>JAJPUD010000291.1:684997-701924 GCA_023553655.1 Myrmecobius fasciatus | reverse complement strand
GATCTCTCTCTCTCTCTCTCTCTCTCTCTCTCTCTCTCTCTCTCTCTTTTGACTTAGCTAAAGACATTTGGCATGTTTTTTAATTCTAAATATGTGTTCTTAATAAACATATATATTTCCATTTCTATGTAATATTTTTTCTTAAAACATATGTCTAATGAATAATACACTCCAACTGAATCATCTTAACTAATAGGTCATTCAGACATTTACAAATTGCCCCATCTAAAATGTACATTTTTATATTGGCTCACTATGCATTGAAAAGAGGGGAAGCATTATTAGTAATGCCATTTAATGTCATCAGGAAATTTTTTTTCTGATACATGAATCCAAGACAAAAATAATTACAAAATATGTTTGAATTTGTACTAGATTTTGTAACCTTAACATCATTAAATGCACTTAAGGTTAACTAAGTGATTTAAACCCAGAGCTTGGGTAGTGATTACTCATTATTTTACAAAATACATCTAGATTGATAGTTAATTTCTGTCTCTGTTTCCAAAATGCCTAAGTAGCTCGTGCGCTTGAAAATAAATGATTAATGAATTATACCAAGTGCCTACTGTGCATATACATGAATAAGGAAGGTAAAATATAAGACATTACTCTTACCTTCAAGGAGAATACAATCTACTTGGAAGAATGAGACCTAGATATGTAACATAGGTAATATTAGACTCTATGAAAACAATGAAAGATATGATTAAATGACAAATTAGTGCCAAATACATTAAATCCTGTGGGAATTCAGAGCAAGAAAATGTTGCTATAGACTAGAATACTCTAGAAGGCTTAATAGACTGGACTTGTGAGGATCAAAGTGGTAAAAGATATTTTAAGAGTAGAGGAAATGGAGTAAAATTATGATGGCAGATGCAAATATCTACTTTTCAGGGAATTGAAATTAGAACAATCTGATAGGAACTGAAGGTTTATCTTCAGGGAGTGGTAGGACACCAATTTTAAAAGATAGCTAATAATAACTATATTTATATAGATCTAAATATGTATATATATATATATGGTATCCCAAACATTTTAACTTGTAATAATTATATTTGTATATAGGCATGTATTCACTCCTATTTATCCAGTATTTATTTTGTTTTGGATATATTTCTTTGTATATTGTCTCCCTCATTAGACTGTAATCTCCTTGAGGGCAAGGATTGTCATTTGCCTCCTTTTTTTTATCCCTATCACTTTTATATCCCCACAGCATAATGTCTGACACATAATAGGCAATTAATGTGTTTATTGATTTATTGATAAACAATATTCATTATATATATAGCTTTAAGGTTTGTATATTTTAACTTATTTGTCCTTATAATGAGTCTGTGTATTATTACTATCTCTCCTATAAGATGAGGAGACCTAGTTAAGTTTGTCATGGTCACACAATTAACTAGTAAAAAGAAGAATTTGAAATTAGGTGTTACCTGGTTCCAAGTCCAGAATCTTTCCTTCAATAGCATGAGTTGTCAACTTGGCATATGTATACAAGAACATTCCTAAAGTACCCAAAATTATTTTTTTTTGCTTTTTCTATGTCAGGCATTTTTCTTACTGCTGTTCAATACTCTTCATGATCCCATATGAATTTTCTTGGCAAAGGTACTGGAAAGATTTTCCATTTCTTTCTTCAATCCATTTTATAGGTGAGTAAACTTAGACAACCAGGTTAAGTAACTTGCCCAGGGTCATAAAGCTAATAAGTGTTTGAGGATGAATTTAAACTCAAGTCTTCCTGATTCTAGGGCCAGTGCTCTATCCATTGTACTACCTCACAGCCTCTAGGTTAGATATTAGCAGGCTATTAAACTAGAAAACAAATCTCTTAAAATGAGTTTGCAGATTATTTATAAATCAGCTGTGAATGTAAATAATCTTTCAGTAAAATGGCTATGTCTGAGAAATAGGGGGAAAACACAGATAATTTTTATTTTATTAAAGAGTTTTGAAGTTTTTGTAAAAGCCTGTTTGGAACTCTTTCCAGAGATGTATTTCAAAATGTACTCCTCATAGAACATAAAAAAGGACAATGTCTACTATTCAGCTATATTTTTACTTCAGGGCACTGAGAGAAGAAACATTTTATCAGATAGTCAATCCTTCACCACTTACTCTTTTTTGTCTATTCTTTACTTTTTTTCACCTTGAAAAATGAAGTATATATCAAAACTTCCAGATGATATAGGGTAAATTAAGTGTTAGTGACTCCTTGTTTAGAAGCTAGTTTGTTCTAATGGTCATCAAGAAGTCTGAAGCAGTTGCAGTGAAGTGTTTATAGCATTTGAAGATGCTAAAGACATCCTGGATCATCTATCATTTTCACTTTTTTCCTGCCACTAGACTTCAATGACTCAGAAAGAGAGAGTGAGGTGGATGACTGTGCAACTCTGCCTTATTGAAATCCAATTCACAAGCAAGTCAAGATATCACCTGTGATGTCATTGGTCCTTTTTAGAAATCAAGAACAACTATGACAATGACGATGATGAAACAAACCTTCTCAAGAAGAAATCAAAATATTTAAGTTACTAGATTATCCTATTAAAATATTCAAAAATATTAATGATAATGAAATTATATAATTAATATTAATAATTTGATACTAAATTTTATATAATTAAATAATAAGATATAACATTAATTTTGCAAAGTGATTTATATATAATATCTCTTTTGGTCACTATAATAATCCAGTGAAGCAGTTACTATTATTATTTCCATTTTACAGAAGGAATTAGTTTATAGAAATGACTTCCTCATAGTTCGGACTAAGTAAGTGTCTGAGGCAAGATTCCAGTTCAAACTGTTTTGTTTTATCTCAAGAAACATAGAGAGACAGAGATAAAATAAGAGTTAGAGAGAAACAGAGAGACAGAGACAAAGAGAGACAAAGAGATAGAGTATATGTGTATTAAATTCAAGAGTTTATTTGCTTTTATATTGCATGTTAAATAAAGGACACTGAGAAAATTTCACTGAAATTAAGGAATATGGAGACAAAAAAGGTTGATAATCCCTGCACACTAGCATACTTCCTCATTAATTGTCATATTTAAGGTCCAATTTTGGCAAGCCTTGAATAACATTTTAAGGCACATGCAGGTAATGGGAGCCCATTTAATATTTTAAGCAAAGAAGTGACCTAATAAAATGATGCTTTCACCCTAGGGAGGATATGAGGGCCCAGATGAAAAAGCAATTAAATTTAGACTCAAAGGACTTAATTCCATTTCTTTTAGAGAAAGGACTATATCTAGCTTTGCTAATTGAAAAGGGACAAAATTAGTAAGGAAATAAAAGTGTTTTTTAAGCTTCTATAAAATCATGAGTTTTTTTGTTAGATGCTATAAAAAGCTCATAATAGTGTCATTTTCAGCTGCTTCATTTCCCATTTCCCATGTGGCTTGGGCAGATGGCTATATCATTAGAAAATGATTTCCTCCAAAGGGCCCATCCTGCTTCATTCCCAAACCCAAAAGATTACAGACTTCCAGAAACTTAGCTACATATAATAAGAACCTTTATATGATTCAGGTAACATATAATATAATTGTTGAATTCTCCTTCAAAGTTAGTGTTAATTTCTATTTTAAAGGATTACTTTCAGCTTCTAATAAGGCAGATAATGCCCTCATTCAAGGTAGATCAATAAAGGATTGGAAATTTATTCTCTAGAGCAGCCTTTTAGATTTTTTAATCATAGAAATTTCCTGAAATATACTATCCATCCTGATTTTGCTAATGTCAGAGACATTGTATCAAATATAAGTATAAAAGGCCCATCTTCCAATGTTTACTAGGATACTTTAAAAATCCATTATGTGGTTTATTTTATTTTTTTCTCTTTCTTTGAAGTCCTCATCAATTAGTCATTGCTGATTTGAATGACAGCATTGTTTTGACAACATTGATGGAGAGGGGCAAATTATATCCCAAATTGTTGATTTTTAAGTTAGCCTGACAGCCAATGACATAGGTAACTAAATAGTAATAGCACTGTAGCATATAGACAAACTCAAGTAAATAGCAAATGTTTTTGTACTGAGTGTGAAAGAATTGTATAGAGGAAAATAGATATTGATACTTTACATAACAAATATTTGTGTTAAATATAGATATAGTAGTACATAAATAGAGATCTAAGTGTGAATATATGGGCACACATACACACACACACACACATTCCTTTTTCTTGCTTGTTAAACTCATGTATTTTGTAAGGGACCTCTCTCTCCAAAGTATGCTGACCCAAGGGCATGATGTAGGTGCAGGTGCCATATGATAATTTGCAAGGGTTAACACAAGGTGGGCGATTCTATTCTTCATTCCTCAACTTATTATGCTGTGCAAAGATCCCAAAATATGAATATTAAAAGGATTTGTGTGTGAATAGATGAAGATAATATCAAAATGGGAGAAAAGAAAAGATAAGGCTTCTGGACAGAACTCCTTCAGTTGTTAATCCATAGAGATGAAGCTGATCTTTGAGCTATTTCATTTACTTTGAGATATGTTTCCCTCAGTATTAGGTAGCACAAGCCTAGGAGACATATTTCCTGGAGAAAGAGGACAAGCTTCAATTGAGTGGTTAGAAGAAGTTAGTCTAATTTTAGAAAGAGCAGCTTTAGTGTGACTTCTGAATAACAATGAAATCAAGGACATTCATGTGTCTTTTTGTTGTTCAGACCTTTCAATCATGTGCAAATCATGACCTCAATTAGAGTTGCCAAAGATACTGGAGTGGTTTGAAATTTTATTCTCCAACTCATTTTACAGATGAGAAAACTGAGGCAAACAGGCTTAAGTGAATTGTCCAGGGTCAAACATGTTTGAGTCAGGATTTGAACTCAAGTCTTCATGACTGTGTCTGACACTGCATCTCCTACTTGCCTATCCATATGTGTACATCTTTTCCTTATTTCTGTGCTAAGGGGAGTGTGGTATTTTTACTACCACATAAATTTTGGAAAAGGAAGAGACTAATAACTTGCCCATTGGGCAAATTTAAACATAATTCCTGCACAGTATGTTGCAATAAGTTGTTGACATACTAAAACATTTACTAAGAAATCTTAGCATCTGGGCAATGTTTCAGGAATTTTTTCTTTCTGATCATATTAACATCCGAATGTCAAGCAAGAGATAACTTGTGAATCAGTTGATTAATTATATGTGGACTGGTAATTTTAGTTAAATTTGATTGATTAGCTATTCAATTAATAGCCAGGCAGTCTATTTCAAGAAATGAAACCTAATAATGTTTTAAAATATTATTTCACTTTTATCATTGATTTCCTAGTGGAAAGACTTTTGGGTTTGGAGTCAGGTAGTCTAAGCTTGAATACTAGCTCTGTCCTCATACTACCTATATGACCTTGGATAAGTAATTTAAACCTATCTGGACTTCAGTTTCCGCACATATAAATTAACCATATGATCTCTGAATTCTCATATAACCATAAACTCATGATCCTATTATCATTTTTTTTTGCATGTAGCCAGAATGTAACAGCATTTTAATTTTTACTGGCTGAAGATTTATTTTGATAGTCATTTAACATTTCTAAGATACATTTTTTTCATCTTCCCAGAAAATGAAAAGAAGAAAACAGAATCTTTTTATTATCTTCTATTAATGCCTTCACATAGCCATTCATTGTGAAGAATAAAATGTCGATGAAACTGTAAGAAGTTATTCCTAGAATTTCCTACTACCCACATTTTTTTCTTTCTATTTCTTTTTCCCCTTTAAAAATTAATTTATTTAATTTAATACATGTTGCTTTATGAATCATGTTGGTAGGAAACATCAGAACCAAAGGGAAAAACCACAGGAGAGAAAAAAAAACAGAAAAAAAGAAGTAAAGATAGCATGTGTTGAGTTACCTTCAATCTCTATAATTCTTTTTCTGGATGCAGATGATATTTTCTGTCCATAATCTATTGTGATTGCTTTGGATCACTGAACCACTGAGAAGAACTATTATCATATTCAAGGAAGCATTCCTTGTAACAAAAATGTAAACGGAAGAAAACACAATTAAAATATCAATGTGGCCCTACAAAAGAGACAAAATACATACTTTTCTCTTCATTGCTGAGGTAGGGTAGGAATATTACCAGGAAATAGTGTAAATTATGATTTACTATCAGAAATTGGTGTGTTGCTTACTTTTTCTTCAGTTTTTTTTTAATTCTTAGAATTAATGTGATACAAGAGTAAAAGAATTTAATGTGGAATTATATGACCTTTGCTAGAAGCATTGTGTTGCCTCTTCTTTCCAATAAAAACCTGACTGATTTCTCTCTGCTCCCTAATTTCCACATGTGTAAAATTAGAACATTGAAGGAGATGAATTATAAAATGACTTTTAATTTAATTTATGCTCAGATAATTATATTTTGACCAGTTTGTCATTTTTCCTAATCTTACTTCACTCTGTATGATGAGTTCATAGAAGTCTTCCCATGCCTCTCTGAATTTTCCATAGTCAGTACCACAATGGTCCTTTGCATTCATATAAGAATGTGTTTAGCTATCCTGAAATTGATGAACATCTATTTTGTTTCTTGTTATTTTTAACAACAAAAATTCTGCTACCAATGTTTTGGCACATTCTTCTATCTATCTACTTATCTATCTATCTATATCTTTGTGTACTTGAACTTATTGGTATACATGCCTGTCAATGAGATCTTTCAGGAAATTTACTATTAAATTTACTTACAAGAAATTTACTCCAAAGAGTAATTTAGAATCTTATGACTTTGATGTAATTTTTTTGATTATAGGAGATTGAAGTACATAGTTTCAATGGTTGAGTATAAAAACTAGAAGCAACATTAGTAAGGTTGCTTCATTATCATTAGGATTTTCATATACCATTATTAAGAAAAACACACATAAAAATTCCATCTTAATGCCATACCAATCAAACTCTCGAGAAATTATTTTAGAAATCTAGAAAAAATAGTAGCAAAGTTCATTTGGAAGAACAAAAGGTCAAGAATTTCAAGAGAATTAATGAAAAAAAGGCTGATGAAGGTGGCCTTCCTGTACCACATATAAAACTATATTATAAAGCAGCAGTCATCAAAACCATTTGGTACTAGCTAAGAAATAGAGTAGTTGATCAGTGGAATAGGATAGGATCACAGGACAAACTAGGCAATAACTATAGCAATCTAGTGTTTGATAAACCCAAAGACCCCAGCTCTTGGGATAAGTACTCACTATTTGACAAAAACTGCTGGGAAAATTAGAAACTAGAATGGAAGAAATTAGGGCTTGACCCACACCTAACACCACATACCAAGATAAAATATAAATGGATTCATGATTTAGACATAAAGAGTGTTATTATAAGCAAATTAGAGGAACATAGGATAGTTTACCTCTCAGACCTGTGGAGAAGGAATAAATTTGTGTCCAAAGAAGAACTGGAAAGCTTAATTGAACACCAGATAGATAATTTTGACTATATTAAGTTAAAAAAATTTTGTATAAACAAAACTAATGCAGACAAGATTAGGAGGGAAGTAATAAATTGGGAAATCATCTTTACATTTAAGAGTTCTGATAAAGGCCTCATTTCTAAAATATATAGAGAATTGTCTCATATTTATAAGAATTCCAGCCACTCTCCAATCGATAAATGGACAAAGGATATGAACAAACAATTTTCAGATGATGAAATTAAAACTATGTCTAGTCATATGAAAAGGTGCTCCAAATCACTATTGATCAGAGAAATGCAAATTAAGACAACTTTGAGGTACCACTACACACCTGTCAGATTGGCTAAAATGACAGGAAAAGATAATGACAAAAGTTGGAGGGGATGTGGGGAAACTGGGACACTGATACATTGTTGGTGGAACTGTGAACGGATCCAATCATTCTGGAGCAATTTGGAACTATGCTCAAAAAGTTATCAAACAGTGCATACACTTTGACCCAGAAGTGTTTCTATTGGGTTTATATCCAAAAGAGATCTTAAAGGAAGGAAAGGGACCCACATGTGCAAGAATGTTTGTGGCAGCCCTTTTTTGTAGTGGCTAGAAACTGGAAACTGAATGGATGCCCATTAATTAGAAAATGGCTGAATAAATTATGGTATATGAATGTTATGGAATATTATTGTTCTATAAGAAACGACCAGCAGGATGATTTCAGAGAGGCCTGGAGAGAGTTGCATGAACTGATGCTAAGTGAAATGAGCAGAACCAGGAGATTATTGTACATGGCAACAACAAGACTATATGATGGTCAATTCTGATGGACGTGGCTCTTTTCAACAATGAAATGTTTCAAACCAGTTCCAATTGTTCAGTGAAGAAAGCCATATACACCCAGAGAGAGGGATATGAAATCTGGACCACGACATAACATTTTCACACTCTCTATTAATGTTTGCTTGCGTCATATTTCTCTTGTCAGATTTTTTTTCTTGTAGATCCAACTTTTCTTGCATAGCAAGATAACTATAAAAATATGTATCCAAATATTTGATTGGTCAAGTATTTTAACATAATTAACATGTAGATTTCCTGCCATCTAGGGGAGGGGTGGGGACTAGGGGGGATAAATTTGTAATAGAAAGCTTTGTAAGGGTCAATGTTGAAAAATTACCCATATATGTTTTGAAAGTAAAAAACTTTAATAAAAATAAAATAAAATAAAATAAAACTCCAACTTAAAACAATACAATGGGAAGTGCTGCTAAGCAATGATGGGCAAATGTTTTAAATACATAGAATTTCCTTTTTGTTTTCAAGAAAAATATAAGGCTGATTCTATTCCATCTATTACTTCCTGTTTTACTCATTACCATTCTCCCTTATCACTCTTAAGAGCAATAGGGTCTTAGTTTGAATGATTATCTGAAGAAAAGATTCAGGTTATGACCTCTGTTAGGGGAGATAAGGAGCTACACCAGGACAAGACTATTAGACATAGAGAAGATGGAAAATAGTGAAAAAGATCAATAAATAGACGCCCTGTAAATTGAAGGTGGAGGCAAAAATTATTACAACATTTTTCTCTATCCTTTCCACTTAGAATTAATCAATGTCACCATTAATTTACTGACTAATCAGAGGTTACAGGCTTAGAACAAGAAGACATCTTAAAGAATATCTAGTCCAACCTTCTCTTTTTATCCCTGTCTCTAAATCTAGTGCTATTTCCCTTGTAGTTTCTGAATACCAAATTCTTGTCCCCTGGAATAACAAAATTTATCTCTGGTTTTGTGATATTCCAAGGCTTCTCTGATTATATCAAAATTGGTAGCATAATTCTAAAAATAAAATATTTATTTTACTTTCACTTTATTTTGAAAATTCAAATATAAGTTAAAGAACATTCTCTTGAATGATGGGGTAAAGAATTTTTTTTATTTAAAACTTTTAAAATATATTTTATTTATTTTATTAAATATTTCTTAATGATATCTAAGAATTTTTAACAAACTATTTTTTTAAATTTTGTGTTCAAAGTTCTCTCCCTCTCTCCCACTCTAACATTTCCTTGAGAAAGAAAACAAGTTAATATCAAATATCTATATGTATATATTCCTGCTAAATAAATTTTCTATTAACCATATTGGAAAAGAAAACAGACAAAAAAAACCCAAGAAAAATAAAGACAGTAAAAAGTATGCTTAATCTGCATTCGGAGTTCAGTAACTCTCTAAAGATGAACAGCATTTTTCAAATTTGATCCTTTGGAATTAACTTGGATCATTTTCTTGATCAGAGAACTGTCTTTTAGGTTGATCATTGTTAAAGAATTGCTTTTATAATATACAATGTTCTACTGGTTCTGCTCACTTCGCTTTGCATCAGTTCACATGTGACTTTTCAAGCTTTTCTGAAATAATGATGCTCATCATTTCTTATAACACAATAGTATTCTATCACAATCATGTGCTAAAACTTATTAAACAATTCCTCAGTTGACAGGTATTGCTTTGATTTCCATTCTCTGCCACCAAAAAAAGGTTTCTATAAACATCTGTATACAGATAAGTCATTTTTCTTTTTTCTTTGATCTTTCTGGGATACAAATCTAGTAGTGATGTTACTATGTTAAAGGATTTGTACATTTCTATAGTTCTTTGGGTAAAGTTCCAAAATTTTGCTCCAGAATTAGTGGATAAGTTCACAACTCCACCAATAATGAATTTTTAGTTCTTAGGTTTTTTTTTAGTCTTAGTTTTTCCCACATTTACTCCAGCATTTGTCATTTTCCTTTTCTGTCATATCAGCCAAACTATGTGAAGTAATATCAGAGCTATTTAAATTTGCATTTACATAATCAAAAACAGAGCATTTTCCCATGTAACTATGACTTTGCTTTCTTTTTCTAAAAACTGTCCATAGCATCTGACTATTTATAAATTGGGATGTGGCTCTCATTTTTTAAAATATATTTTCCTCATATCTAATAAATGACAATAACAGAAATGAAATGAATAAATACAGAAATGAAATAAGAGAAAATTGTTGTACAACTCCCCATCTTAACAATTTCCTATTTTCCTTTTAATTTTCACTGCATTGATTTTGTTGTATAAAAATGTTTAATTTAATGTAATCAAAATTATTTTTTTCTGTAGTCCTCTTTATCTCTTATTTGGTCATAAACTCTTCCTTTTCCCATAGATCTAACAGGTACATTTTTCCATGCTCCCTTAAATTACTTATGATATCATTCTTTATGTCTACATAATCTATTCATTTTGACTTTATCTTATCATAACATGTGAAATGTTTTTCTATGTATAATTTCTGCCAAATTTCTTTTCAGTTTCCTAGCAATTTTTTGTCAAATGGTGAATTCTTACTTCAAAAACTTAAATTTTCTAGTTTATCAAATATTGGATTACCATGGTCATTTACTACTGTGTATTTCTTTGGTAAGGGGAATGTCATAGGACCCATTCATCTCTTTTTCAAATAGTTTATATAGTATTGTGATTAAGCACTTTTAAATATTTGGTAGAATTCACTGGTAAATCCATCTTGTCCTGGAGATTTTTCTTAGCTCTTTTATGACTTATTCAATTTCTTTTTCTAATATAGGGATATTTATGGATTCTCTGAAACCCTTTTGTTAATCTGGGCAGTAAATATTTTTGTAAATAATCATTTAACTTAGATCATCAGTTTCACTGGCATACAATTGGGCAAAAATAACTTTGAATAATTGCTTTAATTTTATGCTCATTAATGATTCAGTAACCCTTTTCATTTTTTATACTAGTAATTTGGTTTTCTTGCTTTTTTTAATCAAATTGACTAGTGGTTTTTATATGTTTTTGTTTTTTTTTCCTCATTGAACCAATTTCTAGTTTTATTTCTAGTTCAATGATTTTTATTTTCAATTTTGTGAGGATTTTAATTTTTTTTTGTTATAAGCCTAATTCATTAATCTGTTCTTTCTGTTTTTTTATATGCACATTAAGAAGTATGCCTTTTCTTCTAAGTACCTGCTTTGGCTATATCCCACAAATTTTGCAAGGTTGTCTCATTGTTACCATTCTATTTAAAGAAATTGTTGGCTGTTTCTCTGATTTATTAATTGACCTACTCATTCTTTAGGATTAGATTATTTAGTTTGCAATTAATTTTTACTGTGTTCATCCACTGTCCTTTATTAAATGTATTTTACTGCCTTATGACCTTAAAAGAGTACAATGCATATTTCTATTTTTTTAATTGGGTTGTGAAATTTTTATATCCTAATACATGGTCAACTTTTGTGAAGATGCTATGTACAGCTGAGAAAAGGCTTATTGTTCTTCTTTCTATTGCCATTTAGTTCTCCCCAGAGGTCTATCATATATAGCTTTTCTGAGATTCTATTCATTTCCTTGACTTCTTTCTTATATATTGTGTGGTTTCATTTATCTGGCTCAAAGAGGGGAAAGTTGAGGTCTCCTACTAGTACACTTTTACTGTCAATTTTCTCCTGTAATCAATTTAATTTTTCCTTTAAGAATTTGGATTTGATGTCATTGTGTGCATATACATTTAATATTTATATTACTTCATTGTTTATGTTGTCTTTTAGCAAGATAGTTTCCCTGTTTAACGTTTTTAATTAGATCTGTGTTTACTTTTGCTTTGTTTGAAATGATTGCTACTTCATCCTCTTTTTTTAGAGTTGAAAGGGTTCCAGCCCCTTACTTTAATTCTGTGTGTATCTTTCTGTTTCAAATATTGTTTCTTATAAACGATATATTGTTGGATTCTGGTTTCTAATCTATTCTGTTACGTGCTTTCCTTTTATGAATGAGTTAATTCCATGCACATTCACAGTCGTCACTTATTGTCCATTTCCCTCCATCTTAATTTCTTCTTTTATCCTTTTCAATATCTAAAAATCTCTTGGTACTGCTTTCCTTAAATCACCCTCTATTTTATCCCCATCCCCTTTTCACTTATCCTGTTTTCCTCCTATTTCTCTGTGGGGTATGATAGATTTCTATTATCAGTTGAATGTGTGTGTGTGTGTGTTTGTCTATGTATGTATTTCCCTCTTTTAATCAATTCAGATGTGTTTCAAATGTTGCTCTCCCACCATTTCCCTCTTCAAAGTAAAAGCTATTTCTTGTATAACTCTTTTAAATGAAATTATTTTCCCTATTCTTTCTTTCTATTCCCCTTCAAGGCATGTTTTCCCCCACCTGTCCACTTTTTTTATATCATCCTATTATCAATATGGACATCCCTGGAAAGTATATTGCCAGGGTTAGAGAACTTACAATATTCAAATCTTCACCATTTATTATAATTGATGGTTCCACATATGGATGGTGTGGTGCTGGCTGATGAACTACCTGTGCTTTCTTGGGGTTAATTATTAGGCCAAAATTAGTGCAAGCAGCAGAGAATTGATCCATTCTTTGTTGCATCTCCTCTTCAGAGGCTGCATTGAGTTCACGATCTGCAAACAAAAAAACTCATGAACTGAATATAATTGCTCAGTCTTGTTCCTTCTTTCTACATAGAATCCTTCTAATTGCCTTAATGATCAGAAAATCATTAGAAATTACATGTATCATCTACCCTTGTAAAAAAATATCTTATTATTTTTCTTTCTTATTTACTTTTTTATGCTTCTCTTAAGTCTAATTTCTGAAAGTCAGGTTTTCTATTCAGCTCTGGTCTTTTCCTTAGGAATGTTTGAAAGGCCTCTATTTCATTAAGAAATTTTTTTCCTTGAAAGATTATACTCAGTTTTTATTTTTCTGGGTAGGTTATTTTTAGTTGCTATATAAGTTATTTTGCTTCTAGAATATCCTAGTCCAATCTCTCTGCTCCTTTAACATAACTGCTAAAATTTCTGTGATACTGACCGTGACTCCATGGTATTTGAATGTTCTTTTTATATGCTTGAAATGTTTTCTCTTTAACCTGGAAGTTCTAGAGTATTCCTGCGAGTTTTCATTTTGGTATCTTTTTTTAGCTTTTTATTTTTAAAATGCATACATAGATAGTTTTAAACATTCAACCTTGCAAAACCTTGTGTTCCAAATTTTTTCTGCCTCCCTTCCCCCATCTGACAGCAAGAAATCCTATATATGTTGAACATGTGCAGTTCTTCTATACATATTTATATAAATACCTTGCTGCACAAGAAAAATCAGATCAAAAAAGAAAAAAATGAGAAAGAAAACAAAAAGCAAGCAAACAATGACAAAAAGGAGTGACAATACTATGTTGTCATTTCCACTCAATCCCAACAGTCCTCTCTGGGTGCAGAGAGCTCTATCTATCACAAGTCCATTGGAACTGGCCCAAATCACCTCACTGTTCAAAAGAACAACAACTATCACAACTGATCATCAAATAATCTTGTTGCTGTGTTCAATATTCTCTTGGTTCTATTCACTTCACTTAGCAACATTTCATGTAAGTCTCTCCAGGCCTCTCTGAAATCATACTGCTGGTCATTTCTTGCAGAACAATAATATTTCATGACATTTATATACCATAATTTCTTCAGCCATTCTGCAACTGATGAGGATTCACTCAGTTTCCAGTTTCTAGCCACTACAAAAAAGGGCTGCCACAAACATTCTTGCACATGGGTCCTTTTCTCTTTTTTATGATCTCTTTGGGATATAGGACCAGTAGAGATGCTGCTGGATCAAAGGATATGTACAATTTGATAACCCTTTGGACATAGTTCCATATTGCTCTCCAGAAAGGTTGGGTGAATTCACAACTCCACCAACAATTAGTGTTCTAATTTTGTCACATCCCTTCCAACATTCATCATTATCTTTTCCTGACATCTTTGACAGAGATGTGTAGTGGTAACTCAAGAGTTTTCTTAATTTTCATTTCTCAGATCAATAGTGATTTAGAGCATTTTTTATTTTTTAGAAAAATTTATTTTTAATACGCATTGTTTTATGAATGATGTTTGGAGAGAAAAATGAAAGCAAAAGGGAAAAGCCATGGGAGACAAAAAAAAACAGAAAAAACTAAACATAGCATGTGTTAATTTACATTCAATCTCCATATCATTTTTCCTGGATACAGTTGGCATTTTCTGTTTGCTTTGGATACAACTAAGAAGAATGAAGTCTTTCATAGTTGATCATAACACCTTCTTGGTGTTATTGTGTACAATGCATTCCTGGTTCTGCTTTGTTTAGCTCAGCATCGGTTCATGTAAATCTTTCCAGACTTTTCTATAATCAGTTTGTCCATCATTTTTATAGAACAATAATATTCTATTATCTTCATATGGCACAACTTATTCAACGGTTCTCCAAGTGATGGGCATTCACTCATTTTCCAATTCTTTGTTACCACAAAAAGCTGCTACAAACATTTTTGCACATGTGGATAATTTTCCCTCATTTATGATTTCCTTGGTATACAAAACCAGTAGTGGCACTGCTGGCTCAGATGATATGCACAATTTTATAAACTTCTGGGCATAGTATGGAAAATGTTTTATAATTGTGTTCATGTAGTTCCTGACTTTGTCTCAGCAGATAGATTCCCAAATATTGTTTATTATCTGCAATTATTTTAAAAGGATTTTCTCTTTGCTGCTGGATTTTGTTGGTAATATATAAAAATGCTGATAATATGTGTATCCTGCAACTTCGCTAAAATTCTAAATTCTTTCTAGTAGTTTTTACTTGAATCTCTAGGATTCTCTGAGTATACTATCATATCATCTGCAAAGAGTGATAATTTAGTTTCCTTATGACTTACTCTAGTACCTTTCATTTCTTTTTCTTCTCTTATTGTTAATACTAACATTTGAAATACTATATTGAATAGGAATTGTAGTGGGTTTCCTCAAGTCCTCCTTTTCTAAGGCCATTTCATGATGGTCTGGCAGGATTCTGTAGGCATTTTGAAATGATCTTTAACTTTTGATATGTACCCTCTCTGCCTGATAAGTAGACCCAGGACATGGATAGCTCCTAGATAGGGTTTGATTTAAATATAGCCAAGAGGGGAGAAAATATTGTGAGAATCTCAAGTCCTGAAGGAAGATAAACCTTACCAGGTGCTATCCTGACAGCTGCCCATAGTACCAGGAGGCCCTGAAAAGTTACTAACAATATTCTTGCAGTACTAGTATGCTTGTTTTGAAATGAGGCACTTTTTTCAGTGTTTAGTTTTTGGCAGGTTTTATGTTTTTGGCTGGCAGCCATATAGAACTATGTTTAGTTCTAACTGACAGTTCTGGTCAACACCACAGGTCATAGGTAGGCCTAGTTAATCTCAATAAGGTGAAATTAAAGCAAAAGGCAGGATCTCCTTCCAGGTTTCCTTCTACTCTCTGAACCAATTCCCTGCAAATTAATCCTGTCAGAACCTTTTCAGCCTGTGATTTATTCTTTCAACAAAATTTTTACTAAACATAGTCCATCCCCATAAGGACACCCTTCCTTAGAAAAAACAGTCATTGGGGATACTGGGAAAGGCTGTTCCAGGAATTGAGATAGGGTAGTTTACACCTTATAGGATAAGACTTATTAACCTTTTATGGGGAATAATCTTGAAGTCCATTTTTAACATATAACTGAGCAGGAATAATTTGAAAGGAAGTAGCTTTGCATGAAATACCCTGATAAAATAAGACAAATGTTAAATGCATGAACTGGCTTCATAGACTAGACACAGAAATCTATCTTCATTATTTTTGGATTCTGTGCTCCTCAATTAGAATATAAGTTCTTTGATTGAAAGGATGCTCCATTCTTGTATTTGTAACCCTGAAACCTTGCATATAGTAGTTATTTAATAAACCCATGTTGATGGGTTAATTCATTGGAGACAGAGACAATTTTGGGTATGAAACACTATAAACACTGGAGATGGAGTATTCTGCCAGCTCTTCTTCTTTAACTGTTTCTTTGTCACAAGGGGGAGGCTTCCTGTCAGAGTAGAGATAGAAGAGTATCTAGAATTTATTATAACATAACAACAAAACCATTACTGTTCAATATTGTATTAGAAATGCTAGCCTTGGCAATAAGACAAGAAAAAGAGATTAAAGGAATTAGAGTAGGTCATGAGGAAACCAAATTATCACTCTTTGCAGATGATATGATGGTCTACTTAGAGAAACCTAGAGAATCAACTAAAAAACTATTAGAATTAATCCACAACTTTAGCAAAGTTGCAGGATACAAAATAAATCCACATAAATCATCAGCATTTTTATACATCACCAACAAAATGCAACAGCAAGAGATACAAAGAGAAATTCCATTCAAAATAACTATCGATAGTATAAAATATTTGGGAATATATCTGCCAAGGGAAAGTCAGGATCTATATGAGCAAAACTACAAAACACTCTCCACACAAATAAAGTCAGATCTAAACAATTGGAAAAACATCAAGTGCTCTTGGATAGGTC
>JAJPUD010000291.1:609911-679997 GCA_023553655.1 Myrmecobius fasciatus | reverse complement strand
GTTAATGTTGAAGAATTACCCACACATATGTTATGCAAATAAAATAAAAAAAATTAATTAAAAAATATATTTCCCAATTCTATTTTAACCTGGTTCCTAGAGAAAGGAGTGTTCCAGGCCATACCTTCCATAGGCATGACAGGGGCTTGTCACCCCAGCTACAGAATTTTATAAGTAATTGAAGCAATTAGCCGCATAACTTATTCATCAGCATATGCACTATATTTCTAATACTATCAGTAGGGACCAGAATATGGATAAAGGTAGGCAGCATTACCTTTGAGAATAAACTGTTCCTTATAGGAAAAAACAGAGAACAAAACTATGCTAGTGGAGATCTGCACCTCCCCCTCTCAGAACTAGATAAATCTAAAAATAAAAAAACAAGAAAGAAGTTAAGAAAGTAACTAGAATTTTAGGAAAGCTGGATATAATAGACCTCTGGAGAAAAATGAATGGAAATAGAAAGTGATGTATCTTTTTCTTGGAAGTAATTTGCACCTACACAAAAATTGACATGTATTAGGGCATAAAACCTCACAATCAAATGCAGAAAAGAAGAAATAGATCATGATGCAATTAATATTACATGTAATAAAGGGTCATGAAAAGATAGACTAGAAATTAATTGGAAACTAAAGAAGCCCAAACAAAGAATGAATGAGCCAATGAAAAAATCATAGAAACACTAAATAATTTCATTAAAGATAATGACAATGATGAGACAACATAGCAAAACTTATATAATGTAGTCATAGCAATTTTTATGGGAAATTTTATATCTCTAAAGGCTTACATGAATAAAATAAAGAAATAAAAGATCAATGAACCGGGCATCCAATTAAAAAAGATATAAAAGGGACAAACTAAAAGTCTCCTATTAGTACTTTGAAAATAAAAGGAGAGATTAATAAAATTGAAAATAAGAAAATGCATTTTTATGAAAAAATAGTAAATTAAATAAAATTTGTTTAATCAGATTTTAAAAAGAAAGAAAACCAAATTACCAGTATTAAAAATGAAAAAGGTGACTTCACCACCAATGAAGAGGAAATTAAAGTAACAGTTAGGAAATAGTTTGCTCAACTATATACCAATAAATTTGACAATCTAAGTGAAATGAATCAACATCTGTGAAAATATAAATTGATCAGGTTAACAAAAGAAGAAAAAAACTTAACCTTATTTTAATAAAAATAAATTTAACAAGCTACCAATGAACTCTAAGAAAAAAATCTTTAGGGTCAGATGGATTTATAAAAAAAAAACAATGAATTCCAATATTATATAAATTATTTGGAAAAAATATGCAAAGGAGTTCTATCAAATTCCTTCTTTGACACAAAAATGTGTCATAAACTAGGAAGATTTAAAATAGAGAAAGAAAATTATAGACCAATCTCCCTAATGAATATGGATGCAAAAATTAAATTAAAAATTAGCAAAGAGATTACAATTTACCATCAGAATAACACGCCATGACCAAAAGGGATTTATATTAGGAATGCAGGGCTCCTTCACTATTAGGAAAACTATCAGCATAATTGACTATATCAATAATAAAACTGACACAAATAATAAGCTTATCTCAATAGATGCAGAAAAAGGTTGTTTGTTTTTACAAAATACAGTATTTCTATTAAAAATATGAGAAAGCATAGGAATGAATGGAGTTTTCTTTAAAATGATAAGTGTTATCTATCAGAAACCATCAGCAAGAATTATCTGTAATGGGAATAAGCTAGAAGCAATCCCAATAAGCAGAAAAGTGTGCTTGTGGTCAGGTCCTAGAAGGATTTCTGAAAACAGCCACACAAAACCTCTAATGTTTGGGACAGTGCACCCTTCACCTTGGAAACAGAGTCCTACTTTAACAAAGAGTTAAAAGCAGAGTAATAATTTAAGAACATGAGCAGAAAACAAAACAAAAAAAGTTTCTGATCATTGAAAGTTATTATGGTGACAAGGAGTACCAAAACACATACTCAGATGATAACAAAATCAAAGCTCCTACGTTCAAAGCCTCCAACAAAAATAATAATTGGGCTCAGGCCATGGAAGAGCTCAAAAGGGACTTTGAAAATCAAGTAAAAGAGACAGAGGAAAAATTAGGAAAAGAATCAAGAGAAGTGCAGAAAGAAATACAAAAAGCTAATGAGGAGAAGAATGCCTTAAAAAGCAAGATTGGCCAATTAGAAAAGGAAGTACAAAAGCTCACTGAGGGAATTATTTTCCCTGAGGGAATTGAGCAAATGGAAATTAATGACTTTATTAGAAATTAAGATACAATAATGCAAAAGTAAAAAAAATGAAAATAACGCAAAATATCTCATTGGAAAAACAACTGACCTGGAAGATGTATCTAGGAGAAACAATTTTAAAATTACTGGTCTACCTGAAAGTTAGGATCAAAAAGAGAACCTGAATATCATCTTTCAAGAAATTATCAAGGAAAACTGTCCTAATATTCCAGAAACACAGGGTAAAATAGAAATTGAAAGAACCTCCTGAAAGAGATCCCAAAATAAAAACTTCCAGGAATATTATAGCCGAATTCCAAAAATGCCAGGTCAAGGAAAAAATATTGCAAGCATCCAGAAAGAAACAATTGAAATACTGTGGAGCCACAGTCAGGATAACACAAGATTTAATAGCTTCTACATTAAAGGACTGGAGGACTTGGAATGTGATATTCCAAAGAGCAATGGAATTAGGATTGCAACCAAGAATCACCTACCCAGCAAAATGGAGTATAATCCCTCAGAGGAAAAGGTGATCATTCAGTGAAACAGAGGATTTGCAAGCATGCATGATGAAAAGACCAGAGCTGAATGGAAACTTTGATTTCCAGGACTCTGGAGAAGCATAAGGAGGTAATCAAGGAAGTGATATTATAAAGGACTTAATGAGGTTTATGTTTACATTCCTGCATGGAAGGATGATACTTATTACTCATTAGAATGTTCTCATTATTATGACAGTTAAATAAATGGAGGGAACAGGTGTGAGTTGAATATGAAGGGATAATATTTTTAATGATGAAATTAGAGGGTGAAAGAGAATTGTACTGGAAGAAAGAAAAGTAGAAGTAGAATGATGCAAATAATTTGCCATTAAAAAAAGGCAAAAAAAAAAAAGCTTTTACAGTGGAGGTGAAGAGAAGGAAGAGAGGGTGAGTAACTCATAACTGAGTTAAATAGGAAATAATACACATATTCAATAGGGGTATAAAAATCTATCTTACCCAGCAGGAAAATAGGAGGGAAATGGGACATGGGAAGAGGGGAAGGATAATAAAAGAGAGGGCATATTAGAGGAGGGAGTGGTCAGTAGCTTATATTACAATTTTTTATTTTCAAAACATATGCATGTGTAATTTTTCAACATTGACCATTGCAAAACCTTGTGTTCCAAATTTTCTCTCCTTTTCCCCAACCCCTAAATGGCATGTAATCCAATATATGTTAAACATGTGCAATTTTTGTACATATTTCTACAATTATCATGCTGCCAAAAAAAAAATCAGATCAAAAAGGGAAAAAATGAGAATGAAAACAAAATGCAAGCAAATAGCAACAAAAAAGAGCGAAAATCCTATACTGTCATCCACACTCGGTTCCAACAGTTCACTTTCTGGGTGTAGATGTCTCTCTTCATCATAAGAACATTGGAGCTGGCCTGAATCATCTCATTGTTGAAAAGAATCATGTTCATCAGAATTGATAAGCTTGTTGTTGCCATGTACAATGATCTTCTGGTTCTGCTCCCTTTACTTAGCATCAGTTCATGTAAGTCTCTCCAGGACTCTCTAAAATCAGCCTGCTTATCATTTCTTATATAAAAATAATATTTCATAACATTCGTATACTAGAGTATATAACTTATTTAGCCATTCTACAACTGATGGATAGCCACTCAGTTTCCAGTTTCTTGTCACTACAAAAAAGGGCTGCTGCAAACATTTTTGCACGTTATTTTCCTTCTCCCCTTTATAATCTCTTTGGGATACAAGCCCAGTAGAAACATTGCTGGATCAAAGGGGTATGCACAGTCTGATAGCCCTTTGAGCATAGTTCCAAATTGTTCTCCAGAATGGTAGAATCAATTCCCAATTCCACCAATAATGCATTAGTGTTCCAGTTTTCCCACATTTCCAACATTTGTCTTTTTCTTTTCCTGTCATTTTAGCCAATCTTAGAGGCATGTAATGGTACTTCAGAGTTGTCTTAATTTGCATTTCTCTGATCAATAGTGATGTAGAGCACATTTTCATATGACTAGAAATGGTTTCAGTTTCTTTATCTGAAAATTCTTCATATCCTTTGACCATTTATCAATTAGAGAATGGCTTGAATTCTTATAAATTTGAGGCAATTCTTCTATATATTTTAGAAATGAAGCTTTATCAGAACCCTTAAATGTAAAAAAAATATTTTCCCAGTTCATTCCTTCCTTTCTAATCTTGTCTGCATTAGTGTGGTTTGTGCAAAACCTTTTTAACTTAATATAATCAAAATTATTTATTTTGTGTTCAATAATGTACTCCAGTTCTTCTTTGGCCACAAATTCCTTCCTTCTCTACATATCTGAGAGGTAAACTATCCTTTGCTACTCTAATTTGTGTATATTATTACTCTTTAAGTCTAAATCATGAACTCATTTCAACCTTATCTTGGCATACATGTTAGGTGTGGGTCAATGTCTACTTTCTGCCATATTAATTTCCAATTTACCTAGCAGCTTTTGTCAAATAGTGGGTTCTTATTCCAAAAGCTGGGGCATTTGGCTTTATCAAACACTAGATTATTATAGTCATTAACTATTTTCTCCTGAGAACCTAACCTATTTCATTGATTGACTATTCTATTTCTTAGCCAGTATCAAATGGTTTTGATGAGTGCTGTTTCATATTATAATTTTAGGTCTGGCTTAGCTAGGCCCCTTTCATTTGCATTTTTTCCCACTAATTCCCTTGAAATTCTTGACCTTTTGTTCTTCTAGATGAACTTTATTATTTTTTCTAGATCTGTAAAATAATTTCTTGGGAGTTTGATCGGTATGACACTAAACAAGTAAATTAATTTAGGTAATATTGTGATTTTTATTATGTTTGTGAAGGAATGAATTGAAATTTAGCAACATTTACCAAGAAGAATTTTTTTAAACATTCTTTTCTCCATCTATTTTCTCTAACAGATAAGATTAAAAAGGATCTTTCATGAAATTTTAATACCACTTACTATTCCTCTTTCAAAAATAAAAATTTGACCCACTGGGTTAATTGGTTGCAATACTTGACCCCCAAATCCCTAAAAGTAAAAGAAGAGAATTTGATTGATATATGGGGTTGGGGGGGGAGAATAAGACCTTGTTTTAAGGCCCAATGCAAACACACTTTGAAGGACATTTAAATAAAAGTGACCCCATTACAAATTCTCATGGACTTTCTGGGCTCTGGATTATGGCTTAAGATTATACTGTTAACATGTGCTTTACCAATAGCACTGTACACATGTTTAGGGGATTCTTATGTCCTAGATATTTTTAAAAGCCCAGAAAAAATTCAAGTGCTGACTTTCGAAGGGAAGGGACAGAATATGGAATTCAGCACATCCTTTAGTAAGAGGCCTAAAGGATAAGGTACTGCTTGGAAAGTACTGTAGGATTGGCGGATTTTCCAGGGAGACTTTCCAACAGCATGGCCCTATTTGCCTCCTTCAACAGGTCTTCAGCTGGCTATATTAGTTCATCAACTTCAGACTTTAAATTGGCACCACTACATTGTACAGATGGAGCAATCACATTTAGTGGCCTGGAACTAATTAAAAGTGGAATATTTTAGATCAGTCATAGTGAGTGTGGCCAGATTTACAGGGATAACATAAGTAAGTTGAAGGAGAAGAGTGATCTACCTTTTTGGAAAAAAGAAAATGGTGTTGCTCTATTTCTGATGTATTTATTCAGACCATTCCGGCTATGGCCCAGCATTCTACCATGTACTCTTGTTATTTCCAGAGTACCAGACAGATACTAACAGCCTTCGGTAGCATTGGCTAAACTTTGATATATGTTATTATTGAAAACCTGTCTGGTGAGACAGTGTTTTGTTTAAAGTAGGTCAAGTTTGCCGAGGGTGTTAGCTTTAGTGAGACAACCCCAAATTGAGTGAGAATGGCAAAAGCCAGGGAAAGTGAAGGAAAGTATAGGATAGGCTAACCCAGACTGCCACCAATGAACTTTCCATTGTGGTGTTAAGGAATGAAATAGTCGAGTGCTTAGAAATACATGTAAAATAAAACACTATCTTCATATTAGAAGAATTCCCAACTGAACCGTTTTCAAATTCTGTGATGCCAACATGGACTCTCTTTCCAAGCATGGCAGAATCAGATATAATCAAATGATTCACCAGCTCCATTTGACCATAACTAACTAAAACTACCTTTCAAGCAGAGAATGAATATTTCTGGATAATTACTGCTCACAGGTCCACATTTTAGGGCTACAATGCTTTAGACATGAGCAAAAGATATTTATAAGTCGTCATTTTTTTTAAATAAGAGGACTCTTCATCTCCAAAGGTAATAACACACTTATGTAACACCTGAAAGTTTACAAATTTCATTACTCACAATGTTCCTATGAGGAAAGTAATATTAGTATCATGCTCCATATTTGACAGTGAGGAACATAAGGTCAAATGACTTGCCAGAGCCATACAATTCCTATGTGAGAGCAAATATCTAAGCCCAGATCTCCACTGATAACACATCTACCAAACTTCCTTTACTATAATTTCAGGGGTAAAAAAACTATGTCAATAGAGTAATAACTGCCATATTGGAAATAACAATGAATGGTTTAAATTCCAAAAATGCCCCTGGAGCCCCAGAATTATCACAATTGCCTCCAAACACTTAAGCTTTTCAGGAAAAAGTTTGGTTTGAGGAGCTGGTTTAACCACCTTCTGTTTCTCAAATCTGGCTTTTATTCAGAATGTTTCCTATGCCTCAGCCTTCATCCCATATTCACTTTCTGGAAAAGTCTATGTCTCATTTCTGCTGGGTGCTGTGATTTATTTTTGGAGGGTGGAGGGAAAAATTAGTCATATTCACTCTTCTATTTCAGTCTGATGGAAGTATTGCGGCTAAGAATGGAAATGGTAGTTTATTAAGCACTTCTCTGAAAGTTTCCACTGTGGGATTTCTTGCTCCTCTGACTTTTCTCAGTCTCTTTTGAACAATTTTGTAGTCATGCTTTAGCAGTGAAATCCAATATCTGAAGAGGAATCTCTTTGGACTGAGTTTTCATCATTGCAGCAATTCCCATAATGCCATTGGAAAGATGATGTCACCTGTTTGGCAGTTGAACATGCTTTTATCTTCTACATATTATTTTCTTCTTTTTTCCCTCCCTACTCCCAAATTAAATGCACCATGGACTATCCAGAAAATGTCAATCAATAATATTGAACATGAAAAGGAAAGTCCTATACATTATAAAGCATGATTGTGCTAAATAGTAATGACCTTGGGGTCAGACATTTGCTAGTAGTTAATGAATGGTTAGATAGCTGATAGACCTTTAGTCAAATTGGTCATTATCTTGCTTAAAGTGTCTGACCCTCGAAGCCATAATTGTTGCTACAAATAGAGAACACTGAAGAAAGCCCAAGTCTCATTTAGACAATGTGCTTGATTCAGTCACAGTTTCCTTGGTGACCTTGCCCAGAAGCTCTGCAGAGAAGATGTCCTTCATTCTCAAGGATATATATTTTTTGAAGAAAGAAGACATATTATTGTCTCTGAAAGTCAGAAATAAAAATTAATGATTTGGCCATTCATATAGCAAGGAATGTTACACTCCAGGTAACAATATATATCAAAAAAGTGATGACTTTTAAATTTAAAGGCATTAGTGTTGCATAAGGGGTGATTTTCAACTTTAAGTGATGATTTAACCTTTTCATATCCTCTCTCCATCCCCACATAGGCCATATGATGGGTAATGTATTTGTCTAAAATGTTTTAAAAGGCTTCAAAAACCTAGACAATGAAAAAAAGGCTAATGGAATTAGGGTTACATATTCCAGAACATTGAGAAGTATCCTTGGTGTAATGGAAAAAGCACTGGGATGTCTGGCAAGATGGTTGTGTGAGAGGTGTCTGGCCTTTGTTTTAAACTCCTCCAGTGCTACCACTTCCTCAACAAAAAGTGATGCACTAAACAAAGCAACAAGAACAGGATGAAGAAGAAAAGAATAGAGGAAACAATTCCAAAAAAAGGTAAAGTTAGAGAGCTAAATCACAAAAAGGTTGCATTGTAGCCTTATTACATTATGTCCAGTATTAACCTATACATCATGCCAATATCTTGAGTCTTGGACCATGTTCCATCTGGCAATAGAGTATCTGTTTGTCATAGTTTCTCAAAGTCTCAGAACTCCATTCTTCAGTGATTCAACAAGACACTTATTTTACCCTTCACTTCATCCTGCCTGGGTTGTCTGGCTTAAGCTGGTGGCTAAGGCACATGGTGTGACTTAGGGTAGAGAAGCTTATCAAGTTTCTTAGGACAAAAGAGAAATTTGGTTTTCAGCAAGATGGGTAAGTAAAAAGTGGGAAAGAAATAGCCTCCAATACAGCCACAAAAAGGATCCAAATAAATGAAAGGGGAAAAGCAAAAATAAAAAGGGAAGAAAAGAATTTGACAGATGACTGAGGGAGAGCCTGTAGTTAGGTCTAATACACTTATATACCTCAAGGGAGCAAACAATAGGATGAAGAAGCAATAATAAATGACTAAGAGGAGAAGTTGGGGGGGTCATTATAAAAAGCTGATCATAGCAAAACCATCAAAAACATGATTAAAAAAGTAAAAATTGCATCCATACAAGAAAGCAGCCAATGACAATAATAACTACATCAGAAACAAGAAAACACCCATGAAAAAGCTTATGGAGAAATAAGACTAAAATGACTGCAAAAACATCCAAAATGATTTACAAGATCAATAAAAGAATTAAAAGAAAAAAAATGAAAGAAAGTAGAGTGGAAATTAGAATTTTTGATGAAGAAATCAATAAAATAAATGAGAGTATAGACTGAGAGGAAATGGGGAAACTTTCCAAATAGTACATTCTTGGAAGGGGGAGAGAAAAGATGAATATTTGATTTTGAATGTAAAAATGTAAAGATGAAATTAATTGAATGTAATTTTTAAAAACCAAGACCTGAACAATGCAAAAAACATTTAGCAATCAAATGTTTGATAGACATAAGAATACAAACTATTCAGATAATAATTCTATTTGAAAATAATCACTGAGAAAATGAGGAGGAGATTTGGAAGAATCTAGATTTAGAACACTATATTATCCATAATAAATTTCAGATTCTTATGACTTAAATATAAAATGGCACAATTTTTTAAAAAATTAGAAATTAAAACCAAGATTGAGAATTCATATATTTAAAAATGTTATAAAGCCAAAAATAATAGGGAAATTCAAAAGAAGGGTAGATTTGAGAGAAAATGCAGAGTTATATTTTGGATGAGGAGAGTTTGACATACTACATGTAGGAAATATAACTTGAAATATCCCATAGACAGTTTGTATTATGGGATTAAAGTTCAGAAACAAATTAGGACTGGATATGTGTATATGCTAATTTTCTAGAGAGAGAGATAATTAATTCTATGAAATTTGATGAAGTCATCCAAAGGGGGGGAAAAAGATGGCCCAAAATCCCTGTAGGAAACCCCACAGTAAGGGAGAGTGATATAGATGGTGAGTCAGCAATTCAGAAAGGTAAGAGAAGAACCATAAAAAATTGATATCACATACACACACACACACACACACACACACACTTTCTCTCACATAACTCAGGGAAAGAGAGTTTTCATTTCTATCTTGGAGAAAATGATAGTGGGGGTGGTCAACAAAGTAAAATGGAGCAAAGATGTCAAGAAGGGTGAAGTCTGAGAAAATATCAACATCTGGTATTTAGAAAATCATTAGTAACCTTGGAGGGAGTAGTATCAGTTGTGTGATGAAGTTGGGCTAAAGACTGCAAAGAATTAAGGAATGAGTTAGAACAAAGATATTAGAGGCAAAGCTTTTTCTTAGAATTTGTTTGGGAATAGGAAAAGAGAGAGATAAACTGATAGATTGAGGGGTTGATACAATATAACAAAGGGTTTTTTCCCCTTAGAATGAACTAGTTATGGTTACATTTGAAGACAATAGAGAAGGAAACAAATACAGAAAGAATGAAGATTTGACAGAAGATATACTTGAATAAATATTCTAATGGGAAAGACAGGAAGAAATGGGATCAAGAATACATAGAGAGGACAATGAGAAGGTCAACTTCATTATCAAGGTGAGAGTAAGAGTGTTCACTCAAGGAAATATTATGGGGTTTTGAGATGAAAAGAAATAGAGTGAGAAACAGGGTGAATAGTGTCTTTTCTTAGTAAAGATGCACTGTCCTAAGTTAAAAAGATAGGGTTGTGGGGTCTGTGGGAAGATTTAGGAAAAATAAAGACAAGATTTGGATGTTTCCACTGTAATAAGATATGATATCAATTAGAGATTAGCAAGAGAATTGCCTTGTTTTAGTGAGAGCCCATTAAAGGTTAGGTAACATCAATGCATATTCTTCCCAGTCATTATTGTTATGGATTTCCTCCAACTCCCATTTAGCAGCACATAAATAGGAGCATAGAGTATAGGAGCAGATAGTAGAAATTATAGAGGATTAGGATTTGGCAAAGAATGAAAGGTTATAGGACGAGGAACTGAGAGAATTATGTAAGTATATGGTCCTAATTAAGAAAAGATGGAAGTGCAGGGACACTAACTTGAGAAACTATTGATAGATTGGAGATTGTGATAACTATAAATAGGTTTAGGAGGGATATTAATAAGAGGTTATAATGAGATAAGAGTAATAAAATGTAATCAAAGAAAAGTACTCATAGGAGCTTGTAAAATAACTGCTGAGATACTCTTATATTATTAAGATATTTTCTTGATGACTTGATCTTCCTTACTCTACTATTGCCTAATATTGTAATGCAGATCTCTCAACATTTTTGTGGGAACAAGGTGTACTTTATAGAGTGATAGAAGTGTAGTATTATTGTTTTCATTACTACCTACCTCTACTACTAACTCTTTCATATTATTATTGTAAAAAAGTGATTTATAATCTTTGAAGAACTATATAAAGGCAGCATTATATGGCAAATACTATGCCATTATGGCCAAAATATGGCATGGAGAAGTATATTCATCTGATAATTAAAACAACTGAAGTTCAGAGAAAATTGAAATCAGACTGGGTTGAGGAAATCAATGATTCCATTCTTGAATGCAATGTATTATAAGAACTAGAAATACCAATACAATCCAGGAGGCATGAATGAGCATAGTTATATGAAGCATGGTCTTGAAGCTCAGTGAGAAGGCCTACCAAAATTGGATGGGGACAGTGGAATGGAAATGAAACTGAATTAACAGAGCAGGGTCAGATAAGAAATGACTCTGAATGTAGAACATGAAGATAAATGAGTTACTTTGCTTATGTTAAGAAAAACACAAGAGAGCAGGTCTTGTGGGTTTTTAGAAGATTCTAGACTTTGCAGCTTTTGTTATCATTAAAATGATTTAACTATAATCTATGCTTAAAAGTGTTTTAGGTGACAGGTTCATGATCTGCTCTGTGTCCAAAAAAGACTATCTCCAATCACTTAATAAACAATTTCAAGGCACAATTTGCAGGGAATTTATTATAACTTGCTTTCATTTTCATGGGAGCTGGCCAAATTTAGCATATTACTGAGCTCAGGAAAAATGTTTTGTTTCAACCTGGACTGAGAGGAGATGGAGTATATGCAGAATGTATATTCTCAAGGTACATGATAACCTAGGATCATCAATTTAGAGATATGTGGCCTTGCATGTCACCCAATTCAATTTCTTCATTTTACAGATGAGAAAACTGAAGCTCAGAGAGAAGGTAGAAAGATTATAAAATCAAAACTATAATGGACTTAGGAGATCTTTTAATATTCTGTTATTTTATAGATGAGAAATATAATTCACTGAAAGATTTTTATATTGTCAAAGTTCTCTGAATCAAAATCTGGTATTCCTTTCATTATAAAATAGTGGAAATCTATTTCTATAGCATTTGAAATATTGTATATTAAAACAGCAAAGAGAGTTACATCTTTATCCAGTGAATTTTTCAGGGCTAATTGTTAAAAGTATCATAAAGTCTAACACTTATATTAGATAATCTCTCCTGACAAGAATGGCCTACTTACACTAAATACCCATTTCACCTTTCTGATTTTTTCCTCTGAAAAGGTCGCAATGTGCAAACATGTTTGTGGCAGCCCTTTGGCTAGAAACAGGAAATGGAATGGAAATCTCAGTTGGAGAATGGTTGAATAAATTATAGTGTATGAATGTCATGGAATATTATTGTTCTGTAAGAAATGACTGGCAGGATGATTTCAGAAAGACCTGGAGAGACTTGCATGAACTGATGCTAAGTAAAATGAGCAAAACTAGGAGATCATTATACATGAGAACAACAAGATTATATGATGATCAATTCTGTTGGACATGGTTCTCTTTAACAATGAGATGTTTCAAACCAGTTCCAATTGTTTGGTGATGAAGAGAGTCATCTACACCCAGAGATAGGCCTGCAGAATCTGTGTGGACTGTAACATAGCATTTTCATGCTCTCGGTTGATGTTTACTTGCATTTTGTTTTCCTTCTCAGGTTTTTTTTTTCTTGTAGATCCAATTTTTCTTGTACAGCAAGATAACTGTATAAGTATGTATACATATATTGCATTTGTCACATATTTTAACTTAGTTAACATGTATTGGACTACCTGCCATCTAGGAGAAGGGGTGGGGGAAAGGAGAGAAAAATTTAGAACAGAAGGGTTTGCAAGGGTCAATGCTAAAAAATCACTGTTGCATATGTTTTGCAAATAAAAAGCTTTAATAAAATTTTTTTTTAATGTTCATCAAATAGGAAAAAAAGGATTTATTGCCTCTAATTGGATGAACTTGAAAGTTAATGTCTTTCATTAGCTCAAAATTCTGATGGAGCAGGAGTAAAGAAAAACTGGCTTCAAAATACTACCTCATTAAATAGCCTTGTAATTCTATGCAAATTATTCAACCAACTCTCCACCTAAGTTTCTGCATCAATAAAATGAGTCTAAGTTAGCACCCACCATACAAGGTTGTGAGAGTCAACTGAGTGATTGTTAAAGTGCCTTGCAAACCCTAAGTGCCTATTATTTTAAAAACATGAACAGTCATGGTTATGAATTAGTGGAAATAAAGATTTCTCAACTACAAAGTTTAGAGAAAGTAAATGATACCAACAATCCTGAAGGTAATCTTCCCCAAAATATCCTGTATAGTCCCATTGATACCCTGGGTAGAATATTTGAGATTTGGTCATGTTTCCTTCATACCACTAGCTAACATTGCTTCAGATCTTTTGATTTGGTATATTTGAGATATACACTTCAAAATAACTTTCTAATGTATGATGAGATAAAACAAATTAAAAACTATACTCATATAGCCCAGCCCTTACACAGGAGCCAGGATAATATATTGTCAGATTCTATGGTGCTAATAGAAGTTTTCTTGCATGGAGAGACAGGGGAGATCATTCATTTAATATTTATTTGATTTTTTTTTCCTCAGTTACATGTGAAACAATTTTTACATTTGTTTTTAAAACTTTGAGTTCCAGATACTCTTTCTTCTTCCCCACCTCCACTCCCTTGTAAGAAGGAACATGTGAAGTTGTGCAAAACACTTCCATAAAAGTCATGTTGTGAAAGTAAGCATAGATTCTCCCTGCCCCCAAAAAATAACCCTCAAGAAAAATAAAGTAACAAAAAGAGTTTTCTTCAATCTATATTCAGACACAATCAGTTCTTTCTCTGGGTATGAATAGCAAGGGAAGAACTTTCAACTGGGACATTCTGCTACAGGCAGACCTTAGAGATGGGAAGATGATATAAAAAAAAGGCAATCAGGCAGGGAACACAAAGCTGGAAATAGAAGGGTCCAGGCAACTGTCTTGTCTGTAGCAAAAGTCAAATTTAAAGTCATGTTTGTCAATTGCTGACCTCAGAGAACCAGAGATAATAACTAGTTTTTGGAAAGAAAGTTCCATTAAAAGCAGTATAATAATCAAGTTCAGGAGAAATTGTTAGTCAATAAATTATAATTTCTTAATCTCATATTAGGTACCAGGAATTTATAGGTCTTTGGGAGTACAAAGAAACAAAACAATTCCTGTTGTCAAGCAGCTCACAATATAATGAGGGAGACAATATCCAAACAACTATGTACAAACAAAATATATACAGGATAAATTGGGGATAACTCAGAGGAAATGCATTAAAATTAAAGATTGGAAAAGATTTCTTGCAGAAGATGACATTTTGACTGAAACTTCACAGAAGCAAGAGAAGCCAGGAGTCAGAGATGAGTAGGGAGAGCATTCCAAAGAAAGGGACCAATCAGTGAAAATTCCTGGAGTCAGATCATGTAGTGTCTTGTTCAGGAAGAGCTAAGAGGCCATTGTCACTGACTCACAAGTGGGAAAGGAGGAAGAGCAGTAAAGTGGTGAGATATATACTTCAAGAACAATTTGGTAGCTGAATAGAGGATAGATGGGAGTGGACAGAGAAAAAGCAAAATCCAAGATTCATTAACTAAGTTTTCTGTACCAGGTATGATAGAGGCTTTTGAGCTTAGACATGTACAATTCCAATGTATTACATTTGCAATTCTCTGCAATCAAATGCAAAGTTGTGATAGCAGCCCTGCAAATTAGCTTGTTCCCCTTTTCCTCCTGCAGTGTCACCTCCAATCTCCTTAGCAAGAGAACTCCTAACCCTGATGGCAGCTGTTATCAACTTATATTCAGTCCTATAGCAATCGAGAATTTTTTCAATGATAAACAATCCATCAAAATTATCTGTAGATATTTTCCCACAATTCTCCTGTTTCCTTAAGAATCATAGACTTTTTAAGCCACAATAAATTTTAAACTTGTGCTAGTCTGACTCTCTCATTTTAGAAAAGAGGAAGACAGTTGTCCTCATCCCAGTTCTTACTTCAGATACTAGTGGATCACTCAAATCCAGAAGTTTAATATAAAAAACATTTAGAAAGTCAAAGATAAAAAAAACTCTGAAAAGCAGTAAAACTTTGTTAATAAAAAAGCAGATAAAAGTCACTGGCAAGGAGATGAAAAACAGTCATCAAAGAAGTTCCCTGGGGTCTCAGAAACACTCCCCATAAAGTCCCAAAATTATTTTTGTAATCCCCTTGTCCAAAGGGCCCACATCTGCATTCCACATCAACACACCCAAGGGCAAGTTAACTCAACCCGCCCCAAGTCTCAGCTCACAAGAGAAGTGTCCAACTATCCAGGTGAATTGAAGCCAGATCCTCTACTGTCATGGCCTACAGCAATAATCTTCTTCTTCTTTTTTTTTTCCTAATGGGGCCTATGATTTCATTTGGTAAAGGGAGTTCCCACTGGAAAATTTCTCTCTACCACCGGGACATTTCATGTGCTCTATAAATTAGAGTCTCAGACAGTTGCCTGGTGATACTGAGAGGTTAAATGACCTGGCCAGGACCACACAGATGGCATGGTTCAGTGCTAGGACTGAAATCCAAGTTTTCCTGACTCCAAGGAGGCCTGCTCACTATTCATTACTGCAAATTTCCTCTTTCCTCTGTCATTTCTCATATCATCAAAGATATTTACTATTACTCTGAGGAATATGAAAAGTGAGTTTTAGACTGAATTTTTGCACAGTGAAAAAAGAACCTCCCCTCTCCCCAAATAAACACAGTGACTAAAGCTACATGTTTGAAGAGCTTGAAAACAAATGTCAACAAAACTCACAGCAAATACAATGGAAATTTTTTAAGTTCAAGTATACTAGCTTATTAAAGTTGATATTATACTTTTCTTTTCTCTTAACATCTAGTAAACCACTTACAGTGCAAGATTCTACATGTCATTAATTGAAATCCCATTTTTCATACGGTTTTACTTAACTATTGTCAGTGATGTTTTAGCTGTGAGTTCTTAAAGGGAATTATACAAAATATTAAAAGGAAATAAAACATTTATTATTAGTGAAGGTTTTAAAGAGAGACAACATAGAATAGTGGATAGAGAACTCACTTTGAAACTAGCACCTGAGGTTCTGAGATACCTTTGATCTACTGCCTGTATGAATACAAACAAATCATGCATTCTAGGAAACTTTCTAAAATGGCATGTTGCAGAGAAGGTGTCAGTCAGCACTGATAGAGAGAATTTGCTCATTTAGGAACACTGTTCCAATGAGGTTTCTATGTAGCTTGGAGTTTTATTAATTTCTACTTCTGATGCTTAACACCTGTGTGACTTTGAAGAAGTCACTGAGCTTCCCAGCCTGACCTCTGTTCTTGGATTTGGGTTATATCTGTGATTATTTTCATTGGAGCTGACAGATTCATATTTAAATGCTTTTCATTCCCTTCATTTTGTTTTTCTTTCTCTTGCAATATATATCAATGGAAATACATCTGTATTGTAGTCAGAATCCCTGCATTCAGATTCCAGTTCTACCACTTAATATCTATGTGACATTGGGTAAATCATTTAACTTTTCTGAATCTCAGTTTCTTTATTTATGGAATAATAAAATAGCTCCTTTAAGCTCCCTGACAACTCTCACCATATTGTTCCCTTAAACACAGATTGCAACAAATGCTACTGATTGGATTGTAGGTAAACTGTTGGGTATCTGCCCCTGTGATTCTGCCTTCTCTCAATAGCACCAAACCTCATTTTGTCATCATTTTTTTGAGGTCTAATATTACTAGCACTCACCATGTTGGCTACATTTCCTTGGTAGGATCCACCTTGTTCATTTCAATAAATTTAAGATTTATAAGGCACTTACTATAAGCTAGATTCTGTCCTGTGAGGTTTACAAAGCAAAAATGCAAATCACTTCTATTATCAAAGGACTTAGATAATTCCGAGGGGGATAATACTTTATGTAGACAGATAAGCAAATACAAAATTATTCAAAGTAATTTCAGAAGGAAGAGAATCCTTCTTAGGAAAGCCTTGGCATATGAAATAGTTCTTGAGTAGTTGACAGACACAGGGTACCAAATATGCAAAGGTATAAAGACCCAAAATGGAAACGCAGAGGTAACTAGAATGAAAGGAAATCCCAAAAGATAGAGGTGTCTCCTTTTTATCATTTTCTTTTATATGATGTTTAATTTTCTCTGGTTTATTACTTAACCCACTTACTCTTTAAATAAAATAATTTTGTTTCCAACTTAATCTTCCTTCAAATTTTCCTTATTGATTTTAATTTTATTGTGTTGTATAAATAATAAGCTTAATATGTTCTACAACTGCTTACTCAAAAAAAACAGCAGCTGGGCAATTTTGAAGCCAGTAGTACTTGGGAGTAAAAAGAAAAGCACCAGGAAACAAAAGGAGAGAATAAGGCTTGAATAAGGTTGGCCTAATGAAAAGAATACTGAACTGGACGTCAAGACAGATCTGGGTCCAAATCCTTTTCTGAAACTTAGTAGAATAACATGAAGAATATTTTGTCAATTAATTTGAGATGCATTTTCCTTATATATAAAATGGGAACAATTTTCCTCACAGAATTTTTGTGATGATCAAATGGTTTATATAAACCATTCTGGGAACTTTAAAACTCTACATTTATTGGAATTATCCTTAACAAGAAAAGGTCACGTGCTCTTTTGCAAACATCATGTTGTCATTACTCTCTCTAGTGTTTATGATATGAACTAGATATTATTGTTCATGTTAAATATATGACAGAGACCTGGAGAAAGGTAATTCAAAAAAACCATAACCTCCCCTTTTTATCTACAAAAGATCAGCTTATTATTATAGATTAGTTGGATCAGTGTTTTTCCTTCAGTTTGACTAAAGTGAAATCTTATCCAAGTAGAAAATTATCGTCAACTTTTTTTTCATCAAAATCTAAGTACAATCCTTTATACTTAGTACTGATTATGACATGAAGGGGATTTGTTTAAGTCATTTCTAGCAGGTGACTGATATCCACAAAATATCACCACATAATAGAGACATTAAAATTCACTTAAAGTTTACAGAGGAGAAAGTCAAGAAACAAATGAACTACCACAAAACAAGCTCAATATAATGAAATATAATAAACCATTCATTTGTACTAAAGGTGGGAAGAAAGATGTATTTTGATGGTTCTGGAAATTGGAATATTTTAGGATAGACTTGAAGTTCTTAGTAAGATCTTTTCAACAACGAGGTGATTAAAGTCAATTCCAATAGACTTGTGAGAGAGAAAGCCATTCGTACCCAGAGAGAGGACCGTGGGGACTAAGTGTGGATCACAAGATAGCATTTTCACTCTTTTTTGTTGTTTGCTTGCATTTTGTTTTCTTTGTCATTTTTCCCCTTTTTGTTCTGATTTTTCTTGTGCAGCAAGATAATTGTGGAAATATATTCCACAATTATCTTGTGGAAATATATGTATATATATAAGAATTGCATATGTTGAGCATATATTGGATTGGTTGCTGTCTGGGAGAAGTGTTGGGGGGGAAGGGAGAAAAAAATTTAAAACACAAGGTTTTTGAAAGAGTGAATGCTGAAAATTAAGACAACTCTAAGGCACCACTACACACCTGTCAGATTGGCTAAAATGACAGGAAAAGATAATGATGAATGTTAGAGGGGATGTGGGAAACTGGGACACTGATATATTATTGGTGGAACTGTGAACCTATCCAACCATTCTGGAGAGCAATTTGGAACTATGTTCAAAACGTGATCAAACTGTGCATACCTTTTGACCCAGCAGTGTTTCTATTGGGCTTATATCCCAAAGAGATCTTAGAGGAGGGAAAGGGACACACATGTTCAAGAATGTTTGTGGCAGCCCTTTTTGTAGTGGCTAGAAACTGGAAACTGAATGGATGCCCATCAATTGGAGAGTGGCTGAATAAATTATGGTATATGAATGTTATGGAACATTATTGTTCTGTAAGAAACAACCAGCAGGATAATTTCAGAGAGGCCTGGAGAGACTTGCATGAACTGATGCTGAGTGAAATGAGCAGAACCAGGAGATCATTATACACGGCAACAATAAGTCTATATGATGATCAGTTCTGATGGACATGGCTCTCTTCAACAATGAAATGTTTCAAACCAGTTACAATTATTCAGTGAAGAAAGCCATATACATAAAATCTGGACCACAACATAACATTTTCATGTTCTCTATTGATGTTTGCTTACATTATGTTTCCCTTCTCAGATTTTTTTCCTTGTAGATCCGACTTGTTTTGCATAGCAAGATAACTGTAAAAATATGTATACATATATTTGATTTGTCAACTATTTTAACATAATTAACATATTGTAGACTTCCTGCCATCTCGGGGCGGGCTGGGGACTGGGGGGGGGGGAATTTGTAACAGAAAGCTTTGCAAGGGTCGGTGTTCTAAAATTACCCATACATATGTTTTGCAAATAAAAAGGTTTAATAAAAAAATAAATAAAAGAGTGAATGCTGAAAGCTACTTTTGTATATATTAGTAAAATAAAATGCTATTATTTAAAAAAAAAAAGAAAAAAAAACCAGGCCATATCTCCATAGCTGAGTGTCAGAGTCAAAATTTGATTCGAAGACGTCTCCCTCCAAATATAGTACATTTTCACCAAATCATACTTCCAACACAGACCAGAGAAAAGGAAGGCTAGTATAAAAATATATGCAAAAAACCTTTTTTTGTCATGGCAAAGAACTTGAAATTGAATGGATGCCCATCAGTTGGAGAATGGCTGAATAAGTTATGGTATATTAATGTAATGTAATATTATTGTTCTATAAGAAATGATCAACAGGATGATTTTAGATAGACTTGTAAAGACTTAGATGAACTGATGCTGAATGAAGTAAGGTAGATCCAAGAGAACATTATACAATCAAGATCATGTAATTATATACTGTGATGCACTTGGCTTGTTTCAACAATGATGTGATTCAGACCAATTCCAATAAATGATATGGGATAGAGTCATCTGCATCCAGAAAGAGCAATATGGGGAATTAATGTGAATCACAACATAGTATTTTCACTTTTTTCTTGTTGTCGTTTGCTTGCTTGTTTGTTTTCTTTCATTTTTCCCTTTTTTGATTGGATTTTTCTTGTGCAGAATAATAAATGTGGTAATATGATTAGAAGAATTACACATATTTAACCTATAGTGTATTACTTGCTGCCTAAGGGAGGGGAGAGATGAGAAGGAAGGGAGAAAATATGGAACATAATTTGTAAAGGTGAATGTTAAAAACTGTCTTTGTATGTATTTTGAAAAATAAAAAAACTGTGAGCAGCTAGGTGGTTCAGTGGCTAGAGCACCAGCCCTGAAGTCAGGAGGACCTGAGTTCAAATATGGTCTCAGACTCTTAACACTTCCTAGCTGTATGACCCTGGGCAAGTCACTTAACCCCAATTGCTTCAGCAAAAAAAAATAATAATAATAATTAAAAATAATAAAAATAAAAAGCTATTATAAAAGCAAAAGAAAAATATGCAAAACAATGACCCTAGGAATTTCCAGTTTATATGGCTCTGTGACTGGGAGAAGACTACCACTACATCCATTCTTGATCCCATTTACCATTACAGTACTGCAAATCGTAGTACTGGATAATTGCACCTCCTACAACTCCAGACACCACCATCAGGGTAAAAGGAAATATATCACAAATGTCCTATTAAGTGTAATAATCAAAAAGGCAATTATAACTTTGTTGTATTTCAATGTGAAGCTTCAGTGGAAATTATTCCTTGTCCCATATTCAGCTGTACTATTTTAAGAGGTTGGCTTTTCTTTATTTCTGGTCAGGCCCGAGTCCTTCCTGGCATAGCTGAAAGGGGTTTCTTGTGATATTTGAACATTCTATCTTTGGTCCTATTAGTGCAAAAATACACAAGTAACTAGTAATTGCCCTGTAATTTGCTGAGTTTTTTTAACACTCTTCAGAAATTACAGTGGATCTAACGGTAGTGTCCCCTCTAAAAGAAAAAGAAAAAATCTGAGGTTATTATCAGTAAAGGCCTTTACTAAGACCTGTCATGTATGGAGGTGAGGAGGATAGGTAATAATGTTTACTTTTGGTTTGGGTTTCCCTGATTCCCTCAGCATGTTAGCAGAGCCACAGATATTTTGAGCAAAATTTTGAATTTTTACTTTTCCAGGACTTCTAACCAGCCAGCAGAGTTTATCTTTCTAGCTGTCTTATAATTTATACTCTGCCATGTATTCTGTTTTCTGTTGTCACTGCCCATCTTGTTATTGAATATGATGCTCCAACTCCAACTTCATTGATTGTCCTCATGCCTAAAATGCTCTCCTTGCTCATCTGTCCCTCTTGGCCTCCCTGGCTTTCTTCATATCTCAGCTAATACACAGTTGTCCAGGGGTGGTATTTTGTTAGATTTCTAGTTGAAGGTTCCAGTCAATATAAGTTATATCTCCAACAAGTAACCCTAAACTTTGTGTCATCCAAGAATAACATTATTTTCATTGCATTATGCATAGTAGGTTCTCAGTACATATTGATTGCTTGAATGAATAAGTGGAACTTAGAAAGAACCAGGAGATTACAACCAGTGGCAAGGATCAAACTGGGAATCATTGCCATGGGTAATGAGCCTTGATATTTTCATTTGAATCTATTAAAATAAACATGTTATTTTAAAATATATTGACCAATAGAAGAATACAATGCCAAAAAATTCATCAAAAAAGTCACAAATTAAAATACTTTCTATTTTTGATTAAAGAAGGTAGTAAATCTCTAAATGTCTAGGGTGGGTCAGACTTAACTCAATCTAATTACTTTTTCCTAGAAGTAATGTCTTGGCTGAATGTAACACGGCTTAACTTATTCTAACTTTGTATCTAGGTATCACTTCTGATGTATTCATCAAGTGCATATCACTAGTTATTTTCATGGCTTTCAAGCAGATCTGTCTATAATAGCAAAATCCAAGATTAAAGAAATATTGAGCAATGAAGTGATTGTATATTGATATATTTTTAAAATGTTCCCCTTCTGACAGCAAAGTTATGTAGGGCAAACTATTATCTTGTCAATGCCCACTTCTCTCTTGCTAACTCCATGCTGACTTTCCCAATCACTCCTTTTCCTAACTATAGACTAGCCACATGGATTGGGTTATACTAAGAAGGCTAATTTCTCCCAGCAAAGAGAATGCTATTTGTTTCTTGCAAATTATACTCTGAGCTTCCCTCTCTTTCCACAACAGTATTCTTTTTCTAAGGTTTTGTTAATTGTCCTCAATCACTATTGTTCATGGGTCTCATCACTTCTGTAGAGCGATAATTTGGTAGGCAGGTTTGTTGGATGATAGACATAGATTTATAGCTGAAAAGAACTGTGGAAATCATCCATTTCAACCTTCATACATGAGAACAAAAATTCAAACTCAAGATCTCTGACTCTGAATCCAACCTTCTTTTCTTTATGATAAACTCCAATTTAAATGTTCAATTAAGAATCATTCCAAATTAAGATTATACATAAAGCTTGCTACCCTCTCCTAATGGTACCAACATAATTCGTTATCATTTTATCATTTGGGGTCTCTGCTGTCCCATTGCTATTCATAACAAGAAAGCAACTCAGAAACTCCTCAATATTTTTCAATATTTTAGGGATGATGAAAGCATTACTTCTTTTTACCTGAATATTAAGGATGTGGGGTGGGGAGAAAAGAACAAACAAACAAAAATGATATATGGAAATGCAGATGTGTCAGGTGCTTAAACCTGGAAGGCAGTATTTTTCAATACTTGCTTCAATTTCTTTTTAAATAGTATTTTATTTTTTCCTCAGTTATGTGTTGTCAAAATTTTTAGCATCAAGTTTTACAAGATTTTGAGTTTGAAATTTTTCTCCCTCCTTCCCTCCCACAACTCCCCCATTTCTAAAATGAAAAACAGTTTGATACAGGCTATATATGTGCAATCATATATACCATTTTTCCATATTAATCATAGCTGTGAAAGAAGAAAGAGGCCAAAAGAAAAAAAACATACATACAAAAAAAGTGAAAATAGAATGCTTTGCTCTGCAGTCAGACACCATCATTTCTCTATCTGGATATGGATAGCATTTTCCATCCAAGTGCTTTGCAGTTGTCTTTAATCATTGTATTGCTGAGAAGAGCTAAGTCGTCCATAGTTAATCATCACACAATGTTGCAGTTACTGGGTACAATACTCTCCTGGTTTTGCTCATTTCACTTTGCATCAGTTCATACAACTCTCCAGGTTTTTCTGCAATCTGCCTGCTTCTTATATCTTATAGTACAATAGTATTCTATTATATCTACATACCACAACTTGTTTAGCTTTTCTCCAATTGGTGGGCATTCCATTGATTTCTAATTTTTTCCTATCAAAAAAAGATTTGCTATAAATATTTTGTATGTGTAGGCCCTTTTCCCTTTTTTAATGATGTCTTTGGGATACTGACCTGGCAGTGATATTGCTGGATCCACAGTTTGGTTGTTCTTTGAGTATAGTACCAAATTCTTTTTAGAATGACAAGATCACTTCACACCTCTAATGATATTGCATTACTATCCCAATTTTCCCTCATTTTCTACAATATTTATGATTTTCCTTTTTTGTCATATTAGCCAGTCTGATAGGTTTTAGGCGGTACCTCAGAGTTGTTTTAATTTGCATTTCTCTAAACAAAAGTGATTTAGAATGTGTATTCAAATCACTATAGATAGCTTTGATTTCTTCATCTGAAAACTGGCTATCCATATCCTTTAAACATTTAACATTTGGAGAATAACTTGTATTTTATAAATTTGACTAAGTTCTCTAAATATTTGAAAAATGAGGCATTTATCAGAAACACTTGCTGGAAAGACTGTTTCCCAGCTTTCTGCTTTCCTTGTAATCTTCATTGAATTTTTGTTGTTGTTGTTTTGGTTTTTAATGATGCAGTTGGGATTAAGGGACTTGTTCAGGGTCCCACAGTATTAAATGTCTGGGGTCAAAGTTGAACTCAGGTCCTCTTGACTTCATGGTCAATGTTCTATCTAGAGTGCCATCTAGCTGTCCCCATGTAGAAACTTTTTCAATTTAATGTAACCAAAGTTATCTAGTTTGCACTTTGTAATGCTTTTTCTTGTTTCATTATAAATTATTCCCTTCTCTATATATCTGACAGATAGATAATTCTTTGTTCTTCTAATTTGCATATGGTATCATCCTTCATGTCTAAATCATGTACCCATTTTAATATTATTTTGGTATATACAGTGTAAGATCTTGTTTGGGCCATGTTTTTAATTTTTTCCAGCAGTTTTTGTCAAGTAAGTGTTCTTTTCCCAGAGACTAGGGTTTCTGGTTTTATCAAATACTAGATTATTGTGGTCACTTCCTAATGTCTTGCATACCAAAACTTTTTTTTACTGATGTACCATTCTCCTATTTGCTTCAATTTCTTGCTGTGAAATGGCCAATGATTGATTTTTTCCATTGCTTTCTCTTTAACTTCACTAAAAAGATAGGAAGTTTCAATAAAAAAGTAATGGTAAATTTGGAAAGGAAATGATCAGTATCTCTACTGATCTCTACTTACTTTCATTAGAAGATACCCGGATTTTCCATATCATAATCATTTCATATTTAATTGTCTATCTCTTCATTTTCCTTACTTGGATTCAATCCCCTAAATAAGTTATTTATAGGATTTTATGTCCTAAGTTATTTTGTAATAGCCATAGTTCAGAAAAAAATAAACCAACTTTATTTTTCCCCAACTCTGATTTTTATCTGTCCAATGGGATGCTTATTTCCAAACCATATTTCACTCCATTTTCCTATTATTCACTTCTGTCTGCCTATCTTCTCTCTACAAAATCTTTATTTCTGGAAATGTATACTTGGATAGTTCTAAGCTAGAAATTTTCAGCTTCTAAGGTAATTGGTCTCTTCCTGTCTGTGGCCTTTAGTGGGAATCCAATTAGATTTTCTAAAAAGGTATCTTTCTTCTCCCTATAAAATATCAGATGGCTCCTATGTAGAATGGCTATGACCCATGAGCTGAAATATCTGTTGTGCCCTTGAAACTATGTGAAACAAGAACCTAAATGTCCTGGGTTCAAATTTTAATTCTGCTACTTAATTTCTATATGTCTCTAATTTAATCAAAATATTTAACTCTTTGGGTCTAAGTTTCCTCAACAGGAAACAAGTTGGAATAAATTATCTCCAAGATCCCTTTCAGTTCTAAATCTATGATTTCAGGGCAGCTAGGTGGCACAGTGGATAGAGCACCAGCCCTGAAGTCAGGAGGACCTGAGTTCAAATCTGGCCTCAGACACTTAACACTTCCTAGCTGTGTGATCCTGGGCAAGTCACTTAACCTCAATTGCCTCAGCAAAAAGCAATCAATCAATCTATGATTTCTACTGGGCTTATATCTGAAAGAGATCTTAAAGGAGGGAAAGGGACCCATGTGCACAAAAATGTTGGTGGCAGCCCTTTTTGTAGTGGTAAGAAACTAGAAACATCACCCAAATCCCTGATAATATTCATGATTGTATCATTTTTTAATTGCTCCCCAGGTTTTTGGTTTTTTTGTTTGTTTTTTTTTTTTTTTTTGATCAGCATGAGAGGTTTATTTGTAGGTTCCAGTATTCTTCCCCGAGCTCAGTTCCTTTGAATGTCCATAGTTAAATCATGAGATATTCCCTTTGGTTTCTCTCTTACTCTTAAATAAAAGGATCTATAGCTTTTTGCATTTACTGCATTTAGGCCCAATATAAGGCTCTGAAACCATCTCTCAAAACACAGGAAACTGAAAGGGCAGCCAGGTGGCACCTGGAGTCAGGTGTATTTGAGATCAGATCTGGTCTCAGACACTTTACATTACCTAAGTAACTGGGTAAATCATTTAACTCTAATTGTCTACATACAGACAGAGAGAGGGAAGGGAAGGGAAAGGGAGGGAGAGGAAATAAGAGAGAGAGAGAGAGAGAAAGAGAGAGAGAGAGAGATGAGACTGATGAGAAATTATTTGCAAATGTGAAACCTAAAAATAATGTCTGACTGGAACCAGTTAGGGTTAGAGTAGTTGAAAAAGAAGCAGTGATTCTGAAGAATCTAACTTGGGTTTATTTCCCAATCCTGAAATGATATCAGATCAACATGTAAAAATGTCTGTATGTATATAGAATACATGGGAAGAAAGCGGTCATTTATTTGGCTTTGTCCTTTCACTTTCCACTGAGATAGCAAATACTCTTTCTTTTATTTCAATTTGTTAGAACATGGGATGAATGAGGCTTCAGTTTTATGTTCCATCCTTGTATACTTAAATATGACTTTAAGATGCCAGAATTCATTTTCTCCCTATGGTCATTTAACAAAAAGCATGAAGTGAGAGCAAATATGGATGGCTCCATGCAATCCTGTATCATTGCTTGGGATGGGGGGGGGGGAGGAGTTATAGAGTACAATATGGACATAATGGATGGAAAGCTGACCTCAGATCCAGATGGGGCTGAGTTCTGAATTCAAATCTTTCTTACCTAAGTTACATAGAGGCTGTGTGATCCTGGAAAAATCATCTAAATTTTTTTTACTATACTAGGCAACTCTCTAAGATGCAAAATGTCTTAGAAGGTGCTCACTTGAACTAATAAAGGGAATTTCTTCATCTAAGCCCTTTTTAAAATAAAGCTTTATATTTTCAAAACATATGCATGGATAATTTTTCAACATTAACCGTTGCAAAACCTTGTGTTCCACTTTTTCTCCTTCCTCCCACCCCTTCTCCTAGATAGCAAGTAATCCAATATATGTTAAATACAGTAAAAATATAAGTTAAATCCAATATATGCATACATATTTATACAATTATCTTGCTGCACAAGAAAAAAATCAAATCTAACTTTAAAAATGAGTAGGAAAATAAAATGTAAGCAAACAACAACAAAAAGTAAAAATGCTATGTTGTGATTTATAGTCAGTTCCCACAGTCATTTCTCTGGGTATAGATGGTTCTCTTCATCACAAGATCACTGAAAATGGTCTGAATCATCTCATTGTTGAAAAGGCCATCTCCATCAGAATTGATCATCATATAATCTTGTTGTTCCAGTGTACAATGATCTCCTGGTTCTGCTCATTTCACTTAGCATCAGTTCATGTAAGTCTCTCCAGGCTTTTCTGAAATCATCCTCCTGATCATTTCTTATAGAATAAAAATATTCTATAACATTCATATACCATAACTTTTTCAGCCATTCTCCAACTGATGGGCATCCACTCACTTTCCTGTTCCTTGCCACTACACAAAGGGCTCCCACAAACATTTTTGCACATGTGGGTCCCTTTCCTTCCTTTAAGATCTCTTTGGGATATAAGTCCAATAGAAATACTGCTGGATCAAAGGGTATGCACAGTTTGATAGCCCTTTGGGCTTGACAATTCTAGTTCTTAATTAGTTTGCTATTTTATAGATGATCTGTGGTATATTACAAAATTTCTTTAGCCAATCTTAATACTATTCCTTTGCAATGTCATTCCAAGTCCAAGCATTTTTATTGTTATTGTTCATTTGTGCCTCACTATGACACTATTTAGTTTTTTTCCTTAGTGTTTTGCTATTTGCTTCTCCAATTCTTTTGACAACTGAGGAAACTAAGACAAAATGGATTAAGTTACTTGCCTCAAATCATATAACCAGCAAGCTTCTGAGGCCAGATTTGAACTCAGAAAGTTGAATCTTTCTGACTACAGGTCCAGTGCTCTATTCACCTAGCTGCCCCCTTTTCACTTAATCCAAGCAGTTTGTAATTGATTAAAACTAAAGTCTAAGATTAAGATTGATTGAGACTTTCTCAGAGGCATCTTATAACTTTCTTTAAGTGGGGTTGGATGACCTGATTGATCTATTTTGTCAACATATCACTACATAAATAAGCATATATGAGATAGATGTAGAATAGATCCAAGATAGCCTTAGAGGAAAAGACACTGGTATCTGGGAAATTGAGAAAGACCAAATGAAGTGGCATTTGGCCAGCTAATAAGGAAGCTAGGAATTCTCAGAGGCAGAGGCAAGGAGAGAAAACATTGTAGGCACAGAGTACATCAGATGCAAAAGTTCAGGGACAGGAGATGGAGTGAATGGCAAGTAGAAGTAGACTGGCCTGACTAGAAATGTACCATGTAAAGAAGAGGCTTGTGTAAGATGAACAGCAAAAGAAGAGGGGATAGTTGGACCAATTATATTTCCCAAACACATAAAGATAGAAAGGATCTTCTGTTAAAATAAAACAAAATAAAAAAGAAACAAAAAAAAACTTAGATGTCATAGCAATAAAGTTGCTATTTTGCTAACACTTCAAAACTCAGATAAAATATTATAAAATTTAGTTTTACTGAATCTGTTCCTTTTGAGAATGGATGCTTCATTGACCTGAATGGCAATAAAAATTCAAGGACTATGCACTTTTGACCAAGTGATTTAATATCTAATTTCTTCCTATTAACCATTCTTATAACATACCTTGTGGTTTGTGTATATATGAAGAATAGTGAATAAAAGTTCTTTCAACACACTTTTAAAGATGTAAAATTTCAAAATATCTAAATACCAAATGATTTGATTTCTAAAAGCAAAGAGGAGGCAGTGAAGTAAATGATTTCTAAAGTCTTTTCTGGATTCTTGAATAGCTCCATGCCATGTTTCATTGTTTCATGTTTATAGCCTTAATGTAGGCATAGTTCTTAGTCCAGAGTAGGCACTTAAACACATATTGAATTGAATTTTCCAAGGAGAAAACTTGCTTAGAAGGTTCTTACATTGTGCCATTGTCATTTTCTTACAGACTTTACAAATCATCCAGGGGATAAGAGAACTCTTCTGAGGGGCAGACTCTATACGCCAATGAATAGAAAGGGCAGTGTTTATTTCTCCAGAGTGACACATTATAAAATAAACCACCAGTTTTATAGACAGCACACCTGTGTTTTCTGAACTCCTGTTCTCAGGGGACTATTGAGTCAGAAACTTTGGATTGAATGCTTCATTTTGCAATCTCAAGAAGTATAAAAGGTACTACATAAACAATCTCAGCCCATCAACTCTCTAAAACTTCAATGCAAAGATCCAACTCTCACTTCACTCATACTATTCATATACACCGACAGTTTCAAACCACAACAAGAAGCTGAGCCAAGGCAAATGCAGATGAATCCTCTTCATATGTGTAATATTTTTCTTTTAAAAAATAACTAGTGGGGGCAGCTAGGTGGTACAGTGGATAGAGCACCAGCCCTGAAATCAGGAGAACCTGAGTTCAAATCTGGTCTCAGATACTTAACATTCCCTAGCCCTGTGACCCTGGGCAAGTCACTTAACCTCAATTGCCTAAGCAAAAAAAAAAAAAAAAAGAATGAATAAATAAATAAAAAATAACTAGTGAAAATCCCCATCATACAACTTTAACAGGCAAAACCCCAATGTACCTGCCTCCCAGGAATGGATCATCTGTGACCAAACAATAGATCTTTTCTATTATTTATTCTATCAGTTTTGAGGGACAGAGATAGAAACAGAAACAGAGAGAAGATGCTGATAGAAATAATGAGAGGAATACGGAAAGGGAGAGGAAGACTGAAAAGGAGAGGAAAAGGTAGAGGGGGAGGAAGACATTGAGACAAGACAGACATTAGAATTAACCACCAGATGGCGCAGTAGCTAGAGCATCAGCCTTGGAGTTCAAGGGACCCGAGTTCAAATGTGACCTCAGAAAGACACAGAAACAGATAAACATAAAATGAACATTGATGAGCTTTAATGTCTGCTAATACTTAGTTGATTAGCCCTTTGTCAATTTAACCACTCTGCAAAATTCTTAGTATTACAGATTTTTCTTTACTTTAAAAAATATACATGTAAAAAAATCTCTTCCCTTCTTCATTAATTATTGCTCCTCCCACTATTGCCTCTTAGTCCTCTCTCTCCAAGATCTCTTAAGAGTGACTGAGTTAAGGATATAGACAATGAGGCAGTCCCAGACATTTCTACAGAGAAGGCCAAGCACAGTTCAGTGAAAAGGGTGCTGGGTTTGAGTATCAACAAATTTGGGTTGATTGCCATTTTGTTGCTTCTTGCCTGTGTAATCTTACTATCCTTGTGGTCTACCATGTTCTCAGCTATAATATGAAGGGGATGGATTGGATAGCCTCTTAGGACCCTTTCAGCTATTTGGAAAACAAAGCACTAGAACTATTCCTACTAGATTATTTTCTGGAGAAGGATGACAATTGGGGTTAAATGACTTGCTGAGGGTCACATAGCTAATAAGTGTCTGGAACCGAATATGAACTCAGGTACTCCTGACTCCAGGTCTGGTGTTCTTTCAACTTTACTACTTAGCTGCCCCTCTTGTTACATTATTTAAAAATGGAGTCATTGTCTTGGGTCATAAGCTTTGCATTCTCCTTCCAAAAGATGTTTGAATTTTACATTTCAACACTGAGACTTTATAGTTGTGGATTCAGCGATAGAGGATAGCAGGTGATCCTTTTATCTGATTCTAAAACATAGCAATAGCATTTCCTTCTTCATCATTTCATAGCCATTCTTGAAGCTCATATTTCTCTTTTGGGACTTTTGCTTTTAAAATAAATACAATTTCATCTACATAAAAATATTGCAGTATGGGGATAAGAGCATTGTTCTGAAAGTTAGGGAATTAGGGCTTCAAATCCAGCTTTGCTACTTACTAGATTTGTCTTCTTGGACAAGTCAATTACCTTCCTTGGACCAGAGTTTCTTCATATTTAAAGAAAGAGGTTTGATTATCCACAATTTAAGAGAAGCAATTATAAAAATGCTATCTACCTCATGAGAGATGATAGATGGACTTAAGCTACAGAATGAGATAACTATTTTTTGTTTGCCGCCATGGAAGGAATTAGTTTACTTGACTATGCATATCTGTTAAAAGAAAATTGTTGGGTTTTTTTTGTCTTCTCTGCTCCTCCCTCCCTGCCATGAGAGGATAAGTTGAAGGGAGAGAAAATAGATTTCTACAAATTTAAAAATGTAATTTTAAAAATTATTTAAAAATCAAAGAAAATAGTTGAATTATATGACATACCCTGGAGCTCTAAATCAGTGACCCTATGTAAATGTAATATAATGGGAATTTTCTCTGCTCCTAGTGATAGAAGTAGATCTTTGATCCTGCTACAAAAAAACCCAAAGTATATATATGCATAAGAAAATTGAACAAGGAAAGATATGAGGATCATAGATTTGAAAATGGAAGAGAAGCATAAAGGAAAATTTCCTCATTTTACACTTTAGAAAGAGTAAAATATGTTACCTGGGTTGTCCAAGGTCACAGAGACAATAAGGGACTGAAGCAGAATTTGCATTCAGATTTTCTTGACTCAAAGTCCACTATACCACTTTGTTACATAGCAATTTGGAGAAAAGGGAGGCCAGTGCAGCCCAATTCCTATGGATAAAGAGATCTGGCATTCCTTAGCTTGGCTTTTCCACTTAGAAACCATGGGATCTTATGAAGTCATCATCACCACCATCATCATAATAACAATAACAATAGCAACAATAAAAATAATATGTATATAACACTTAAAGGTGTGTAAACCACTCTACTTATATTCTCTCACAAAATTTATCTATAAAATGAAAAAGTAAAGACCTCTAAAGAGAGAGTAAATGTCCTCTAAAGTTCCTTCCAACTCAGACAGCAGGATTATATTCCAATAATTCATCTCCTTCTATTCTCAATAGCCTTGGGTGTTTGGGTAGTTCTGTGCTATAGCTCATTCAAGAAATTGACCCAATTTGTTTTTCAAATACTGCATTCCAAACCTCAACTGAGTCTATTAATATACTAAATCTAAAACTGAGCAAACTGTCACTCATGCCTAGAGACCTCCACAAAGTGCTGCATTTATTGGAAGAATTTTGAAGAAAAAAAATGCTTTCATAAATTAGTGTGAAGAAAATAATCCTTTATTCTACAAGACAGCGGTCCCTCAGGGACAAGCCTGGGTTTGCTATTATTAATCTAGCAGTTTTGGAATTTAGCCAGTTCCACCTGAAACCTTTCCAGGAGAGATCAATTAAGGGAAATGCATCGATTTGTTACAGTGTACAGACAGCTAACTGTTATTGCTTTCATCAGCTATGTCTGCAGCAGATTGACACACTCAAAAATAAATTTGTTTTAATTTGTACATACAAATTGTTGCTAAATATATAAGTACACTTTCCTAGGCATGTCTATAATCCCAATTTCATTTCAAACATTTCAAATAATGTCAAGAATTGATGCATTGTCTTTGCTCAAATTTTATAATTCTTAGTATATGTGTGGTTTCAAGAGCACATATACATAATCAAGTTTTGAAAGCATGGCCTTAAAGGCATTCTCTATTAAATTATTCATTTAGGCTGCTCTTCTACCAGTTTTATTAGATCTTCAAACTGCTAGGAGCACAAAAGGCCATCGGGAAGGTAGTAGAATATCTCATTCTTAGAATACTCAGTTTCCCAAGATGTGGAATATGATTTTGATGGGACATTATTGAGCTATAAGAAATTACAAGCCCGATGACCTCAGAAAAACCTAAAAAGACTTACATTAATTGATTCAAAATGAAGTGAACAGAACTAGGAGAACTATTGTCCACAATAATATGATGAAAAACTGTGAATAACTTAGCTGTTCTGAGCAATACAATGATCCAAGCCAATCCCAGAGGATTCATGATGAAATATGCTATCTGCCTCCAGAAAAAGAACTGAGATTGTCTGAATACAAATTGAGGCATACTATTTTTTATTTCTTTTCCTTCCTTCCTTCTTTTTTTCTTTTTTCCTCCCTTTCAGTCTTCTTGTACCAAATTACTACTATGAAAATGTTTTATATGATTATACATAAATAACCTATATCAGATTATTTACTACCTCAGAAAGGGAGAAGGGATGGGTAGAATTTGGAATTCAAATTTTTTAATTTTTTTTTAAATTTTAATTTTAAAAGTTAAAAAAAATTAACATGTAATTGAGGAAAAAATTATTTAAAAAATTTTAAAAGAACATTGTTTCTTTCAAAATTCTGCCCTGTTAGAGAAACCTCTTCTTTGTGACACATTGCCTAAATGCATTGTTGTTGATCATGTTCTCTCTATTAAATAAATGAATGAATGAATGAATGAATTTGTCTTACATTTTTTTTGCATATATAGTAGATATAAAACGTGGCATGGAGGGGCAGCTAGATGGTGCAATAGATAGAGCACCAGCCCTGAAGTCAGGAAGACCTGTGTTCAAATCTGGCCTCAGACACTTAACACTTCCTAGCTGTGTGACCCTGGGCAAGTCACTTAACTCCAATTGTCTCAGCAAATAAAGCAAAAACAAACAAACAAAAAACCTGATGGAGTACTAGGATGAGAGATAGCTTCAGATCTAGTAAGAACTGGGTCCAAGTTTAAGAACTACTTTTTACATAAACTGATTTGCCCAAGGGCAAGTCTTTAGCCCCCTAGCAATCTAGTCTACACTTTAAGAATATAAATTGCAGAAAAGATATTGAGTTATGTTGATAGAGGGAGTTTCAACTAGGAGTTTCCTTAAACCAATGAAACTGTAGGGCCAGACCTTGTCCTTATCTACTATTTTCTAGATTCTTATATATATGCTATGTTCCCTGATAGAACGTATACTACTTGAGGAAAGTGGAGGGATTGTCTCCTTTTTGTCTTTGTGCACCCAGTCCTCTGCACATTGCCTTACACAGAAAAAATATTGAATAAACATTTGTTGACTGATGGAGTAATATGAATGTAACAAGTACTGGGTGAACTGAGCTTTGCCACAGAATGCTGATTGAGGGAATTGAGTTATCGTCCCTTTAGGATATGTTAAGGGTGATTCACAAGAATGATACCAGCTAGAAACAGTTCTAATTATAATTCCATTGGGTAACTAGTGCTTGAGATGTGGGAACATAAATTATAAGAGGTAGGGTAGGCAGTATAATTGGAAAGTGCATAACATGCTTGGCACATGGTAAGTGCTATATAAATGTTTATTGTCCTTGTTGGAGGTGAGGGAACCAAGAATAAACAGTATTCTGGATAACCTTTTAATAATTATTTCCTTACCACTTATCCTCCTACTCTGGCTGGTAATGAGGTAAAATTACATCTGGATGACTTCTCTCACCTTCTTATCGTCTTCTCTTCATCCTTACTTTTGATGCTAGACTATTATTTTTAATCCCCATCCTCAGAAACAAAGCCTCAAGTGTTCAATGGGACCAGATAGAATGGATAGGTGAAAACAGTTAGATTGAGGATGATTTGTGTTTTTTACTCTGAACCCATTCTAGGCTGTCAGCAAGAATCTTACACTTCTTGAGGCTCCTAAAATAGTCTTAGAAAATGTAAAATGTAAATAATTTGTGGTTGAAGAAACTTCTCATTAGGGTCCAGGAATTCCCAAATTACTCAGTGTGATTGCAATCTTGAACCTAATGGGATAAAAAGAAACTCCATGGGGCTACTAAACCACCCATTCTCTGGTAGCCAGCTGGTAGGTTCTGGCAGTCACCCAGGCTCAATATTCAGTTGGTGGGTATTATTTCTTATTAGAAAGAATTATGTTTTTAAGGAGCAGTGGTAATTTATGTTCCTATTTCTTCAGTATACTATGTAAACAATGTGCAAGCAAACAAAATGTTACACTTTTGAAATGGTTGATGCATCTATATTTTTTGGTCCCCTTGCACATTTACGGGATCAATTGTTTTAGTTCTTTTGCTCACCATTTTGGAATTTTAAATTGAAAATGACAGCTGAAAAAATAATATTTCACAGGGGAAAAAGTTTCTCCAGAGTTCTCCAGACCTTAAAAAATGTTTTTGGTTTTCCGATCCTTAATTAGGACAATTAATAATACCTGACATTTATAGAACTTTTCACAGGACGAAGAAACCCAGAGTGGTTTGGGCACTGTGTTGCGCAAAAGAGTAATCATTTCAGCTATCACTGGAATGATATTACTTCTGGACAGCAATGTGACAGCTGTCACACAGCTGGAAAGTAGTACAGCCACATTAGCCTAGAACAGGAAGGGAAAAGGGATCCTGCATCCAATTGAAACTTGAAGGAGAACATAAGGAGGCAGAATGAAATTATGTTGGAATTTGGCCAGGACACAAGAACTGCAGAACACCCATAATCCTCTAGTTGGAGAAGGGGAGGAAATCCATCTTGTATCACTGGTGATTATAAAATATCAGAAGCTTGCCTTCTGGATCCTTTCTATTTTTATACTAAATAGCCTACAGGCCTAAAGAAAGCATACAGTGACCTAAAAAGACATTAAGAAAATACAAAGGGGATCTTCTTCTTGGTGGTTTCTGCCTCTGGTGGTGGAACCTGACAATGAGACATTTCTCTACAATCTTGCCTTGTCTGAGCTATTTTGTATCCAAAGCACAATGCTCCCTGTTTTAAAACTGTGTTAGAGATTAAAACAAAAGAATGTTTTCATTTTCAAATTAGCTACCAGTTACAGACAAGTTTCCTTCCCATCTTCTTCTAGAGCTTGTTAGAAACCATATAAAAACAATGTTTTTATTTTTAATAAGATTTTATCTTCTTCTGGAAGGTCTGTATCACTATTTTCAGGCTGTTTGGTTTTGTAGTTTTTGGTGTATCTGCTTAAATTAAATTCAGGCAGTGAAATAAATGGGAAGTGAGACCACAGGGCTCCTTGTTTGTATCAGAAAAGCCTTTGAAGCAAAGAAGAAAAAAGAAACTCTGATTCATGGAGACCTGCTGAGCCTTTTTTGCTGACAAGAAATTAAAAGTGACTGAGGTTAAATGAATCTATGACAAATACATATGGAGTGAGAGAGTCCATAACTCATTGCTCTAAGATGAAAAGTTCAGGAAATATTGTCAGATATTTGATGCCAAATCTGGGTGTTAGACTCAAGACTCACATCCCAGGTGAGGAGAAAGATGGTGAGTGTGCATTAATTCATAGTTGAAGAAAGAAAGAAAGAGTTGGACTAGACTAGTTATGAAATTTGTTATGAAGAGTTGTTTAGTCTTAATAGGATTGTCTGACAATAACAATGTCTCTGGATTATATGGCATGGGACCATGTTCAAAATGAGACAATGAAAACTGGTCAAAGTCCTGAGATTTTTTGACTAATGTTAAGGGGGACCTTTCCTGTGCTGAATTCAGTTTGTGAATAAGTATACAACATTACTAAAGAGGAAAGGCAGCATAATTAAGTGCCTCCTTCACAGCCCTGTGGAAATCAGATTAAAATTACAAAATAAATTAAAATGCAATAAAACATGTATAATGCTAATTTGTTTTTTAAGTTACTCTGCAGTTTACTAGGATCTGTTTCTATTTGAATTTAAAACTAGCTCAGTGGATAAAGGGACAGACAAGGAATCAAAAAAAAAAAAAAACATGAACTTATGTTATCATCCCTCTTACACAAAGTAAAAAGTAATATTGTTTAAAAAAATAATAGTATTTTATTTTTTTCTCAATTGCATCTTGAGAATTTTTACCATTCAAGTTTATAAGATTTAGAGTTCTAAATTATTTCTCCCTCTCTCTTTTCCCTTCTTCTTAAAAAGATAAACACTTTGATATAGATTATATTTGTGCATTCATGTAAAATATTTCTATATTATTCACAGTTATGAAAGAAGAAGCAGATTAAAAGGAAAAAAGATAAACAATTAAAACAGTATGTTTTGATCTGCATGCAGATGCTATCATTCTTTATCTCAATGTGAATAGCATTTTCCTTTGCGAATCCTTTGTACTTGTCTTGGATCACTGAGTTGCTGAGAAGAACTGAGTTATTCATAGTTGATCATTATACATTATTGCTAATACTATGTACATTCTGTTCCTAGTTCTGCTCATTTCACTTTGCATCAGTCCATACAAATATTTTCATGTTTTTCTGAAATTTTGCTCATCATTTCTTATTGCGCAGTAATATTACATTACATTCATGTTTGCCAAAAAGACAATTTTATGGATAATTCACATAGGGCAAGTGTTAATGTGGTGGTCCAAAAAAAGAATACAGAGATATTCTCAAAGTCTCTCTTAAGAACTTTGGAATTGATAGTGAAACATGGGAGACATTGACACAAGATCACCCAGTATGGCATATCCTCATCAGACAAAGTGTTGTGCTTTGTAAGCAAAGCAGAATTGAAGTAGCTAAAAAGAAATGTGAGATGCACAAATTTAAAGTTCACTCCAAATGTTCATATAGACTATTTGTCCCTGACCTGTGGTAGAACATTCCAAGGTTTTATTGGTCTGATTGTACAACCTATAAATTGATTCTAAAATAGTGATGTCATTTTGGTCCTATTCAAGAATGAAGGATAACAACCAACTGCCAACATTCATGTGCCACATTTTGTTCAGACATTCCCAATTGATGAACATCTCCTCAATTTTCAATATTTTGTCATCATAAAAAGGGCTGCTATAAATATTATCTTAATTTTTATTTATTTAAAACTAAATACAAAATAAGAAAAAGAAAAAGAAAGATAGAAAAGGAAAATAAAAAGTTAAACATCATGTACACAGTATAACATCAAGGAAGATTCAAAATACAGAACAATAAATTTCCCTTTCAAGAAAGATTAAATAATAGAAAAGATTATTTTTATAAATTTGAAGGGTGAATTTTGAAGGGTGCAGATTAACCGTCTTGATAATGTATATGTATTGTCCCCTATTTAACCCATTTCCGATGTGAGTAGGTTTTCAGAATTGCCAGCTCTCCTCTCCTCTCAAATGCCTCTGTCTCTTTATCCTCTAAGTTTCAATCATATAACACAATTACTATTTTCACCTCTTTCTAGGCAGAAGACTCAGATCATACTCAACTCAGACCAATCTTTCTTTGAGCTACTTAATTACTGATATCAACATTAAACATAAGATAAACATTTCCATGCAAAAAAAAATTAGTTTGTCCACATTGAGTCCTTTGAAATTTGAGACAGTCCTGAAAATAGGCAATTTAATTCAATATCTATTTTTTTCATTCAATATTATAGTTAGTTTTGCTGGACATGATATTGCTGTCTGAAGGCCTAGTTATTTTAATTATTAATAGATATTATTCCAGGACCTTTTATTGTAGCTGTTGAAAAATCCTAGGCAATTTTAATTATAGCTCCAGTATATTTGAATTGCTTTTTGTTTGTTTCTTGCTAAATTTTCTCTTGGATCTGGGTTTTTTGAAATTTGTCGATAATATTCCTGTGTGTTTTCCACATAGGATCTCTTTGAAGTGGTGATTGATGGATTTTTTCTATGTTTAATTTCTCCTCATGCTCTATCACTCCAAGATAATTTTCTTAGATTATTTCTTGCATTATTGTGTCAAGGTTCTTTTTTTGTTCTCCAATAACTATAATTTTTCTCATAAGAGATTTCACATTCTGTGTTGCAATTTTCCCTCCTTTCCCTCTACCCCTCCCCTAGATAGCAAGTAATCCAATATATGTTAAACATATGCATTTTATACATATTTCCACAATTATCATTCTGCACAAGAAAAATTAGATCAAAAAAGAAAAAATGAGAAAGAGAACAAAATGCAAGAAAATAACAACAAAAAGAGTGAAAATACTATGTTCTGATCTATACTCAGTCCCCACAGTACTCTTTCTGGGTGCAGATGGCTCTCTTCATTGGAACTGGCCTGAATCATTTCGTTGATAAGAGTCATGTCCACCAGAACTGATCAATGGATAATATTGCTGTTGCTGTGTACAATGATCTCCTACTTCTGTACTCCTCTCCACTTCACTTAGCATCAGTTCATGTAAGTCTCTCCAGGATTCTATGAAATCATCCCGTTGATCATTTCTTAGAACAACAATATTCAATAACATTCATATACCATAACTTATTCAGGCATTCTCTAACTGATGGGCATCCACTCAGTTTCCCATTTTTTGTGTTTTGTTATTTCTCGCTTTCTTAATAGCTGGCTTCTCCTTGCCCAGTTATAATCTTCAAAAAATTATTTTCTTCTTTAAGATTGTGTATTTCTTTTTCTAGTCCACCCCCATAATCTTCTTGTTTTTCATGGATGGTTCTTTTTTGTTTGTTAGTTTTCCTCAATCTCTCTCCTTTGATTTTTGAAGTCTTTTTTGAGTTTTACAAGTGTTTTATGATTAGATAGTCATTATACTCTTTGGGGTAGAAGAGGCTTATTTTTTTACTTCACTGTCCTCTGAAGATGAACCCAGGTTTATTCTCATAGTAAGTTTCTATGATTGGATTATTTTTCCTTTGCTTGCTCATTTAAAAAAAATAGAACTATTACTGTGAGCACCTCTACTACTGAGGAGGAGGGTTTTGATACCTCTAGCTTCACTTCAGCTCTTCCTTAAGATCTGGAAACCCAAACCTAGAACCTCACACAAGTACCTGCAGTCAGTAGCATCCCTGCCCCACTGCCTCTGGGCTCAGGGATGTGCTGGTTTCTTCTCACCAAACTGCTTGTTCATAATCATTTATCATTTATGAATGTCTGTATTATTATGAATTTGACTCAGTTCTCTATATATTTGTGGAAATAATGACTTTATCAGAGACACTTGCTGAAAACGTTTCTTTTTGGGTTTTCCTTTTAACTTTGGTTGCATTGATTTTGTTTTAATTTAATATAAACAAAAGTATATATTTTATATCTTGCGATGCTCTATATCTCTTGTTTGTTAATCAACTGAAAACTCACTTAACATTTCCTTTAAGAATTTAGATGCTATATGTTTTGCAAATAAAAAGTTGTAATAAAAAATAATTTTTTAAAAAAAGAATTTAGATGCTATGTCACTTGTTACATATATGTTTAGTATTGATATTGCTGCTTTGCTTCATTGTCTATGGTATCTTTTAGCAAAATGGAGTTTTCTTCCTTGTCTCAATTAGGTCTATTTTTGCTTTTGCTTTGTCTGAGATCAGAGTTGCTACCACTGCTTTGTTTTTTTTTTTACTATAACTGAGGTATAACAGATTTTGCTCCATCCCCTTATTTTTACCTTATATCTGTCTATATGATTCAAGTTTGTTTTTTTATAAACATATTGCAGAATTCTGGGTTTTGATTCACTCTGCTATCTGTTTTCATTTTATGGGAGAATTCATCCCTTCCACAGTTATGATTACTACCTGTATATTTCCTTCCACCCTATTCTTTCTCCTGTTTGTCCTCTCTCTCCCTTCATCCTTCCTTTTCTCACCCCTGGTCCACTTTCTTTTTTTTTTTAATCCTCATCACCACCTTCACTTTACTTAAGCTTCTCCTCTCCTACTTTCCTGTTGGGTAAGGTAGTTTCCTTTATTGAGATAACTGTGCATATTATTTCCTTTTTGATCCAATATTGATAAGAGTAAGTTTCAATCAATGTTCTGCACCCACTCTTCCATCTTTCTCTCCACTGTATTTCATGCGTGTTCATGTGAAATAATTCATACTATTCTACTTCTCCATTCCTTTTGCACTCAGTGTACTCCTCTTTCTCATCCCTTAATTTTTTTATATCATTCCCTTAAATTCACCTTATACTCAAACCCCTGTCTATGTATATTCCTTCTAGCTATATTATTAATGATGTAATTTTTAAGAATTACAACAATCATCTTCCCATCTATGGAAATAAACAGTTTAGTTCTATTGAGTCCTTTATCATTTTCCCCTTTTTACATGTTTATGTTTCATTTGGGTCTTGATATTGGAGGCCAGAATTTTTGTTTAGCTCTGGTGTTCTTCTTATGAAAACTTGAAATCTTTCTGTTGCATTGAATTACCATTTTTACCTTTGATTACTTATGCGTAATTTTGCCAGTTAAGTGATCTTGGATGCAGTACTAGCTCCTTTGCCTTCCAGAATAACATGCTCCATCACATACAATCACTTAAAACTGCCAAATCTTGTGTAATCTTGATTGTGATTCCTCAATATTTGAATTGTTTCTTTCTGGATATTGAGTTCTCAAATTTGATTATAAAGTTCCTTGGAATTTTTATTTGGGGATCTCTTTCCGGAAGTGGATCAGAAGATTCAATATCTATTCTGCCCTCTGATTCTAGGACATCAGAACCATTTTGTTTGTTTGTTTATTTTTTTGTGTATAATTTATTGAAAAATGCTGTCCAGGTCTTCGTGTTGCTTATGGATTTCAGATAATTCAGTAATTTTGATATTGCCTCTCCTGGATCTATTTTTCTAAGTCAGTTATTTTTCCATAAGGTATTTTACCTTTTCTTCTGTTTTTTTTCATTCTTTTGAATTTGTTTATTTGATTATTGATATCTCATAGAGTTATTAACTTTTATTTGCCCAATTCTAACTTTTAAGAAATTGTTTTTCTCAGTTAGTTTTTGTACTTTCTTTTTCCATTTGGCCAGTTCTAGCTATTAAGCAGTTTTCCCAACTGTTGACTCCTTTTTCATAATTCTCTTGTATCACTTATTTATTTTCCCAATGTTTCTTCTACTTTACATAAATCATTTTAACTTTTTTTTAGCTACTCCAAGAATTCTTTCTCATGGACTTTATATCCTGTTTTTCTTTGGAGTTTTGCTTATAGGTGTTGTTTTCTTCTGAGTTTGTGTCTTGGTTTTCCCTATTACATAACAACTTTTTAAGATCAGATTCTTTTTTCCTCATATTTTGGGGGTCTTTTTTTTTCTTTATTTAAATTTTGTACTATGCTCCTGTGGTAGAAGTAGAACTGCTACAGGTTTCTTTTCTCAGGGACTGCAGGCCTTGACTGTTAACCTGGTGTTTGTCTGATACTGTCTTGATGCCCACATGGACCATTATGTCTGGTCCTACATCTGTGGAGGTAGTGTGGGAGTGATTGACAGTTATGAAGACAATATGAGTCTGATAGCTTACCTGCTGCCAAAGTGAGGTCCTAAAGGTAGGGTATGATGTGTTCTGAGGCTGGAGGTTGTTTTTGTGTTTCTCTGGTTACAGTAAAGGAGGTGGATGTCTAACCACTGAAAGATACCTGTCTGCCTGAAGCTAAAGTGGAGGTCTTGCTGGCTTCCAGGACCCCTGACTATACTAAAGCATGTTGGGGGTCCTGGTGTTGGTGTTTGACTGCTCTACCACATTAGGGATCAGCATATCCTTCTGTTTTGCTGAGATGGGGCTTGGTGCTGGCTCACTGGGAAGCTTCCTATCTTGTACTGCCCTACCACCTCCTTAAACCAAGTTAAGACAGACCACTCCTGGCAAACTTTTAGGACTAAAAGATTATTTTATTAATTTCCTTGCTAGTTCTACTCTTCCATGACCTATCTTGAGTGTTATTTTATAGTTGCCTGAAAATGAACATGGAAGAATTGCAATGATTCACTGCTTACTGCACCATTTTAGCTCCTGGGAATAGTATATCATTAATAACTATTACTACATACCTATAGATTAAACATGGAGTTCATTAACATGCTATTTATATACCTAAGGGTCAGGATTGATTCCTATTCTGTATGGAAGAAAATACTCAATATTCTACCAGGTTATCTGATTTAGGATAGAAGAGAACTGGATCAGAAAAAATTATTAAGAATTTAAGAGGTTTGAGTGGAGAACTAAAAGACCTGAGCAAACCTGCAATGAGCCAAGCAGGGTAAAAGTCTTAAAATAAAAGATAAGCAAGGAGGGAATAAAGAAACTTATTTAAGTTGTAATACTGACTCTATAACTAATTCAAACATATGACATATAACTATGTCATCTTAGGTGAGGTATAATGGGGATTCCTTTTCTTTAACTTCTTCAAGCTTTTGTGTGTTCTGTTAGTGAGTAAAATGGGGGGTAGGTTACACTAGATGAAATTTAAGATTCTTTCAGCTATAATGTCTGTAATTCTATCAAACCAGCTAGTTTACTTGTGTTTCCAGTGGCAAATAAAAGGAACCCAGGATATATTGACAGAAATGGGAAGATGATTAGGATAAATTAAATAAAGGGCTAAGTATACATGAGAGATTTTCATTATGCAGATTTTATAGATGCCATCCATATTAAAGAATTGTGTGGCTAATTGGAACAACAGTTTTAATTTGAATGCAAAGTGGTATAGATCTGAAACTTATACAGGGAAAAAATCCCATTCTCCAGGAATATAAAAAATAGAAAGAGTTAAACCTAGCCTTGTGCAGCGGTTCTCACAAGAAAGAACAATGAAATGATGGATTAGAGCTAAAGTAAAATTGGGTTGGCAAAATGAAACCTAAGTATACTATGGACTCAAAATAGGGAAAGATACTCTGGACAATATCTGGAGAAGGACAAGCAGGATAGTGAAGGTCTTCGAGTCCATGTCAGAAAAGAGCGACTTTAAGTCTATGTTAAAACAATTGAATAATGTAAGATTTTATAACTTTCAACTTTATAATCTCAAGATTTCCCTCACCACATTGGCTATATACTTGAATGGGCTTTGAAAATACTATAGTGTGTATATATGGGAAAGAGATATTGCTAGGAAAGAAGAAAAAAATGTAGGAAAGAATTTAAGCCAGGGGCATATCCATGAGAAAGAATGTGTGTATGTATGCATGTGTGTGTATGTATATACACACATATGTATATATATATAAATAAAAATTTATATATGGATATATTGTGTCTATATACTTTAAAAACCCCAGGTGGTGTCAGTGAAAATGAGTCTAAGAAAGGGGATACTGAGAACTTTCCATTTTAAAGCTATTTTAACAAAGGAAGTTAAGAGAAATGAATCTGAAGTCAGAGGGCTGAATTCAATTATTAGCTCAGCCAATAACTAGCTGTGTGGCTTTGTGTAAATTAACCTGTCTGAGCCTCAGTTTCCTCATCTCCAAAATAGGTCTCATAATACTTCTATTTCCTTTCTCACAAGGTGGTTGTGAGGAAAGTGTTTTCTATAAACCTTAAAGTGCAATAAAAAAGTGTGAGTCACTGTCACCACCCATAACCAAGGACATATTTTGAAGATCTTAAAATAATATTCAAATTTCCCTACCTTAACCAAATCTATCTAAATTTCAATTATCCCCTTTCTATGTATGATTGATATGTCTATAGACCTATATTTGGGAATCTTTTGTTATTTTATAAAAAATATATCCAGGACTGCTGAGGGACATTAAAAGGATAGAAAAGACCATTCCTACCCCTGAGGAGAAATAATTTTGCCAGGTCCTGTGAGAGCCCTACTTTGTAGACCTATTTTTTGGTAATAGTTTGAAAAAGTCTGGAGTTTTTAGTAAACTATGTGTTCAGCAAATCAAAAATGAGACATGAAAGCTATAAAATCTAACATGTTGTTGGGGCTGCTTTAAGAGATGCAGAGCTTCCAGAAACTAGAGGTGATAGTCCCAACTTACTACTCTGCCTTCAACAGGCCTCATGAGGAATATTACATTCATTTTGGGGTGTCACAGTTTATAGACATTGCTAAGCAATAGAGTTAGTTGACATTTATTTATTAAGTGTTTGTGATGTATTAGGAGGTTATAAGGAACCACTGGAGTTTACTGAATGAGGAGAGGTGAGGAGTTTGGAAGAAGGTTGACATGGTTAGACTTACCCTTTAGGAATATTTCTTTGGTAGCTGAGTAAAGAATGAACCAGAGTTGACACTTTGGAGAGCATCTGGTGAACAAGAATAGTGAATCTTAGATCCTTCTCATGACAATTATTAGACTGAAGTAGAAATCTTTAGCCTGACAAAGACAAGACATATGGGTAGAAGGAATAAGGGAGCTGATGGTTGTCTTTAAGTAACTGAATGACCGTCATATAGAGAAAAGATTAGACTTTTTTATCCCAAAAAAGTTGCACCAGGGTTAAAAGTTAGAAGATTTTTGTTGTGTTTGTTATTCAGTCATTTCAGTCATATCTGGCTCTTCATTACTCCTTGTAGAGTTTTTTTGGCAAAGATACTGGAGTGATTTGTTATTTCCTTCTTTAGCTCATTGAGGAAATTGAGGCAAACAAGCCCATTCAGCTAGTAAGTGTCTCAGACCACTTGAACTCAGAAACATGAGTTTCACTGACTTCTGGGCCATGGAATCTACCCACTGTAGCAACTTACCTGCTGCTGGGTAGAACTTACAAATAAGCCAAGGTGGTCTAAATGTCAGAATAAATTTTCTATTAAAATTATCCCAAACATGGCATGGATTGCCTCAAGAGCTGGGGGTTTCCCCCTTCTGATTGATCCATAGATAGACTAGATGGGGACTTATTATATATGTTGTGTTTGGGATTCTTTGCATGTATGGATTGGATTAGATGGATACCCAAAGTTCCTTGCAACTCTCAAATTCTGCAATATTCAGGCAGAGTGAAAGTAAATAATTTATTTAATGCTGGAAAAGCATTATAGAATGTATCTAAGAGAAGCAGTTCAAATAAGTATAGGCAATGCATCTTTAATTTCACTGACAGAAAACTTTTAAGTGAGGAAATTCCCCTTATCAATAAAAGTTGCTATTTTCTCTGCAATTTAGAATTTTAGTAGCCTACAGCACTGAGAGTTTAGTTGACATCCTCAGGGTTGTTGCAGTCTGCATTTGACAAAAGATGGGATTATACCCAGATACTCCTGAATAAGGCTAGACTCCAACTACCAACTATGCCACAAGGCTTCTTAAGTATTATGAAATTCAATCTTAAACCATCTTTTAAAGACAAATTCATAGGAAGAAGAGAAAGACTCTGTGACACTGATTCATGGGAAAAAATACAAAGATCCCAAGATGTTTCATGGAGTCCACGGACAGGAGGTTGGAATTAGGACAGAATTACAGAGGAGTTTACCTAGAATGTAGCATGTGGGAATAAGAATTTTTCAATCACCAAACATTTTGGGGTACTTGCCCTATGACAGGAACTGGTTTCTTCAGTTCATCCTGGCAAACCTGCTTGTAGAAAAGCTGCTTTCTATATCTTATGGTAACCCGAAAAGGAATGTTTCCTCTCCAAAATATTCTTATTCTTCCAAACAGTCTTTGTCACAACATATTATCATCTTTAGTTACAAAAGTTTATGACTCTACTTCCAATGTAAAGCCAATTCCCCCCCAACTTATAAAAACATTTTATTAAAAATTGTGAGCTCTAAATTCTGTCCCTTCTTCATTCCCTTTGCTCCTCTGTGCCTGAGACAACAAGCAATCAGATATAGGTTTTATATATGTGTGTGTGTATGTATACATATATATATGTATGTATATATATATTTCCCTTTGTAGATGGAGAATATGTTTCATCACTAATCCAAATTCTTCAGTGAACAATATTACTGTCACTGTATACAGTGCTCTTCTGATTCTGTTCACTGCACTATGCATCAGTTCATGTAAAACCTCCCAGGTTTTTTTTATAAATCATCCTGCTTGTCATTTCTTATAGCACAATAGTATTCCATTACAATCATTCCCAAGCTGATGGGGGCAACTCTTTGATTTCCACTTAGCCACTGTAAAATGAGCTGCTAAGATATTTTGTACAAATAGGTCCCTTCTCCTTTTCTTGGACATCTTTAGGATATAGACCTAGTAATTAAATTGCTGGATCAGAGGGTATACAGTTTTATAACCTTTGTATAGTTGTAAATTGCTTCCCCAAAAAGTTGGATCAATTCATAACTCCACCAGAGTGCAATAATGTCTCAATTTTCCCACATCCTCTCCAATATCCAACACATTCCTTTTTGGTCCTATAAGCTACTTTGATAGGTATGTGACAGTATCTCAGTGATGTTTTAATTTGCATTTTTCTGATCATTTGTGATTTAGAGCATTTTTTTTTCATATGACTATACATAGCTTGGATCAATGTAAAGCCATTTTAATTTGCTAGATCTGGCAGAAATTGTGCTTTGTCTTCAAATTCCACTCTCACACGATGAGGTTTCGAAAATAGAACTTTTGGCTGAAGGCCCACGGGTTCATTATGGGTTAAATGGGATTTTATGGCCTAGTGTGGAAACTTTAGCTACCAGGTTTAATATTTTCCTTTCAGAGAGAGAACTAATATTCTAAATTCTAAACAAGTGACTAAGAAATTGCCTTCAGAAAACAATTTATTCATAAATCAGAAACTACTGAAATGTGATTATATGGTATAGATAATAAGTTTTGAGTGCTTTAAAAACCAGATAATTAGTCAGCAAGTATTTATTAAGTGCTTACTAGGTGTCTGACAGCTGTACTAAGCACTTCGGATAAAAGAAAGGCAAAAAATTGCCATGCTTCACAGGGTAGACAAGTCAACTTGTTACAAACAAGGCACCTGAAGGAGAGAGAGAAGACGGTTTGTACCAGGAAAGTCAAACCACTAAATACCACGGGCATGAGAGCATCATGTCTCCTCAGATTTGGGTGGAGGAAGACTAAAACCTTGAATCCAAGACATTAAGAAAAGCAATAGACATTGGCATATTTCAGTAGCCTGTTGGTTGGTCTCCCTGCCTCAAATCTCTCCCCAATTAAATTTATCTTCACTCAGCTAGCATTCATTTATTCAATAAATATGTAATCTAGTCTCTATTATGTGCTATTATATGTACTGTCTTAAGTGTTGCAGACACAAGAAGACCCTCAAAAATCATTTGCCCTCAAGGATAGCAAGTTGACCTTCCTGAAGAACAAGGCTATCTATATCACAATTCCCCCACATTTTTTATAATATCTCAAATATTTTATAAACTTTAATGACTCCCTATCACTTGTAAAATCAAATATAGAATTCTCTGTCTGGAGTTCAATGTGCTGTACAACCTGACCCCCTTCTGCCTTTCTATTCTTTCGTTAAATTTTTGATCCTTTGAGGAAGATTACTTTGCACTTCCTTGAACACAATATTCTATCTTGTGACTTCTGGCATTTTTATTGACTGTTCACATGCCTAGAATACTCTTCCTCCTCCTCTCCCTCTGCTGGCTTTTAGGATTCCTTTAAGTCCTAGTTAAAATTTTACCCTTTCCGCTACATCTTTTAAAACTGCCTTCCTTTTGTTGATTATCTCCAGTTTTTTTTTTCCTTTTAAATCATTTAATACATAATTTGAATTTTCTTTTCCCTATTATGTTCTAAGAACATGAAGAGCAGAAATGTGTGTGTGTGTGTGTGTATAAGAGAAAGACAGACAGAGACAGACAAAAGAGAAGAGAGACAGACAGACAGAGACAGAGACAGAGACATAAAGCGAGACAGAGAGACATAAAGACAGACAGAGAGAAATGGTAAGCTGAACAAAGAAGGGGTTTTCCTTTATTGTTTTTGCTCTTTGTGCCTGATCTGCTCTTGTCTATGCCCTTGCATCATGAGAATGTGCTAGCCACAGTGAGAAGAAATTAGAGGTTGATACCAATGATACCAATGATAAACCTGAGTGATACATTGGTCATGGGAATTTCTATTTTATCCCAAGGTTATTCTATATGTATCACTTTTTATGACCCAAGTCATTTAGTCTGCAAGTTGAAGATTCATTTTGAATTTTGAATCATATGGTCAAAGGGATAGTAAATAAACTGTGCATTTTCTAGGAGGAACAACTTCTGCATTGTCTTAAAGAGGTTGACAAGGATGTGTAGAAAATTAGTCAAAGGGGGTGAAATTTTGTACTGTGGTTTATTTTTTATGTTGTATAGATTCTATGCCAAGCAAAATAATTATAAAATTGGACATGCTGTTTCTGGGAGGAGCAACACCATTTTTCCAAGATTGAACGCTTTGGGTTGAGGGAAGTACAGTGAGATGATTAACAAGTTAGACCTTGGAAAAAGTAGGGAATTAAAAGTTGATTGTCATTGGTAATCCATACTTTTAGATAGCAAGTTGATACAAGCAGCAGAGAGATAGAATCAGGAATAGATAATAAACCTCTCTGAGAATTATTTGAGATTACAGGACTTCCTTAGCATTTTCAGACAAAAAGGTTAATTTCATTCTCATCAGAATGAGTTTATTAAATCTTTTTGAGCAAAAATAGTTCAGCGACCATCAGCATAAACTAGGAATTGAAAATATAGGTCCTCCAACCAGTCTGGTTGGAGCAAAGGTTTTGATATAAGTAGAAAGTGATATGTTTAAGAAACCAGTATGGAACAAGATTGTTGTGAATGATATTCAATATCAGGGTAAGGGGAAAAATAAAATAAAATAAAATCACTGAAGATTTTTTAGTAAATGAATTTTGACAAAAGTTATGCTTTAGAAAGATTCTTCAGGTGACTATGTTTAGGATGTATTTGAAGAGAGTGGAAGAAGTGGAAAAGAAAGAAATTACTTGATGAATATAGAAAATGAAATGCTTTTTTAAATCACAAGCCCCAGCTCAGAATCCCAGACTTGTCTGACTCCAAGGTGGCAAGATGTCATCTAAAACAACACTTAATACTGCTTAAAGAATAGAAATTCCTATAGTGGAGCCTGCGGTGTAGACAGGTCTTTGAGCTCTTTCTGGCTTCCCTCAGATCATTACCAGATCAAGCCTCTGAATGGGTTTTGGAGGAATAGAACACACAAATATTTGGAGTGCAACAAATTTACAGCAGAAGATATTTGGGAAGAACTTCAGGAGAGGTCTGTCTAAATTGGGCAGTATGGGTAAAGAGGGGAATTTGCAGTCCAGTGCAAGCACAACACAGTGAAGTGTAGGAAGACCAAGAGCAGAAAGGCTTACACGTGCTGGAGGAGTGGGAGACTTGTAGCCAAAATACAATGTTTGCTACTCTATCCTGTTTCAGAAGCCAATGGATCAGCAGATAGGCTGAGATCTCTAACACAACTCCAGAAGGAAAATATTGAATTCCTGAACCCTAGCAAAATATAGGACATGGCCACGACCACCCAGCATAGGGAGAAAGCCAGCAGCACCAGCCCTCAGGGTAGCATAAAGCTGCTGTCTCTTTAAAAGGAAGATTGAGACAATCTCCTTTTTGCCCTAAGAATAGACTTCAACTTTTTTAAATGAGCAAAAAAGCAAAAAGAGATCTGACCATAGATAATTTTTATGGAGACAGGGAAGAACAGACCTAAAAGCGTGAAAACAATAAAGGGAAAAACCTCTCCAGATGAAGCCTCAAAGAGTAATATAAGTTGGTCTCCTACTCACACTACTCTCTTGGAAGAATTCAAACAGGATATTAAAACAGAGTTAGGAGAAAAATAGGGAAAGGAAGTGAGAGTTCTGGAAAAGGAAACAAATTGTCTGAAGAAAATAATTCCTTAAAAGTTTTGGGAAAATGGAAAAAGAAAAGAACTCATTGAAAAACAGAATTTCTTAAATGGAAAAAAATCAATAAACAAAACAAAACATTTGAAAGTTCAATTGGCCAAATGCAAAAGGAGATTAAAAAGTTTATTGAAGAAAATGACTCACTAAAAATTAAATTGAAAAATGGAAATAAATGACTCAATGAGACATCAGGAATAAGTCAAGCAAAACCAAAAAAAAAATGAAAGAATAGAAGAAAATGTAAAATATCTCATTGGAAAAACAACTGACCTGGAAAATAGATCCAAGAGAGACAATCTAAGAATTATCAAACAACCTGAAAACCATACTGAAAAAAGAGCCTAGACAGCTTTCAAGAAATAAATCATCAAGGAGAGGGGCGGAGCCAAGATGGCAGAGTGAAAAGGTGACTTTTTTTTTTATTAAAGCTTTTTATTTGTATAACATATGTATGGGTAGTTCCCCAACATTGATCTTTACAAAGCTTTCCATTACAAATTTTACCCCCAGTCCCATCCCCTCCCCTAGATGGCAGGAAGTCCACTACATGTTAATAATGTTGAAATGCTTGACAAGTTATGCAAGAAAAATCCTATCTACGAGAAAAAAAAAAAGAATCAGAGAAAGGCAACACAATGCAAGTAAATGTCAATAGAGATCATGGAAATGTTACCTTGTGGTCCATATTTCATTTCCTTCTCTCTGGGTGTATATGGTTTTCTTCAGTGATCAATTGGAACTGGTTTGAGACAATTCTTTGTTGCAGAGAGCCATGTCCATCGGAATTGATCATCATGTAATACTGTTGTTGCTGTGTATATGATCTCCTGGTTCTGCTCGTTTCACTCAGCATCAATTCATGCAAGTCCCTCCAGGCCTCTCTGAAATCATCCTGCTGGTCCTTTTTTACAGAGCAATAATATTCCATAACATTTTCACTCTGCCATCTTGGCTCCGCCCCCGAAAAGGTGACTTTCTGCCTCTCCTCCGATCTTCTCTCAAATCAACAATAAAATAAGCCTCTGAACTGATCTTCAAGTCAACGAACTCAGAAATATTTGGGCACTTTTCTGAAGAACTCGGACAGAGAAATAAATATACAACTCCTGTGTAGGCTGGAAGTGAGGGTGGGAATCAGCTCAGCTCATTGTGGCAGAAATTCCAAACTCCAAACTCCAAATTCCAAACACCTGGAGTTTATCTGAAGCACTCGGGACACTCTGCCCTTATTGGGGACAGGTGTTCTGGCAGACTTGCCTTGTTTAAGGAGTAATCTGTACTTAGTCCTAGCCCTCACCAGCCCAGCACCTTAAGTTAACTCGCTGAAGTGCCCCAGGGCAAAGCTTTTCAGCCGCCTTTTTTTATTCCCTACCTTAAAGAGATATCCATGCTGTCTAAAAAAAAATGAAGAAGCCAAAGAGAGCTCTCACCATAGACAGCTTTTATAAAGAGAAAGAAGAGATGATCACCCCAGATCCAGAGGTTCCTTTAGATAAAATACCAGATGAAGGTATTAAAGACCATCACTGGTCATTTTTTCAAAAGGCCTTTCTGGAAGATTGCATAAAGAATCTCAACAGAGAGCTGGAGAATAAATGGGAAAATAAACTGAAATCAGTGCAAGAAAGATACAATATCTTGCAAGAAGGATATAATGCCCTGCAAAAGAGATATGAAAAAGACACCAATTTATTGAAAAACAAAATTAGTGAAGTGGAAAAAGAGTGCAATGAACAAATTGGCCAGTTACAAAAGGAGCTTAAAAAGGTAACTGAAGAAAACAACACTTTAAAAATAAGAATTGAACAAATGCAAGTAAATGACTCAATAAGACTTCAAGAATCAAACAAAAACAAAAAATGAAAAATTAGAAGAAAATATGAAATATCTCCTAGGAAAAACAACTGACTTGGAAAACAGATATAGGAGAGACAATTTAAAGATTATTGGACTTCCTGAAAGCCATGATGAAAAAAAGAATCTAAACACTATCTTCCAGGAAATCCTGAAAGAAAACTGCCCTGAGGTTGTAGAATCAGAAGGCAAAATCACCATTGAAAGAATTCACCGATCACCTCCTGAAAGAGACCCCAAAATTAAGACCCCAAGGAATATCGTGGCTAAATTTCAGGACTATAGCACCAAGGAGCAGATTCTGCTAGCAGCTAGAAAGAAACAATTCAAATACCGAGGATCAATAATTAGAATCACATAGGATCTGTCAGCCTCCACACTGAAGGATTGAAGGGCCTGGAACCAGATATTCCAAAGGGCAAAGGAACTTGGATTACAACCAAGAATAACTTATCCAGCTAGAATGAGCATCGTCCTCCAGGGAAGAAGATGGTCATTCAATGATATAGGTGAATTTCACCTATTTCTAATGAAAAGACCGGATCTGAAAAAAAAATTTGACACCCAAACACAGAACTCAAGAGAAGCATAAAAAGGTAAAAAGGAAAGGACTCTTGAGAACTTTATTTTTACTAGGGGGATACTTAAAGTTTGGGTGTATAATTAACTAGATATTACTTTGATAATATGAAAAAGAGAACTAGAGGGGAAAAGGTTGTCATACTGGGGAAAAGAGGGAAAAAGTGGTAAAATAAGATCTAAAAAAAAGGAGGTAAAAACAAGGTAAAATCACCTGAAGAGGCAAAGAAAACCTATTATAATTGAGAGAAAGAGGGGAGGGAGATGAGCATTGTGTAAATCTTTCATCAGGTTGGGCTTTAAAAGTGTATATCAGACATTTGATTTCACATGGAAACTTGTCTGTTGCTAGAGGGAAGTGGGAGGGAAAGGAGGAAAAGTAAGGCACAAACTAATAGAAGGGAAAATAGAAGAATCAGGGGAAAGGAGTAAAAACAGGGGGAGGGGATCTAAAGGGTGGAGTATTGTTTGGGGGAGGGGGTCATCAAAAGCAAAGTACTGAGGAGGGGGGAAGGGAGAAAGGGAAAAGGAAAGGGGAAAACATAACTTGGGTAAATAAGATAGCAGGAAATAAAGAATTAGTTATTCTAACTGTGAATGTGAATGTGATGAACTCTCCCATAAAACGGAAGCGGATATCAGATTGGATTAAAAACCAGAATCCCACAATATGTTGTCTACAAGAAACACATCTAAAACACAGTGACACATATAGGATAAAGGTAAACGGCTGGAGCAGAAAATATTATATTTCAGGTGAACAAAAAAAAAAGCAGGGGTAGCAATCCTTATCTCAGATCAAGTAAAATCCAAGATAGATCAAATCAAAAGAGATAAGGAAGGAAACTATATTTTATTAAAGGGTACCATAGATAATGTAGCAATATCTATACTAAATATATATGCACCAAGTGCAATACCACACAAATTCCTAGGGGAGAAATTAAGAGAGATGCAAGAAGAAATAGACAGCCAAACGATACCAGTGGGGGATCTCAACCTTGCTCTCTCAGAATTAGATAAATCAAACTACAAAATAAACAAGAAAGAAACTAGGGAGATAAACCAATTGTTAGAAATGTTAGATATGATAGATCTATGGGGAAAGTTGAATGAAGACAGTAGGGAGTTTACATTTTTCTCAGCAGTCCATGGAACCTATACAAAAATTGACGATGTGTTAGGGCATAAAAACCTCAAAATCAAATGCAGAAAGGCAGAAATAGTAAATGCATCCTTTTCAGATCATGATGCAATAAAAATCACATGCTATAAGGCCAGGAGAAAATAGACCAAAAGTTAATTGGAAATTAAATAATCTAATCCTGAAGAATGAATGGGTGAAAGAGCAAATCATAGACACAATCAATAATTTCATCCAGGAGAATGACAATAAGGAGACAACATACCAAAATTTGTGGGATACAGCCAAAGCGGTCATAAGGGGCAATTTTATATCTCTAGATGCTTACTTGCATAAAATAGAGAAAGAAAAGATCAATGAATTTGGCTTATTATTAAAAAACTAGAAAAAGAACAAATTAAAAACCCTCAATTAAATACCAAATTGGAAATTCTAAAAGTAAAAGGAGAAATTAATAAAATTGAAAATGAGAAAACTATTGAGTTAATAAATAAAACTAAGAGTTGGTTCTATGAAAAAAAATAACAAAATAGACAAGCCTTTAGTTAATTTGATAAGAAAAAGGAAAGAAGAAAATCAAATTGTTACTCTCAAGAATAATAAGGGAGAACTTTCCTTCAATGAAGAGGAAATTAGAGCAATAATTAGGAGTTACTATGCCCAACTTTATGCCAGTAAATTTGATAATCTAAATGAAATGGAGGAATATCTACAAAAATATAGATTGTCCAGGTTAACAGAAGAGGATATAAATTATTTAAATAGTCCCATATCAGAAAAAGAAATAGAACAAGCTATTAACCAACTCCCTAAGAAAAAATTTCCAGGACCAGATGGATTTACATGTGAATTCTACCAAACATTAAAAAGAACAATTAATTCCAATACTATACAAACTATTTGAGAAAATAGGGACAGAAGGTATACTGCCAGAATCCTTCTATGAGACTGATATGGTGCTGATAGCTAAACCAGGTAGGGTGAAAACAGAGAAAGAAAACTATAGACCAATTTCCCTAATGAATATTGATGCAAAATTTTTAAATAAGATATTAGCAATGAGATTACAGAAAGTCATCCCCAGGATAGTACACTATGACCGAGTAGGATTTATACCAGGGATGCAGGGCTGGTTCAATATTAGGAAAACTATCAGCATAATTAATTATATTAATAACCAAATTAACAAAAATCATATGATTATCTCAATAGATGCAGAAAAAGCCTTTGATAAAATCCAACACTCTTTCCTATTAAAAACACTAGAGAGTATAGGAATAAATGGGCTTTTCCTTAAAATGATCAGTAGCATCTATTTAAAACCATCAGCAAGCATCATATGTAATGGAGACAAACTAAAACCATTCCCAATAAGATCAGGAGTGAAACAAGGCTGCCCACTGTCACCATTACTATTTAATATTGTATTAGAAATGTTAGCTTTGGCAATAAGAGAAGAAAAAGAGATAAAAGGGATCAGAGTAGGTAATGAAGAAACCAAATTATCACTCTTTGCAGATGACATGATGGTATACTTACAGAACCCTAGAGACTCAACTAAAAAACTACTAGAAACAATTCTCAACTTTAGCAAAGTTGCAGGATTCAAAATTAACCCACACCAATCATCAGCATTTTTATATATTACCAACAAAGTTCAGCAGCAAGAGATACAAAAAGAAATTCCATTTCAAATAACAGATGATAGGATAAAATATTTGGGAATCTATCTGCCAAGGAAAGTCAGAAACTATACGAACTAAACTACAAAACACTTCCCACACAAATAAAATCAGACCTAATGAATTGGAAAAACATTAAGTGCTCATGGGTAGGCAGAGCGAACATAATAAAAATGGCAATACTACCCAAACTAATCTACTTATTTAGTGCCATACCAATCAAACTCCCAAAAATTATTTTACAGATCTAGAAAAAATAGCAGCAAAGTTCATTTGGAAGAACAAAAGGTCAAGGATTTCAAGGGGATTAATGAAAAAAAGGCAGATGAAGGTGGCCTTGCTGTACCAGATCTAAAAATATATTATAAAGCCGCGGTCATCAAAATCATTTGGTACTGGCTAAGAAAGAGAGCAGTTGATCAGTGGCACAGGATAGGTTATCAGGACAATCTAGGCAATAACCTTAACAATTTAGTGTTTGCTAAACCCAAAGACCCCAGTTTTTTGGATAAGTACTCACTATTTGGCAAAAACTGCTGGGAAAATTGGAAACTAGTGTGGAAGAAATTAGGGCTTGACCCATACCTAATACCACATACCAAAATAAGATCTAAATGGGTTCATGATCTGGATATAAAGAGTGATTTTGCAAATAAGTTAGAGGAACATAATATAGTTCACCTCTCAGACCTGTGGAGAAGGAATAAATTTATGTCCAAAGAAGATCTGGAACTCCTACTTGAAACACCAGATAAATAAAATAAATCTTACTCTCATCAGATTTGACTCTAAGAGAGAATATTAGGCATATTTGGTTTCACAGAGAAACTTGTCTCACCTTATAGGGAAGTGGGAGGAGAAAAGGGAAAGGAAAGGAAGAGGCTAATAAAGGAAAAACGAAAGTAGTAGGGGAAAGGTATAAGAAAGGGGGAAGGGTTATAAGGAGGAGAGCTGCTTAAGGGAAGTGGTGGTCAGAAGCAAAATACTGGGGAGGAGGGAAAGGGGGAAAGAAAAGAGAAATGCATAATTTGGAGGAAATAAGATGGCAGGAAATACAAAATTAATCATTTTAACTGTGAATATAAATGGAATGAACTCTCCCATAAAATGGAAGTGAATAGCAGACTGGATTAAAGCCAAAATCCTACAATATGCTGTTTGCAAGAAACACATTTAAAGCAGAGTGATACAAACAGAGTAAAAGAAAAAGGCTAGAGCATAATCCATTATGTTTCAAGTGAAGTTAAATAAAAGCAGGCATAACGATCCTGATTCTGATCAAGCAAAAGCAAAAATAGATATAATTAAAAGAGATAAGGAAGGAAGCTATATCTTGCTAAAGGGTACCAGAGAAAATGAAGTAATATCAATACTAAACATATACGTACCAAGTGGCATAGCACCTAAATTTCTAAAGGAGATGTTAAAAAACCCACAAGAATAGACAGCAAAGGTATATTTGTGGGGGATCTCAACCTTGCTTTTTCAGAACAAGATAAATCAAACCACAAAATAAATAAGAAAGACAATAAGGAGGTAAACAAAATGTTACAAAAGTTAGATATGATAGATCTTTGGAGTAAATTAGAGACAGAAAGAAGTGCACTTTTTTCTTGGCAGATCAGAAATTTAACATATATTAGGACACAAAGACCTCAAAATCAAATTCAGAAAGGCAGAAATTGTAAATTCATTTTTTTCAGATCACAATGCAATAAAAATTACATTTAATAAAAGACCAGGGGAAAATAGACCAAAAACTAATTGGAAACTCAATAATCTAATCCTAAAAAATGGAAGGGTAAAATTGCAAATCATAAATACAATCAATTTCATCCAAGAGAATGACAATAATGATACAACATACCAAAATTTGTGGGATGAAGCCAAAATGATTATAAGGGAAAATTTTATATCTCTAGAAGCTTACTTGCATAAAATAGAGAAAGGAAAGATCAATGAATTGGGCTTACAACTAAAAAAGCTAGAAAAAAAATAAATTAAAAACCCTCAATTAAATATCAAATTTGAAATTTTAAAAATAAAAGGGGAGATTAATAAAATTGAAAATCAAAAAACCCAGTGAATTAATAAATAAAACTGAGTTGGTTTTGTGAAAAAAAAACCTAACAAAACAGATAAATCTTTAGTTAATTTGATTACAAAAAAGGAAAGCATAAAATCAAATTGCTAGTCTCAAAAATGAAAGGGGAGAAGTTTCCATCAATGAAGAGGAAATTAGAGCAATAATTAGGAGCTAGTTGGCGCAATAGAATGCCAACAAATCTGATGATCTAAGTGAAACGAATGCTTACAAAAATATAGATGATGATTATTATTATTAACAGAGGAAGAAATAAATTGCTTAAATAGTTCCATTTTAGAAAAAAGAAATTGATCAAGCTTTTAATCAACTCCCTAAGAAAAAATCTCTAGGGCCAGATGGATTTCCATGTGAATTCTACAAAACATTTAAAGAACAATTAATTCCAGTATTATCCAAACTATTTGGAAAAATCTGGAAAGAAGGAGTCCTACAAAATTCCTTTCATGACACAAATATGGTGTTGATATGTAAATTAGATAGGGTCAAAACAGAGAAAGAAAATTATAGAACAATTTCCCTAATGAGTTGATGCAAAAATCTTAAATAAAATATTAGCAAAGAGATTACAGAAAGTCATCCACAGGATAATTCACTATGACCAAGTAGAATTTATACCAGGGATGTAGGACTGGTCAATATTAGAAAAATTATTAGCAAAATTGATTATATAAATAACCAAACTAACAAAAATATATGATTATCTCAATAGATTCAGAAAAAGCACTTGATAAAATCCAACACCCATTCCTAATAAAAACACTAGAGAGTATAGGAATAGGAATAAATGGGATTTTCCTTAAAATGATCAGTAGCATTTATTTAAAACCATCAGCAAGTATCATATGTAATGGGGATAAACTAGAACCATTCCCAGTAAGCTCAGGGGTGAAACAAGATTACCCACTATTACCATTACTATTCAATATTGTATTTAAAATATTTGCTTTATCAATAAAAGAAGAAAAAAATATGTAATGATTTATCATGCTTTGCAGATGATGTGATGATATACTTAGAGAATCCTAGAGAATCAACTAAAAAACTACTAGAAGCAATTCACAACTTCAACAAAGTTGCAAAATAAATCCACACAAATCATCAACATTTTTATGTTACCAACAAATTCCAGCAGCAAGAGATACAGAGAAATTCCATCTAAAATGACTTGAGATAATATATAATATTTGGTAGTCTAACTTCCACAACAAATTCAGGAACTATATGAACACAATTACAAAAAACTTTCCACACAAATAAAATCAGATCTAATCAACTGGGAAAATATCAAATGCTCAAAGGTAGGCTGAGCTACTATAAAAAATGACAGTTCTAACTAAATTAATCTACTTATTCAGTGTCATGCCAATCAAATTCCCAAGAAATTATTTTACAGAGCTAGAAAAAATATCAAAGTTCATCTAAAAAAATAAAAGGGCAAGAATATTAAGAAAATCAATGAAAAAATGCAAATGAAGGTGGTCTAGCTGTACCAAACCTAAAACTGTATTATAAAGAAGTATTCATCAAAAGCATTTGGTAATGGCTATGAAAAAGTAGATTAGGTTAACAAGACACAATAGTCAATGACAAATGTAATCTAGTCTTTGATAAATCCCAGTTTCTGGGATAAGAATACACTATTTGACAAAAATACTGAGAAAATTTGAAAATTAGTATGACAGAAACTAGGAATTGACTCATACCTAACTTCCTATGCCAATGTAAGATTGAAATGGGTTCATAATTTAGACATAAAGAGTGATACTATAAGCAACTTAGAACAAGGATAATCTACCTGTCAGATCTATGGAGAAAGAAGGAATTTGTGGCCAAAGAAGAACTAGAATATATTATGGAATGCAAAATAGATAATTTTTATTATATTGAGTTTAAAAGTTTTTGTACAAACAAAACTAATGCAGACAAGATATAAGGGAAGCAGTAAAGTGGGGGGAAATTTTTTACATCCAAGCATTCTGATAATGACCTCATTTCTGAAATAGAGAACTGACTCAAATTTATAAAAATGAAAGCCTTCCTACAATTGATAAATGGTCATAGATATGAACAGACAATTTTCAGGTGAAAAAATTAAAATCATTTCTATTCATATGAAAAAGTGCTCTAAATCACTATTGTTCAGAGAAATGCAAATTAAGACAACTCTGAGGTACTACTATACACCTCTCAGATTGGCTAAGATGACAGAAAAAGATAATGTTGGAATTTGGAGGGAATGTGGGGAAAATGGGACACTAATACAATGTTGATGAAGTTGTGAACTGATCCAAACCTTTGCTCCTGCAATGTCTCTACTTATCTCAAAGAGATAACAAAAAGGGGGAAAAGACTGGGATGTGTTAAAAATGTTTGTAGTAGCCCTTTTTGTAGTTGCAAGGAATTGGAAAGTGAGCAGCTGTCCATCAGTTGAAAAATGGTTGAGTAAGTTATGGTATATGAATGTTTTTGTACATATTGTTCTATAAGAAACGTTCAACAGGATGGTTTCAGAATAGTTTGGAGAAACTTACATGAACTGATGCTAAATGTGTAGAACCAAGAGAACAGTGTACATAGCAAAAACAAGATAATACAATGATCACTTCTAATGGATGGGGCTCTTTTTCAACAGCAAGGTAGTTCAGGCCATTTTCAATGATCTTATGATGGAGAGCTAGCTACACACAGAGAGAAGACTATGGGGACTGAATATGAATCACAACATAGTATTTTCATTTTTGTTGTTTTTTTTTCTTGCATTTTGCTTTACTTCTCATTTTTTTTCTTTTTTGATCTGATTTTTCTTGTGCAGCATGATAATTGTGGAAATATGTATAGAAAATGTGCAAATGTTTAACATATATTGGTTTGCTTGCCATATGGGGAGAGGGTGGAGAGAAGGGAGGAAGAAAAAAAAATTGGAACACAAGGATTTGCAAGGGTGAGTGTTGAAAACTAACTATGCATATGTTTTGAAAATAAAAGTTTTATTAAAAAAGAAAGTTATTTTGCATACATTTAGAAAAATAAAGATATTAAAATGGGGGGAAAAAGAACAAAAACTCCTAACTGTGAAACTGTACCAGCTACTGGCCTTGATAATGAAGCAAGATTGTTTCCCAAGTGGAATTATTAAAGCTTTTCTTAAAGGTTATGATGCATATTTTAATAAGTACATCAATGTGAAGAAAGGCAGGATTGGTGATGTTTCTATGGTGCTTGTTGTTTACATCATACTCAATTATTCTTTTGCTTATAAAAAGCTTAAGCATGAACAGAGATTAAAAACACCACTGAAAATTCAAGACATCTCAGATGATGAATTTTATCACAAGCTTAGAGAATTTTTGCAGTTGTAACTCTTCTTGGTGGATGTCACTTGAAGTACTAACTAGGGCCATATATCCAATATTAAAGAGTATTTCAGTGAGATCATTTGTTTTCCATTCATGGTCCCATTTCTGGTCATTAAGAACCAAGTATAATAAGATGATCATTGCTCATTAACTCCCTCATTCTGATATTCTGGCTTAGGCCTAGGTTCACCGACATCCAAGTCCTACCACCCGAGTTTTCATAAAAACTCGGGTGGTAGGAATTTATCAACAGTATTTTACATAGAGTAAATGTGGTTCTAGCCACAGAACAGCATCCAACAAAATAATCCACTTTACAGATGCTCAGTGATTATAAGAGGGTTTAAGCAAAATCACATTTATGGAAATAAAATGCAGACATCTCCAACAGCTATTTAAGACTTGAACTGAGGATTAAATTCTGCAGCCAACAGAACCGGGAGACAGAATAAAAAAATGAAACTACTTTGAAAACCCTGAAGACCCTTCCAAAGATGATATCTTCATTTGTATAAACAAAAAGATGATTAAAATGGCTTCATAATTTTATTGAATGTGTGTAATTATTTTTCTATAAAACTACAAATTTCACATAATTAAATTTGTATCATATAAATGTATGTAAAATTAAATGAAGGGATATATATATACATATATATCTATATGGGTTTTATTTCTAATAAGGAAAATCAGTTCTAGGCAATTGTCATTCCTAGGCCACATCACCAAGATAAATCAACTGTAGGCTTAACCTTGTTGGCATAAGTAACTACCCTTCCCTAACCCTACCCATCCCCATTCTCCTACCCCCAAACACAGCTATAATAACAAACAAAACAGCCAGTGCCCAATCATTCTTTCTAGTGGCAAGAGCTCAGGACTGACAAAAGCAGTTTTAAATTGCAGGATTAAATGAGTTCCTTTTCTGGTTCTGACACTTAAAAGCCCTGTAACTACAAGTTGCTTAATGCTCTGAACCCCATTTTCCCCATCTGTAAACAGGAAGATAACATTACTTGTTCAACCTCCCACCTAAAGTCCATGGAGGGAGAAGGACTTTTTAAGCCACCAAAGTATCATAGAATTGTGGTTCTCATTATAGAGTAATTAAATTGCACAGTGGATAGAGTGATGTACCTGGAGTCAGGAAGTCAGAAAAACGCATTTTAAGATTAGAACTAATTTCAAACATTCACTTGCTGCATGACACTGTTTCCTCAGTTTCCTCACCTGTAAAATGAGTTGGAGAAGGAAATGACAAACCACTTCAATATCTTTGCCAATAAAACCCCTAATGGAGTCACTAAGAGTTGGGCGCAACTAAAGAAATTCATTACATTGCAAGAGAAAGAAGGGGGAGGGCACAGATAAAAGCAAGCTGGTGTACTTCCCCGCAAGGATTCCTTTTGAGAAGTAAGGGTAACAGGGTAAGTTTGCAACAGTTTCCAACAGAATCCTTTTCAGTTACATAACCATCCCAGCCTGTTGGAAACATTACTTCTTCATTGCATTAGAAGGGAGATTGGGCTTCTCCAACTTCATGGAGAAGGTAGATACAGAGGCACCCTGTGTATATTGGATTTACAGAAGACGGCCTTATCCTAAACAAACAGGGTCGCCTAGAGTTTTACTTGCCAGGCAATTGGCACATCTTGTAGATTAGCCAAAGTTAACAACAATGCATTTCATAAGGCAGGGAAAAGAGCCAGGGTGACCTTAACCACGGAGCCTTGAACTCAAGGGCTGGTCTGTTACACTCTCCTGTCTGCTTTAGCTTCGGGTATGCTTCATACTCTGCACAATAATCAAATTCAAGGCATTTACAGACAGCAAATTACCCTGCTCTGGCACCACACCCTTTGAGGAGAGTTAGAGCCAGACTCCAAACTGAGTTCAGCTGGTAATTTCACTACAAATTGCTGCAAGTGTTAAACCTCCTGGGAACTGATTTAATAGCTCCACGGCTGCTCCCCCTTGGGCTAGTCAGACTGGAGGTTGATAGGAAGGGGAGGAGACGGGGGAAGAAGGACAGGGAGGGGCAGGATGGGTGGAAGGCTGGGTTACAGGGTTCATTTTTTAATTTTTTAAAAAAGAAAGTAGTTGGCACTTGTTATTTGGAATCCTGTGATTCATACCCATAAGCCCAACCCACGTGTGTGTAAGAGAAAGATTCAAGCAAAGAATGGTTTTTATTTAACCGACTAGGCTGAAGGACACAGGCATGTCTTCCTGCCTTTCCCCATCCCAGGTTCCCTTGTTACGCCCACCTCCCGACTTTCAAAAAAGATGGGGATGGGGGAAATCAACCATTTTTGCTACTTAGTGTGAAATTCATGTAACCACATGAAAACAACTAGATTTTTGCCTTTAGGGAAGATATAAGAACTTACTTTATCCTAGTCTTGAATTTCAAATGACAGTTGCGCTATGAAGTGCCAGTTTAGCAAAATAGTTTTCTGTTGGGGAAATAATATCAAGCCTCATTCCCAATGGGGCGCCTGTGTATGAAGTCCAAGCACATTAATTAGGAGAGGAGAGACACTTTTCCTCTCTCAGATCTATGATCTGGAGTGCTTGGGCATTCTGCAAACAGGAAGGAATGAGTAACATCTCCCTTTTTAGAGATTAATGCAAGGATGCAGAGAGAGTGAAGTTGGAGGCTTAAATAGATTCCACTTTTTCTGGCAAAGGAAAAGTATAGCTCACATTAACAAAATCAGCAAAGAAATAGCCAGATATGGAAATATGCTTCAGGAATAATACTGACTTTATCCTGCTGTCATGTTACCCATTGGCTCTCCAGGCACGGGGTAAGAAAAGTGGATGATTTCCCACAGTTTGGCCCAGATGTCTAGCTAACCAGTTGAACTTGACTTTTTGATTCCCACGAGGGAGGTTCACATTAAAATTAAAACAGGCTAAAGGTGGAATTCTCCACAGGTAACCACATAATGAACAAGAACCATCTTAACTGAATATATAAATTAATTATATCTTGACAGTGTCACATACTAGACAAAGCTGGTTTCTGATCCAAGAAGTTCTGGCATCTAGTCTAGCCTCTGTCATTATACTGGTTTTACAAAGACAGCAAATTCACTTAACCTCTTAGTGCCCCAGGCAACTCTGCAAAACTTCTTTGTTTAGGAAGTGCTGCCCTTTATTATAGAGAAAGTTTCCTGACCTGGAAATTTCCTATTCTGGTGAAATCCCTAGTCCATTCCCCATTGATGTTATACCTTCATAATTTCCCCACTTGAAAAATGGATTGTGATGTCAACACGTTTTTTAAAAGATGTGTTTAGCATACACAGACATACATACATAAGTGTATAAACCCATGCCAAATCAATTCTCTATTTATGAAGGGTCCCTGAATTTGGGGAACAGTGTTGTATAGCAGGGGGAAGAAAAAGCAGACTTGAATTCAAACTTACTTCTGATTCTTTTACCATTTAATCATCTGGATCACAGTTTATTCATCAGTAAACAGAGGGGTCTGGACTACATGGCCCTTTCCTGCTCTAGATTTATGATCCATTAATGTTTTAAAATACAAATGTAAGATTTGGGGTTTGGAATTCAATGTGGGCATTACAAAGTTTATCCTTATAATGTTTAGGGTCTTAAAGCAATTAGTTTATCATCTAAAAAAGAGAAAATTGTAGAGAAATTCATCATTTAGGAAATACCCCTTCCATTTGAATACTTTTCAGTTACAAAGGTGAACATTTTTTACCAAGCACTCATTCCATGATTTGTGGCTAGATTTGAAATCAGAGGAGCTGGATTCAAATGTTGGGCTCATTTACAATTCACATGACTTTGCACTTTTCATCCAACCTATTTAGAATTCAATTTCCTAACTAGAAAAGAAAGGAGTTGAACTAGAGCACAAAGGTCTATTCTAGCTGTAATTCTATGTGATGTTAATAACTAAAGGATCATTGTATAGTTGTCCCAGTAGAATTATGTTTCAAATCAATATATATATATGTGAAAGTATCCTTGATAAAGAATCTCTAATTCTATTTTTCCCTACTGAGTGGAGCACAATCACAGTAAGAATTCATATTCTCCATCCCTTTCAGTCAATTCTTGACTAAAAATGTAGTTCAGTAGAAAAAAATTGCCTCTTCCTTTATTTCTTCATCAAAGATACCATCAATATTCGTTTAAATCATTCTTATGAAAATCTTATAAAGATAGCCATGAGAGAATTGTTGATACTTTAGCAGTTGTTTTATTGTTGTTATTATGCTATTATTATTCCCCCTCCATCACTTTGGTATCTTTCCCTCTTTGAGAAATCTTGTAAGATAATCCATCAGTTCCATCCATTTCAAGACTGTGTAACCTTCATCATAAGTTTCTTTGGTACATACTTGGTCTGGTCCAACTCTCTCTTCCTACTTCATGCTTTTTTAAACTACTTGAACTTTCTCATTTCAATTTTAGGGAATGAGGAGTTACAAATATGTAAATTTTATGACTATTATTGATGAAAAGTCATTATAAAATGGACGTTATACCATTTTAGCTATTTGTTGTTCACTTACTAGTTTTATCTAAGAATATTTTGGAGATATTTTGGTCAATTGAGGCTCTTGCCAATCTTTCAATAAACTTGTTTCTGGGTCTACTGATGTTGTGTTTTTTTGGCTCATAATCTACCTCTGCTTCACAGTAGTATTTTAAGAAGAAACTTTTATTTTAAAGCAATGCCTCTTTTTACTGGTATATCTTTCCTCTTGCCAAAGAAATTAAGTGTTTGTCTAATGTGGTTTCTTTGGCCTTTGCTTTATGGAGACAGATTTCCATAAGTTATATGAATGTAGCTAAATGTGATAATAGAGATTATATCTATTACCTGACCTTTTTCAGTTTCTTATTTTTCAGCATCATTCAACAAAGAAAAAACTATGTACCATCATGGAATAGTAAAGAGTCAGTGCAGCTGAGAGTGGTTCTTTGTAGTCCTGAGTAACTTTCAATTCAAAAAGTCTGTCCTGCTGATAAGTACCAAGAGGGATCAGTAATAAATGCTTGTTAATAAATAATAAACATTTATTAAATTCTCACTATGTAAGAGGCAATATGCAAGAGTAGTGTGCTGCTTTTGGAACCAGGAAGAATTGGTTTATGTTTTGCCCTTTACACTTAAGACCTCAATGTCTTAGGTCAAAGATCAGCAAGCTATAGCCTGAGGGTCAAATCTTATGATCCTTGAATTAAGAATGTTTGGTTGTTTGGGTTTTTTTTTTTTCACTTTTTAAAATACAGTAAAACTTTATAAATATAAAACCCATTTTTTAGCCAATGTATTACAAAAGTAGGCTTTGGACCAAATTTGACTTATGTACATAAAGTGCTCAAGCCCTGGTCCAGTCAACTCTTTAATACTTTAATTTAAAAAAAAAAAAAAGCTGAATTGGGAGAGTTTTACCATCCAGGAATTCTCTGTTCCAATAAATCACAAATCCAAGTCTATCCTTACCTTTATGCCTATTTCTACCACATGCTAGTAACTGTGCTAGATGCTAGGAATACAAATGGAAGCAATAGCAAGAATGTATATAACTATATTTAGAATTAATATAAAGGAAGTAAATATAAAGCAATAATCAGAAAACACTCTTTGAAGGTCGTGATTTAACTGCATGTGAAGGAAGCATTCATCCAGGAAGCTTTTGGATATTTCAAGTATTGAAACTCATGCAACTGTTCAATAGATAATCATTTTATCTTTAACCTTTCATATAATTTTTGAGCCTCGATCAAACTAATTAATGATTTGGCTACACACATCCAGTTGACTTGAATATTACTTCCACATCAGTAACAAGTAGTTTCCTGTCTATTACCTTTAGTCAATTTCATACTTTGCTATGTTGTTCAGTATTTGACATGTGCAACACCAACTGATTTCTCTGAAAGTATTGTGCTGTATATATAAATGTGAGATTTCTGAAGTTTACAGATCTTTTACCTCTCCTTATGCCCACTTTTGCCCAGAAATTCCAAAATATCAAGCTTTATATTAATTTAGTTTAAAATATTTCATTAACTTCCTTCTAGAATTTCTCTATTACCCATTCACCTACTGCAACAGATGTTAGAAATAAGCTGTAATTATCTTCATGGTGTTCCTTTTCCTATGTTCATTGCAAACAATGCAAGATGAGATGTCCCATAAAATGCCTTCGGGCATATGATGAAACCAACTCTGTGAAATCCTCGATTTACCTCTCTAAGGAGAATCTAAAAGTGATTCTATTTAGTAGCAATTTTTTCTAATATCACTTATCATGAAAATATATTAATATTCAGTTCCCCCAAAGTATGTAAATTTGTTGGTTATTAGACAAAGACCTCATGCTCAGTATATCAACTGTGAATGATTATACAGTCTACAAATTATGATTTAAAAAAATTATTTTCTGCTTCTTTTCTACCATTCTACAATCATAATTGTACCATATAAGATTCATGGCTTACAAAGAAATATTGACTTCAATAGTCTTCAAAGAATTAAAAAAAGAATATTATGCAGAGGACAATGGAGAGATGAATATGAACAAAAAACCAACTAGGGAATCTAAATGGAGCATGGGAAATTAAAAGATGTAACCAAGGAATTAAATAATAAGAAAAGAATAAGGATTGATCGATCAGATGGTGAGGACTAAAAATGGCAGATAGAGTGCTCAGCTGAGGGAACAAGGATAAGGAGAAGAAAAAGAATATGCATTTATTTAGCACCTACTATGTGTAGACACTGTGCTAAGTACTTTACAAATATCTCATTTGATCCTCAAAAAACCCTGGAAGTTGGTGTTGTTTTTGTCCCCATTTTACAGTCAAAGAAATTGAGACAGATATTAAATGGCTTTCCCATGATCATAAAGCTAGTAAGTATCTGAAGGTTTATTTGAATTCAAGTCTTTCTGACTCTGTGCAACTAGATGACACAGTAGATAGAGCACCAGGTCTGAAGTTAGAAAGACCTAAATGCAATCTAGCTGTGACTCTGGGCAAGTCACTTAACCCTGCTTGCTTCAGTTTCCCCATCTGCAAAGGAGCTGCAGACAAAAATAGTAAACTACTACAATTTCTTTGCCAATAAAACCTCAAATGATCTTTCAGTATTGAAAAGTCAGATAGGACTGAAACTACCAAACAACAATAAAAAAATAATTTCCTGATTCCACATCCTTGATGGTGATCTCAGAATGTTAGAAAAAATTAAGGATAGTGCTCGAAACATTATTTAGACCTCCTTCTCTATGTAAGCATATAGAAAAAAGTTGTACAGGGAGGATAGGCGTGGAGAGAGTATCATGTGCAATATTGTATGCATTATTGAGATCATAGACCAATTTGAGCATGATGAGTTGCTATGACCAAAGAATTAGTCACCTAATATTCATCTTATTTGAAATAATCCTCATTATCCTTAGGCAGGTCCTAAAACAGTGTTCTCATCATGATGTAGACTGCCCTACTTTATACTTTTCTAGTATACTCTTAGAAAATCCAGACTGGGACTCTATTTACAATCTAGTTGTACATCTATCATCAAATCCCACAAGTATACCATGAAAAGTTGTTGTTGTTATTGTTGTTCGTGGTGGTGATGGTAGTGGTTGGTTGTTGTTATTGTTTGTTCTTCTTTCTCAAAAAGGACCATGACATCAGAGAGGTGATGAAACATTCAAGTGAACCAGATTTAAGTGAGAGAGGGCTGTGCAGAGTCAACAGCCTCACTTTCTCCTTCATAGTCAATTAGGTTCAGTGACCATGATACAGACCAGAATGACTGCAAATGACTTCTAACTTAGGAAAAGAGAGGGAAAGTAATGGCAATGTGGTTATTTGTGTCAAATTATAGGACATTATTTTACACATGCTAATCATGAGGATGTTTTTGCATTACTCCTGTCTTTTGTTCCTAACAAAATTCTATATTATCATATGGGTGATTCTCCTCTTCCTTATCCTTCTCTGTTTCCCACCATTTCCTTCCTTTTATCCTTACTCCTCTTTATTTGTATTGACTTTGGTAGAATCCTGATTTCATTGCTATGGAATTTCCTTCCTTCAGTGCAGTTACTTGCTCTCTTACCCCTTATAATCCTACATAATACTTCTTAATACTTTCCCATAAATCCATCAGAGGTGATGTATTCAATTCACTGAAGATCTTCTGTACCAAGAACCTCTCTAAAACTATGAGATATGACGTAGTTGATAATATGCATTGATTAAGGGAATTTTCTCTGCCAAGGAAATCATAGGTCCTCCCAAAGTAATTAAATACATGATGCTGAATTAAACATGAGCAGCTCCCCAATTATTCAGAAACCTATAGTGCAATGCAAAATCATATTATTGAATTTATTCTGATTACTGGTTGAACTTGAAAGGGATTGCTGGTAAAGGAAGGAAAATGAAAGACATTTTGTAACAAAGTCAAAGGAAGAAATGTCTATCTGGGCTAGTTGAGATATTCTTCCTTATTTCATGCTCATTAAACTCTAGTTGCTCCATATCACCTCTAAAATCAAATACAAAATCTTCCATTTGGCATTCAAAGCCTTTTATAATGTAGTTCTCCCATCATTACCACCTTTCCAGTCTTTTTATACCTTACATGAAGTCTTCTCCATTAATTACAAGCTTCTTAAGGACAGTGATTACTCTTTGCCTTTCTTTGTATCTCCAGCACATACCACAGTGTGTGTGTGTGTGTGTGTGTGTGTGTGTGTGTGTGTGTGTGTGTG
>JAJPUD010000291.1:590060-609901 GCA_023553655.1 Myrmecobius fasciatus | reverse complement strand
GTGTGTGTGTGTGTGTGTGTGTGTGTGTGTGTGTGTGTGTGTGTGTGCTGGAAGAGAAAATCATCCTTTTCTCCTTTCTCAACTTGTATGTCCATATTTAGTAAAATCTTTCCCCATAAAAATGTAATAAATAGAAAATTATATTCATCTCCATTTCACTCTTAATAGTTAGCACAATATCTTATATGTAGTAGGATCTCAATAAATTTTGAGCAATATTAACAAGTCCTCAAAGCATGGTATTTTATAATAATCTGAAATATAGCACCAAAAATAAAATCTTCCAAAAATAATATCCATCTTGACAAAAAGGAAAGGAGCATCCAGATCACTCTCTCAACCTTTTTTCTCCATTTCCTATTGGTTAATTGTCCATTTAATTATTTTCCTTTGTGTTGTAAGAAGTTGTTACTTTTACTAATCAATGTTTGTGTGGGGGTAGGATGGGGGGATGTGGATGTGTGGATGGTAGGGTAAACAACATGCAGTCAGTTACACTATGTACACATCTAAACCAGTCTTTGGTTTGTGGCACTGGTAGAAGCTGGCACTATTTGTTGCCCTGCCTCATTACTTCCCAGTCTGCCATATGTCTCTGCTTTGCAAGAGTCATGTATTCTTGTTTTGTACCAGGCCGGTGCTTACCATGTTTAAGCCTTAAAACTTGCCTTGGTTTTACCATTTCTGAATACCACCAAAGAATCCTATTTCTATATACTTCCCAAGTGAATTATTCTCATAGAAATGCCAAAATAACATCATCAATCAATCTGGTTTGTGGTTCTTTTTCTCTCTCTTTTTAAATATACTTCCAAACAACTTGGATTAACAGTGTTGTTATTGCCCCATACAGCACCACCCACAGAGCCCCCACCAGACCCACTAGGCTCCCTGGCTACTCAGAAAGACATGATTCAGCTGGGGATGCCAACTGAGGGTAAGATTTTTTTAAGGACAATAATTCAGACTTTATGTAGCACCAATTTGGCTAACACAGCACTATGCCTAAGTGTTTCTGACCCAATGACACAACTGTATTCACCAACCTTCATGACCATCTTATCCCCTCTTTTTAACCACCTCCAGGCCCAGGTACTTAACTGCAGGTTTTTGAAGCTAAGATTATGTTGAAATGTTTTCTCTGAAACAATTGACATCTGAAAATAATCCTTATACATGCAACAAAAGATCATAGTCCCAGGCCAAATATCCTTACACTGTGACACACTGTGATGTGGTCTTCTGGCACAGTCTTACAACAAATTCAGACCTTTCTAGGGACAGAGATAGCTAAGCTACAAGTAGATGCATACCTATTGTCTTCTTAATCCCACCAATGCCAATGATTATTTTGCAATAGTTCTAATGATTAACTGTCCTACTACCAATTCCAGAAAGAGGATTGTTCCAGAAGACTTGAAGTATTTATATTTGGGCTAAATCTTTGTAATCCTAAAGTGAGTGCACATTTTTAAGCCTATTTTTTTCTTTTCATTTTCTTTTTTTCACCTCCTCCTCCTTCTCCTTTTCTTCTTCTCTTCCCAAATATGTGACAATACAAAATAGGGAAGAATGGGAGAACTATCAGTCTTGAAGTAATTAAAAAGCTATTCCATTCAGTTTTATTTTTTTCTATGATTTCATATGCATATAGAGTAATCCAGTCAAGACACTTTATCTACCAATTTAGATCAAAACTGTTTCAGCAACTTCTAGCCCCTAAGAGATATCTAGGACACTGAGGGTAAAAGACACAATATATCACACAAACAAGTCTATGTCCCTACTTTGAACTCAAAGCCAACCTTAATATGAAACCAACTCATATGTTCTTTTGTCCTTCTTGATACAATTTAACCTTCCAAAAATATAGTGCCCTGATGTGGTTTTTTTTTATATACCCCTGATGTTATATAATGAAGCAAGAGCTGTCCTGGAGGGACCATATGATACCTTGTATTTGTTTTAGATTTTTTTTACAAATTCTTCGCTATTAGTGTTGGTATAGGGAACTATAGTCATGTTGATAATATCTATTTTTGCAGCACTTGTTAAAAATTAATGAGTTCATTTGTAATACACTCTTTTAAGATAGTTACAAAAGAAAAAAGGAGATAATGTCTGCTATATAGCATCTTTATCAGGGAGATGGATTCACAGTCCACATTTTATAAAAATATTATACAATAATGGAAGGAACACTGAAGTAGGAATCAGAAGGCCTGGATTCAAGTTTATTTGATTCTTTATAACCTTAGGTGAGTCACCTAGATGGAGATCCAGATCTAGGGAAAATAGGGATAATAATATTTATACTACTTTACTCATAGAGTTATTGTGAAGAACAAGTTAAATAAATATGAAAAATATTTTGTAACTATATAAATGAGAGGAATTACTATAAATAAGATCTTGCCTGGAAATAATACTATTAATGGAATTGAAAGATGTTGAGATTCAAAGACAAAAAGTAAAACATTTATTATATTTTTTTCTTTCAATGCTCATTTTATTTCCCTCCATTAGAAGAGTAAAACTTTTTAGATTAGGAATTTTTCTTCAGAATAATAAATAAATTGATGGGCATCCCTTCAGTTTCCAGTTTCTAGCCACTACAAAAAGGGCTGCCACAAACATTTTTGCACACGTGGGTCCCTTTCCTTCCTTTAAGATCTCTTTAGGATATAGGCCCAATAGAAACACTGCTGGGTTGAACAACTTTTTTACATAATTATTTTTTTCCCTTTTCAATCCCCTTTATCCCCAAGCAGGTTATAGTTAAGAAAAGATATATTTATATATACATATGTAAATATATACTTATATACATACACATTTCTCCTTTTCATCTCCCCACCACTCCCAAACTAGTTAAGAAAAGATATATTTGTGTAGATATATGCGTACATACACATATTTGCACACACATACACACATATATTTTCCTATCCCTGCTGACACTTTCATTAAATTCTGCTCTATAACTTGACTTACTATTACTTAACCTCCTCCTACCCAGGGATTCCTCCCTTTTCTTCTTCCCTTCCCTTTTGTTTACCTATTCACCCATCCTTCCCCTTATTTTTTTTTTCTTTCTTGCTGAGGCAATTGGGGTTGAGTGACTTGCCCAGGGTCACACAACTAGGAAGTATTGTGTCTTAGGCCAAATTTGGACTCATGTCCTTCTGACTTCAGGGTGGTGCTCCATCCACTGCGCCATCTAGCTGCCCCTCCCCCTCTAGATTTTGGAGAGTACCATATATCTTTCATGGCATATATGTAGTGTTTCTCTAATATGTTTCAATGGTGGGGTTCTTTCTACTTTGCCTGTTTATTTTTTTTATAAGAGATATATTGTAAGCACCTCTAAAGGTGGGCTGGGGGGATGGTGCCTCAAGCTTCCCCTCAACTCTCCACTCTGACCAGGAACCCCAAACCAAGAGCTCCCCGCTCCTGCAAGTGCCCACAGCCCTCAGGGTCCTCGCCCTACTGCCTCTGCACTCACTGGGTGCTGGTTTCTTGTGGCCCTGAGCCACGTCTCAGCAGCATAGCTGGGCCTGGTGTTCCCAATCGGCTGAAGTTCACCCAATCTTCCTGGGCTCAAACCCCCACTTAACAAACTGTTGGGGAGGTAAAAGTCTCTGTGGTTCCTGTTGAGAACGCAGTAACACCCAGCGAGGCTGAGAGATCCCATTTGATGTTTCTGCAGAGCTAACCTGGAGGTGAGGAGTTTGCACTTCAGACATGTTAATCCCAGCCTGGGATCTTTTTTCAGATTTTCTAGGGTTATATCAGGAGGAACTCTGTTCTGCCCATCTTTTTGATTTTTCACCAGGTTGTGTTCTCCCTGAGGAGCAAATTTGTTCTATTTGTGGGAGAAATCTGGAGAGCTTGAAATTTACCAACCTCCACCATTTTTCTAGAATCCTCCCCCAACATTTGTTATTTGATATTGATTCATAAAGTGGATGCCTATAAAGAAAACAAATTCAGATCATTTTATCAGTGTAGCACAATGTATATAACTGTTGTTTATATGTGAAAAATTTGCTTTTTAGTGGAGTTGTGGATGGTAATTCTTTGGTTCATGACAAGAAATTCATGTTCTTATGTGAAGAAATCATTAAAATGAATTTTTTTTAAGTAGAAAGAAAAAAAGCCAACTTTGGTAACTTGAGCTCTGTAGAACAAGGTGGGATTATTATTATTTTCTAGCATACGATATTTTGAATCATGTGGATCTGTGGTTTATCTGTTTAAGGAAGTATTGCAATCTTAGTAGCGTAAAAGGGTTATTTGTTGTGGGAAAAGTTCTTATTTTTATAAAACCATTTGTAAAGAATTGGGAATGTATTCATTTTAGAAGACAAGTGCTTTAAAAAATAATCCTGAAAAGTAAGTATTTTCTGAAGTTTAAAAAAAAAGAATAATAAATAAAATGTTAATATGTAGTATTCATATATTAATCCCTAACCTTAATTACATGAAATAAACTATCTAAAATATTTAATGGGAATATTTTAATATATACTGTGAATCTTTAAAGTTTTTAATTGATAAGGAAAAACAATAGCCTCACTTTCAAATTTAAGGGCGATATAAATGTCTCCAGGAGTCACTGCCATTTCCATAGAAGGAAGGAGAATCCTTTGCCTTCTGGGTTTCTGGGAAACCTTTTGTTGATTATTTAGAATTATTACTTGTTAAGTATAGCAGAGATCACTAGTGGGTTGGGCTAATACATGAAGCAAGAAAAAAATAAAATTGGCCATCAGTCCTATGTACCTCCTTTTTTTTCCTGTGATGAAAATGGCAGAAAATGAAACTGAGAATATAAAAACATATGCACAATTTTGATAATGACTGTAAAAATCAACTTAATTGCCACCATTCTAAATTTGACATCTTTATTTAGTAATTAGCAAATGGGCATTTTTTCTGGAGTAACTGAATATATTTATCTTGACTTTCTTTCTATAAATGAGACAAAAAAAATTGCTAAAGCTAAATGAGTCTGGTTAAAAGTCCTCTTTGGGGTAAGGGGGGAGAGAAATGAAAATGGCCAAGTTGGATTTAGCATATATTTCAGGAAGAAAAATCATGTCATAGGACATATAGTTATCTATCATTGTAGTGTTTCATGATACATATTTGATATATACTATCATAAATACAAAGTTTATCTATCAGAATCTATTTCCAATAATGAAAAGGCAGAAAAATTCTGTGAGTTCCTTGATAAGATTTTCCAAAGTAACTCAATTTATATTTATGAAATAGACAAAAAAATAGAATGGCCAGTTACCAATTTATGTGGTCATTTTCATATCAGCTGTTAGATGATTGACTTAGCAGAGCAGCAATCAACATTAATTCCAAATTAGAAAAAAAAATGAAATGAAAAAGAGGACATACAAGAAAAGAAATTCCAGCTTGATTTATTTAAATATGTTACTGACAATGAAAAATGGGAAATGGAAAAAGAATAGCCAATGATACAGACTATTATTATTTACTAAGGAATATAAACCCATGCACATTAATTATCTAGAATCTACCTCGTATAGTAAGTAGAAAGATGTAGCAACTGACGAAAACAGTAGTTGGAGGGGGCTGGGGTGTAAAGACTGGTGCTAACTATCTAACTGCCCCATAATAAACATTATTGTTACAAAAATAAAAGATTTTTAAAAATAGAATATCATTATCTATTGACAGATATTTCTACCTTATTATATAGGCCAAATATTTAGGAGATAAATCTACACATATATACAAAACATTCTTGATTTAAAAAAAATATGAAAATGGAAAAGGTAGCCTTTGGGAAATTAAATTAAATAGTAAATGATATTATAGTCAAACAATACATCAAAAGGTACAAAGAATATGAGATGCAATTGTTCTTATGGTTAGTTGCTATTGTCTAAGAAAAACAATAACACACATTTGATTCAGCAAAATCCCACTTTAAAAGTCCTCTTCCTCTCTTGCAATAAGATTTCTTCCATAAATTTATTAAAGCCCAACAAGATTCTTTAGATGTAATAACAACAGAAATAACTTTGGTTGTTAACTCTCCAACTGTAATTCCAACTGTAATTGTGATGTGAGTTGTAAAACTAAGTGGAAAAAAAAGATATGAAAGGAGTTGATCAGCATCATGGAAGGTATTAAAAATGGAATTCAAATGGAAGAAAAAAGCTTTTATAGCAGTAACGCTTATTGTACTTAGTTAAAAGACACCCTCCACCCAAAAGAGTGAAACATTAAATGATTTAAGACTATGGAAAACAAAAACAATAACAGAAGGAGAAGTCATTCTTTAACTTTTTACTACAAAATATTATTATGCTTTATTTTCCCCCTGGTCTTATGAGGTTCTCTAGTTCAATGGTATTAAACTCAAATAGAAATGGGGAACACATACTTAAGAATCTCTGTGGACCACAATTTACTTGTTTTAAAAATGTAATGTTGTCTATATTTCATGCATTTTTATTTATTTTGTTAAATTGTTCCCATGATCACGTTAATTAGGTCCAGGCCACATTTTTCCTGGGCAATATGTTTGACACTTCTGCTCTAGGTGCTCCAATAGGCTGATTGCATGAGGCCCTAGAACATTATTGATCCTCCTAAATGATATCTGTAATTACTCCAAGAGTTTCTTCTTAACTCTTGACAAAGAAAAAACCAAGGAAATGAAAATGCAAAATGTTTAGACCATTATGCAATTGGATAAACAACCATTAGAACTGGCATATCTCTCTCAGCCAGGCTCTGAAAATAAAAATTAATTGGTCCTAGAACTGAGTAAAATGAGATGATTTATCTAGATTACTCCTGGGAAATTGTGCAATATGTTCAATGACCATATATTTTTTTCTAAAATAAACATGTGTTTTATTTTTAATCGTCATTATTTTTTGATTATTATATACAGTTTCAAGAGATGAAGCAACATAAAGATTTAAGGTTATAGATCATCAAAAGGTCAAAAGAAAGACATGATAGACTTAAATCAGCTGCAACATATCACCAATGAAAAAGTGAGTAGAAGAAATGATCTTTCAGTTATTAGTATAAGTAGATTTGGAGAAAAATAAGTGCACCAGTTCTCTAGTGAGCACAAGAGATAGATGACTTGCATGCTCCATTGGTATCCATTCAAAGTCAAGAGATACAGACACTAAATCTATAAAAGGTGAGTCTTTATACAGCTTTAGGCTTTAAAATCAAACTAGATTATGAAGGGCTAAATGTGGTGGGCCATACGAGGAACTGACTAGTCACAATAATGCAGGCCACTAAGGATGAGAGTTCTAGACTTGAAGAGATTTAATTTCCCCAAGCATAGTCCCTGGTCTAATATGTGCAAGGGCAAACCTTCCCCCAGCAAGATAAGTAAACCCCTACTCCCATGGAAGGTTTTCACAGTTTTGAATAGCACAGGATAAGAAAGTCTTATAATCTGTGACACTGAAGGGAGAACTTGTATTAGTGAGATGAGAGTTCTATCAATATGCTGAAAGATGCACAAAGAGGCAGAAGACAAAAGAACTGAAAGTCTGGATTATATTTGACAAAACAGAGTATTAATTTGCTTCAAAAGTTTACCCAAAACCTAAAAACCTTTACAAGAAATAGTAGTATTTAAGGAGATAGAAGTATATGAAATATTGTCTTGTGCGTTCAAAGGCAGAATTATCTGATAATCTTAGAATAATTTATTTAGCAATTCTTTATTTTTTTGAGAGGAGTGGTCTGAATCTGTGAATTTATCAATATGAGAAACTCCGTACCTGAAATCTCTCTCACACATACAGTTACCCAAACAATTTAATGCTGGAAAGGTGCTTTTCAAATGTTTCAGAAAAGAACATCTTGATGGCATCCAAGAATGGAGACTGAGATTCTACAAAATATATTCCTCTTACATAATGGCCAGGATTTCTCATGACAGTTAATTTGTAAAAGTGTAATATCTTTATGCCTATTGTTTAATATTTTCTAGGCATATACCTGTTAAGATCAATCAATAAGTATTTGTTAAATACTTACTATGTGCCAAGTACTGTGTTAGCTTGGCACTCGGAATCACTGTATTGGGTACAAAGACAAAAAAAAAAAAAAAAAACAACTACCCTTGCACTCAAAAGGATTTGCATTCTCTCAGGAATAAAATTTTGTTTTTATACTATACTTCAAAAATTATTTTAAACCCACTCCTTTTCCTTTACCAATTGAGCAGCACTGTGGAAATCTGAAGTTAGCAGTACCAATATTTGAAAACTAGATACTCTTCTCTACTGGTCAGTTATCCTTTGAATTTAGTTTCTTCATTATAATCCTGTTCTAAGTCACCTATGAGAAGGGAGCAAGATAAAAGTGTTTTCTTACACAGGATGAGGATTCTGATACTGGTGTTGGATATATTCCAACAGAAGATCCTGTAATGATGCTAGTTCATATGCATCAAAGACCCTATTTTGTCCATTCCAGATGTTGTCTATTTTATTACAGCTTTCTTAGCTCTTTAGGTGTCATATTTGTAATGACAGACTTAGTACAAATCATGCAGCACATGTGGACAAAAGATTTGTTTCTATTTTAAATGAACAGCAGAAGGTTCTGTTCTTGTAGGGTCGCAGAACATGGAAAAGCCACACCTTTGTACAAAGTCAGACACTATAATCCATGCTGTTTACAATTTCCAGTTATACAACTGAGAGGCCTCTTAGTAGATGTGTCAGTGCCCTCTACAGGATACTGATAAGATTACGAAGTCGTGAGATTGGAAGTGAATCTCAGAAAATTATGTCCCAGATATTAGAAATGGGGAAAAATGCTGTTTTATTATCTTATAACTATATATGCCCAATTATTACCAGTAGAAAAAAAGACAAGAAAAAAATACTACAATTACAAAAAGTGTTTATAAAGAGTAAATTGACATTTTAGTCCTTAGCATTAGTATTGCAAAAGCTATTTATAATATAGCTCATTCTTGTGTCATTTTGCCAAATTTAGCATCACTGACTTGTACCAGCTTGAGAAAATTGTTTATAATTAGTGACATAGAATAGAGAAGGAAGGATTGTTCCTAATGAGAGGAATTTGTTAGTAATATCTATTTCCTTTCCCCTTTTAGGAGAAAAGTTGCTAACAATGAGAAAATATAAAGATGGGCATTGTCTTGTACGTCTTTCAGAAAAGCAGATTTCATTAAAGAAGAGGAAGAGTCATGATAATATTGTCAAATCATCTTGAAAGAAAAAAAATATCATGCAACCCACCTCACTTTCTCCTGATATGAAGATTTCTCCCTGAATTGTTCCTCTGTAATTTTCAACTCTATTTGTTCTGAGATCATCTGTCTTTCCTCAGCTATATTCCTAAATTTCCATATAATTCATCTCTGAGATTCTCAACATTTTCATCTAAGAATTTTCTCTTTCTCTTTGAGAACTCTGTCATTTTACTTCACCTTGGTCAGTTCCCAGTAATTGTGCTCCATCATATGAGCATTAATCTACCTTTGAGAACAAATTCATCCCATCACCTTTCTTGGAACTCAATGAGTACCTAGAAGCCATTGAACTTCCTACTCCATAGGAGTGGAATGCAATAGATATTGTTTCTCATATGAACAAGTATTGCATAGTGGGATAAGCAGGAGACTGGGAATCAAAAAACCTGGATTAGTCTCATCTCTGCCACTGAATTAATATCTGTGATTTCAGGAAAATGTAAGAATCATGAACTTAGAGCTTTGTTGGGAAGCCTAGCAATAGAGAAGGAGGAAGCATCTGATGATTGTAAATTATCATTAACTAATCATACTGTTAAATAATATATGAAATAGACCTACAGCTGCTTTTTTCCCAATGTGCAACTGAACAAACATATGTACATATGTACAGAAATATATATGTATATATATATATATGTACACATATATAAAAGAGGGCTGTTAAACATATCTGGAAATAGAAAGCATGTGTGTGTGTTGTGTGCGTGTATATAATAGCCCCCATTCTTTACACAGAGTTTTGTTTTGTTTTGTTTTTTGTTCCCTACTTCAAAAAAGCTCCTTTTCTTTTCTCTATCTGACATGCTCATGTGTCTTGGGAAGTATGCATCATAACAGTGATGATCTTGAGTCATCAATAAAATGTTTTGTTTATTGCCTTATATTTAATGAGAAAGAGAGTTGTATGATGTAGTCTTGAAAATTTTCTATTAAAAACTGTCTTCATTTAGGCAATTCTGTTATTCAAAGAGAAAAAACTGGTCATTTGAGAAGTTCACTTATATAAAGCAATGCATTCCTGATGATATTGTTAGTACTAAAAGTGGTAGGCACAGGTAAGAGTAAACATAATAGTTAGCTAAAATGAATAAAATGCCAAACAATATATTAACCCTATTAAGAGCTGAATAGTGGAGTAAGCTATTTTTGTTACAATTAACTTCTCTTTGCAACTTGATTTGACTTTTCCTTCTGCCTTTTTAAGGGAATTCATTATTCATTCTTTTCTCACCAGAATTTCCATCCATTCAGCACCCTGAGTTGTTATGTGCTAAAACAACGCATGAGTTTTACATTCCTGTGGCTGCTAAAACTCAACACTTTCCATTTTATATTAATAATTACAAATATTTTGCATATAAATTATCTAAGACATGAATCTTTTAGCTGTCCACATTTTATGTGAAGGAAACTTTAAAAAAAGTTTTAGTTCAACAAAGATTCTTTTTGTCTTAATCAGGCTCGTGTTTCCTTTTTAAAGAGAGGTTTGTATATATGCCCCCATGAGACTGCACAGCTGTAGTGTGACAATTTGTCTCTGAGTGAAAGCAGGATTTATGGTACTTAATGTAAAGTGTGGAGATAAAATGAACAGCAGCCATCATGTGCCTCTTCTACTTTTGGAAATCTCTCTCTCTCTCTCTCTCTCTCTCTCTCTCTCTCTCTCTCTCTCTCTCGCTCTCTCTCTCTCTCTCTCTCTTTAATACATAATGCTTAATTGCTTTGGGGAAAATGAGGTATGCCTTTGCAGATCACATCTCAGAGTCATAGTTGAGACATAAGCCAGCCCATATACTCACTTGAAAGGCTACTTTTAGTACTTTTTAATATGTTCATCTTGCAATGCCAAAAACCAGGTCACCCACTTTTTACCCCAACCCATGCAGAATAACACCAATGGGAAAGAAAAGAAATCCATATAAAGGGTGAAAAGCATTCAAACCCAGGCTCAAAGAATGATCACTGTTTTTGTGTTTTGTGGAATCTGACGCTCAGCCTCCTCATTCCTTGGCAGTTATATTCTTCAATGGTTCCAGCTGTGATGAAGGATGAACTTATAAAGATTAGAGGCAGTAAAATGGAAGAACTTGTGACTGACATAAAAATGGATGGGAATAATGGTAACAGTCAATAGGAATTCCAAAGGTATAGCTATTAGTATGGGGAAGGGTTGTTTAATCCTAGAACAAGGAATTCTGCCTAAGGCTTTGTTTTGTTTTGTTTTTATAAATATTTGGAGTGCTATCTGTGAATTATATACTGAATACAATGTAATAGGTCTCTGGTTACTATCTAAGGCTGTGTATTTATGGGAGAACTCCAATAAGTCTTAAAAGAGAAGGAGGCATGTGTTTTTTGTTTTTTTGGGTTTTTTTGGCTGATAGGAGGCGAAATTTCAGGTTCTGACTCAACTGTTAATTTCCAACCCTCTAAAATTAGAGGATAGAATTTTGTTTTACTTTGAAATATAATTTTGGATTAGATCCATAATTTCATCAAGTTTTAAAAATCCTTCTACTCATAAGCAACTATAGGTTGTAGAAGTTAAATAATTTACTAGTTTTCTTGGAGTTTTCCTTCTGGAATCTCTTTGAGGAGGTAATCAATGGATTTTTTCCAATGACTATTTTGCCTTCTGGTTCTAGCATATCAGAGTAGTTTTCCTTGATGATTTCTTGAAGAATGCTATCCAGACTCTTTTTTGTGGGGGAGGGGGGTCATGGATTTCAAGTAGTCCAATAGCTCTTAGATTGTCTCTCCTGCATCTCTTTTTCAAGCCAGTTGTTTTCCCAATGAAGTATTTTACATTTATTCCTGTTTTTTTTCCATTCTTTTTATTTTGCTTGACTGATTCTTGATGTCTCATGAAGTCATTAGTTTACATTTGCTCATTTCTAGTTTTTAATGTATTATTTTCTTCAGTTAGCTTTTGTATCTCCTTTTCCATTTTGGATAATTTTATTTTTAAAGGTATTGTTTTCTTCAGTGGATTTTTTTTTTATTTGACCAATTGTATTTTTTAAGGAATTCTTTTCCTTTTCTAAGCTGTTGACTCTCTCATATACCTGTCCTTTCTTTTCACATTTTTTCTTCTACCTTTTAAAATCCTTTATGAACTCTTCCAAGAAGGCTCTTTGGATTTGAGACCAATTCACATCCCACTTTGAGATTTCACATGTGAGCATTTTGTCCTCTTCTGAGTTGACATTTTAGTGTTCCCTATCACCATAATAATTATCTATGGTCAAAGTTCTTTCTTGGTGTTTTTTTTAATAATTTTCTCTCTTTCTTTTCCTATTTCATGACTTTTAAAGTTGAGCTCTGCTTTTGGGATACAAGGAGCACTGTTCCAAACTTCTTGTGCATATTTGAGCCTTGTGTTTGAGCAGAGGGGCCCCTTGTGTTTGGTGTCTTGTTCATGGAACCCAACTAACCTTACTTAGTCCTGCCTATTGTTGCCTGGTTTCCCAGGATAACAATTTGTCTTCTGCCTGGGACTAGAGGTTGCCCCACTGATCTACTTTGCTACTGTTTTACTGAGCTAGGGCTGAGGATTTCAGTTGCTGATCCACTGTGTTTAAGATCCTCCCACCAGCTCTCCAGGATACTGTCTAACTTGGGTTGTGCAACCTTTTCACCTTAGTGAGACTTACCTTTCTTAAATTCCTTCCAACCTATTTTGAATTGCGAAATTGTTTCATTCCATCTCTTTTGTAGACTCTGTCGTTCCAGACTGTTTAAGGGCTTGGTTACATATAGTTTTTGAAAGAAACTGAGAGTTTGAGCAGCTTCCTGCTTCTTCACTGCCATCTTGATTCCTTCTCCAGAACTCCCAACCTCATATTTTAATGGGAGAGGGCAATGTAGTGTGGAGTGGAAGAAAGAGTTGGAACCATGAATTTCAGAGTACATTGAAAGCAATGTAGCTAGTAGAAAATGGGGAGAAAAACTGTACTGAGCTCCCAATTTAAAAGATACCTTGGATCCCTGGTCACATCCTCCAATCCTAGGGTGCAAGCAGAGGAGCAAAACATGTTGAACTAACGTAAGAAACAGACAGATTACCATAATGCTATTTCCCAAAGACTCTTTGTGCTTCTTTGCTTATTTTTTCATTGATTATAATTCTAAAAGCTTTTAAATGTGGGTGATAAGTGGTAGGTAGCAGGACTGAATTGTGAGATAAAGTCCTCTGACTTCAAATGCAGTGCTCATTCCACTAAACTTAACAACATGGATTCTACCAAATACTTGGGTTCCCCACACACATTCAAAATATTTTTTTCAATTACATGTAAAGATAGTTTTAAACAACAATCATCTTTGTTAGATTTTGAGCTTCAAATTTTTCTTTCCCCTCACTCTCTCTTCCCCATCCCCCAAACAGCAAGCAATTTGATATACTTACATATATATATATATGTATATATACACATATATGTATATAATATATGATTTATATATATATACACAATGATATAGGTATATATGTACAATCAATTTAAACCTATTTCCGTATTAGTCATAAACCATGAAAAAGAAAAAAAAAAACCAAAAAAGTGAAAATAATATGCTTTGATCTATATTTAGTCTCCATAGTTCTTTCTCTGAATATGGATGGCATTTTTCATCCTAATCAGATTAAAATTGTTTTAGAGTACTGTATTGCTGAGAAAATCTAGGTCTGTCATAGTTAATCATCAGACAATCTTACTGTTACTGTATAAAATGTTCTGGTTCTCCTCACTCAGCATCAGTTCATGTAATTTCCAAGTTTTTCTGAAATCTGCCTGCTCATCATTTCTTATAGAACAATGATATTCCTTTACATTCATATATAACAATACTTTTTGTGATGGCAAAAAATCCATGCTTTGTTGTTTTGAGCTTTTTTTTATTCTTTTTTTTTTACATTTACAATATTGTTATGCTATGAATTGTTCCCAAAATTCTGCTCACTTTGCTCTACACCTGTCTTCCTCCAAAATTATCATTGTCATCATTTTTATGGCCCAGTAATATTCTATTAATTTTATTTAATACAACACATATTTACTCACCCCAAAATAGAGGGATAATCCTTTTGTTTCCAGTTTTGACTTACGTGAAAAAAGTTGCTATAAAAATGTATTGTATAGGTAGATATTATTCCTCTTTAATTTCTTTGGGGGAAGTATATGTCTAGATATGATATAGCTGGCATGTACAATTTGATAACTTTCTGGGCATATTTCCAAAGTGCTTTCCAAAATGATTGGATTAATTCACAGCTTCAACAATGTACTAGTGTATTTTTTGTCCCACAATCCCTTTCAACATATGAAATTTTCTTTTGTCATCTTTGTCAGTCTGATAGACTGAGGTAGAATCTCAAAGTTTTTTTTTTAATTTATCTTTTTCTAATTATTAGGACTTTAAAAAATGTTATTGAGGATAGCTTGTATTTCTCTCCTCAAAACTGCCTATTAAAGCCTTCCATTTATTTATTTGAAAAGGAGTCAGTCCTCTAAAAGTGGATCAGTTCCTTACATATCTTGGCAATTATGCCCTTATCAGGGAAACATTTTAAAATATTTTTCAGTTAAATTGGTTTCCTTCTAATTTTTGCTGCATTAGATTTGTTTATGCAAAATTTTAATTTTACCAAGTTAAAAATGTCCATTTAATCATGTGTAATTCTCTTTATAGCTTGTACACTCATGAACTCATCCCATTTCTGTAAATCTGAAAAGGAATTTCTTCCTTGCACCTATAATTTGTTTATGATGTGACTTTTTATACCTAAATCTTTAATTCATTTGGAGTCTCTCTTGATATGCTATGTAAGGTGTTAGCTTAAACTTAATTTCTGCTAGACAGTAGCCTATTTTTTGCTGCATTTTAAAAATCATATTTTGAGTCCTTCTAGTTTAAACTCAGTTTTGGGAGTTAACATATGATGTTTACATATTGATTTTTTTCTGTACATTCTATACCACCTAATCTCACTGATTTCTCTCTAACATAAGTAGTGGAAATAAAACAATTATGATACTTTTAGGTATTATATCAAAATATGAGAAAAGATAGAATCAATGTTGTAGAGTCTCAGGAATATACTATTGATACACCAATAAATTGCAGTTCTACTCTGAAAAGTAATTTGGAATTATTAGTGAAAAGTAAGTCAGAGTATTGAGTAGTTATATATACCCCCAACAAAATTTGTCAGAAAGAAGGGTCTTATGTATTGTGAAAAATCATAGCTCCATGTCTTATGACACATCCTCCCCTCCTCACCAATCCCTACAAAAATCCAAGAGACAAAATGGATAAAAATTGACCAGAGAATGCTGAATTTGTTGCAGCATTTTGCAGCATTTGTTTCTGATATATGTTATACATGTATACATATGCATGTATTGATATTATTTCCTCATAAGAAGTAATAAATATGAGAAATGCAATTCCTTTCTTCTTGTCACCAATGATTATAGTCATTTTCAATTCTTTACTCTCAATCTAATCAGATGACAAATATTATTTCTAAATCATATATAGGTATATATATATTATATATATATGTATATACACACATATATTTATACCTATCGATAAATATATATAAATAAAACTATATCCCTTTCGTTTCTCTAACAATATACCACCTTAGATTCAGCACTCCCACTTTATCATTTAGACTATTGATTTTTATGATTTATGATTCTCCCTGTTTAACTATATTTTCTAGATAGCCGCCAAAGTGATTTTCCTAAGTTGTAGTTCTGGCCATGCTGAATAAACTACATTAACTCATTATTACTAGAATAATATAAAGTTTTTTCTTGGGATATTTGTAGTTTTTCAGCATTTCGGTCCCTTCCTATTTTTCAAGTCTTACCCATAGTTTCAATAATTTTTTATGATCAAGATATACTAGCCAATTTGTTGTTCTTCACATTTGAGCCTCATCTTTTCTCTCTTTGCTTTTGTATGGATTATTCCCCGCACATGAATATTTTCCTTCTCTACCTCAATGTTTTAGAATCTCTGACTTCCTTAAAGGTCAGTTTAAAAGCTACTTTCTATTGGAAGGGAGGTGGGAAAACTGGGACACTGATACATTGTTGGTGGAACTGTGAACGGATCCAACCTTTCTGGAGAGCAATATGGAACTATGCTCAAAGAGTTATCAAACTGTGCATACCCTTTGACACAGCAGTGTTCTTACTGGACCTATGTCCCAAAGAGATCTTAAAGGAGGAAAAGGGACTCACATATGCAAAAATGTTTGTGGCAGCCCTTTTTGTAGTAGCAAGAAACTGGAAACTGAATGGATGCCCATCAATTGGAGAATGGCTAAATAAATTATGGTACATGAATGTTATGGAATATTATTGTTCTGTAAGAAATAACCAATAGGGTGATTTCAAAGAGGCCTGGAGAAACCTACATGAACTGATGCTAAGTGAAATGAGAAGAACCAGGAGATCATTATGCAGAGCAAAAAGACTACACAATGATCAATTCTGATGGACATGGTTCTCTTCAACAATGAGGTGATTTAAACCAGTTCCTGTTGTTCGGTGATGAAGATAGTCATATACATCCAGAGAGGCCTGTGAAAACTGAGTATGGACTACAACATAGCATTTTAATGCTTTCTGTTTGCTTGCATTTTGTTTTCCTTATTAGGTTGTTTTTTTTTTTTTTTTCTATTTCTAGATCTGATTTTTCTTGTGCAGCAAGATAACTGTATAGATATGTATACATATATTGGATTTATCATATATTTTAACATATTTAACATGTATTAGACTACCTGTCATCTAGGGGTGGGGTGGGGGTAAGGAGGGGAAAAATTTGGAACAAAAACTTTTGCAAAGGTCAATGTACAGGCGGAGCCAAGATGGCGGAGTGAAAAGGTGACTCTTTGCGTCCTCCTCTGAACTTCTCTCAAATCAACAATAAAATAAGCCTCTGAACTGATCTTCAAGTCAACGAATCAGGAAATATTTGGATACTGCTTGCAGATATCTCTGAAAAACTTCACATCAGGTTTGTCTAGCTCGGACAGAGGGATAAACAGAGGACTCCGGTGTCAGAGAACTCTGGTGGAGGCTGGAAGTGAGGGTGGGACTCAGCCCAGCTCAGCTCAGACTGGCAAAAAACTCCAAACTCCAAACTCCAAATTCCAAACACCTGGAGTTTATCTGAGGCACTCGGGACACTATGCCCTGATTGGGGGCAGGTGTTCTGGCAGACTTGCCTTGTTTAAGGAGTAATTCGGCCTTAGTCCTAGCCCCCACCGACCCAGCACCTTAAATTAATTCGCCAAAACGCCTCAGGGCAAAATCTTCAGCCGGCCATTTCAGCTGCCGTTTTTTTTCCCCCCTACCTTAAAGAGATATTCACGCTGTCTAAAAAAAAAAAAAAAAATGAAGAGGCAAAAGAGAGCTCTCACCATAGACAGCTTTTATACAGAGAAAGAGAAGAACCCAGATCCAAAGGTTCCTTTAGACATAACTCCAGAGGAAATCAGCAAGGACCATCACTGGTCCCCATTTCAAAAGGCCTTTCTGGAAGATTGCTTAAAGAACCTAATAAAAGAGCTGGAGGATAAATGGGAAAATAAATTGAAATTAGTGCAAGAAGGATACAATATCTTGCAAGAAGGATATGATGCCCTGCAAAAGAGATATGAAAAAGACACCAATCTATTGAAAAATAAAATTAGTGAAGTGGAAAAAGAGTGCAATGAACAAAAAAATTCAATTGGCCAGTTACAAATGGAGCTTAAAAAGGTAACTGAAGAAAACAACACTTTAAAAATAAGAATTAAACAAATGCAAGTGAATGACTCAATAAGACTTCAAGAATCAGTCAAACAAAAACAAAAAAATGAAAAATTAGAAGAAAATATGAAATATCTCCTAGGAAAAACAACTGACTTGGAAAATAGATCTAGGAGAGACAATCTAAGGATTATTGGACTTCCTGAAAGCCATGATGAAAAAAAGAATCTAAACACTATCTTCCAGGAAATCCTGAAAGAAAACTGCCCTGAGATTGTAGAATCAAAGGGCAAAATCACCATTGAAAGAATTCACCGATCACCCCCTGAAAGAGACCCCAAAATTAAAACCCCAAGGAATATCGTGGCTAAATTTCAGGACTATAGCACCAAGGAACAGATTCTGCTAGCAGCTAGAAAGAAACAATTCAAATACCGAGGATCAATAATTAGAATCACACAGGATCTGTCAGCTTCCACACTGAAGGATCGCAGGGCCTGGAACCAGATATTCCGAAGGGCAAAGGAACTTGGATTACAGCCAAGAATATCCTATCCAGCTAGAATGAGCATTATCCTTCAGGGAAGAAGATGGTCATTCAATGATATAGGTGAATTTCACCTATTTCTAATGAAAAGACCAGATCTGAACAAGAAATTCGACATCCAAACACAGAACTCAAGAGATGCATAAAAAGGAAAAAAGGAAAGGACTCTTGAGAACTTTATTTCTACTAGGGGGATGCTTAAAGTTTGGAGGTATAATTAACTAGATATTACTTTGATAATATGAAAAAGAGAACTAGAGGGGGAAAGGTTGTCATACTGGGGAAAAGAGGGGAAAAGTGGTAAAAATAAGATCTAAAAAAAAAGGAGGTAAAAACAAGGTAAAATCTCTTGAAGAGGCAAAGAAAACCTAATATAATTGAGAGAAAGAGGGGAGGGAGTTGAGCATTGTGTAATTCTTACTCTCATCAGGTTGGGCTCTAAAAGTGTATATCAGACACTTGATTTCACATAGAAACTTGTCTGTTGCTAGAGGGAAGTGGGAGGGAAAGGAGGAAAAGAAAGGGATAAACTAATAGAAGGGAAAATAGAAGAATCAGGGGAAAGGAGTAAAAACAGGGGGAAGGGATCTAAAGGGTGGAGTATTGTTTGGGGGAGGGGGTCATCAAAAGCAAAGTACTGAAGAGGGGGAAGGGAGAAAGGGGAAAGGAAAGGGGAAAACATAACTTGGGTAAATAAGATGGCAGGAAATAAAGAATTAGTTATTCTATCTGTGAATGTGAATGGGATGAACTCTTCCATAAAGCTGAAACGGATATCAGACTGGATTAAAAACCAGAATCCCACAATATGTTGTCTACAAGAAACACATCTAAAACACAGTGACACATATAGGATAAAGGTAAACGGCTGGAGCAGAAAATATTATGCTTCAGGTGAACAAAAAAAAAAGCAGGGGTAGCAATCCTTATCTCAGATCAAGTAAAAGCCAAGATAGATCTAATCAAAAGAGATAAGGAAGGAAACTATATTTTATTAAAGGGTACCATAGATAATGTAGCAATATCTATACTAAATATATATGCACCAAGTGCAATAGCACACAAATTCCTAGGGGAGAAATTAAGAGAGATGCAAGAAGAAATAGACAGCCAAACGATACCAGTGGGGGATCTCAACCTTGCTCTCTCAGAATTAGATAAATCAAACCACAAAATAAACAAGAAAGAAACTAGGGAGATAAAC
>JAJPUD010000291.1:546036-574995 GCA_023553655.1 Myrmecobius fasciatus | reverse complement strand
TTTTTTTTTTTACTTTCAATTTTACTAATCTTTCCTTTTATTTTTAGGATTTCAAGTTTGGTATTTGATTGGGGGTTTTTAATTTGTTCTTTCTCTAGCTTTTTTAGTTGCAAGCCCAATTCATTGATTTTCTCTGTCTCTATTTTATGCAAATAAGCATCTAGAGATATAAAATTTCCCCTTATTACTGCTTTGGCTGTATCCCACAAATTTTCGTATGTTGTCTCATTATTGTCATTCTCTTGGATGAAATTAGTAATTGTGTCTGTAATTTGCTGTTTCACCCATTCATTCTTTAGGATAAAATTATTTAGTTTCTAATTGGTTTTTGGTCTATTTTCTCCTGGTCTTATATTGCATGTGATTTTTATTCTGTCATGATCTGAAAAAAAATAAATTTATTATTTCTGCCTTCCTGCATTTGATTTTGAGGTTTTTGTGTCCTAACACATGGTCAATTTTTGTATAAGTTCCATGGACTACTGAGAAAAAAGTAAACTCCTGTCTGTCACTATTTAATTTCCTCCAAAGATCTATCATACCTAACTTTTCTAACATTTTGTTTACCTCCTTAACTTCTTTCTTATTTATTTTGTGGATTGATTTATCAAGTTCTGAGAGAGGGAGGTTGAGATCCCCCATTATTATAGTTTTGCTGTCTATTTCTTCTTGCATCTCTCTGAACTTTTCCTCTAGGAATTTCCATGCTATACCACTTGGTGCATATATGTTTAGTATTGATATTGCTTCATTATCTATGGTACCCTTTAGGAAGATATAATTTCCTTCTTTGTCTCTTTTAATTAAGTCTATCTTTGCTTTTACTTGGTCTGAGATCAGGATTGCTACCCCTGCTTTTTTTTGTTCACCTGAAGCATAATAGATTCTGCTCCAGCCTTTTACCTTCACCCTGTATGTATCTCTATGTTTTAGATGTGTTTCTTGTATACAACATATTGTTGGATTCTGGTTTTTAATCCAGTCTGCTATCTGCTTCTGCTTTAAGGGAGAGTTTATTCCATTCACATTCACAGTTAAAATAACTAATTCTCTATTTCCTGCCATCTTATTTACCCTAGCTTATGCTTTTCTCTTTCTTATCCCCTTTCCCTCCTCCCTACTATTTTGCTTTTGATAACCACTTCCCTCAAACAATCCTTCTCCTTTAGAGCGCCACCCACCCCTTTTTCCCCCCCTTTCCCTCCTGTTTCCTTATAAGTACATCTATTATTCCCTCTGAGCCAAATCTGATGAGATGTAAATTAACCAAATTCTAATTCCCCTCCCTTTTTTCCCCTCAATCATTATAGGTTTTCTTTGCCTCTACATGTGATGTAATTTCCCTTATTTTACCTTCTTTTCCTCTTCTTCCAGTGTTATCCCTTTTCTACCTCTAATTTCTTTTTCAGTTTATCATATCATAATAATCATAAAATCACAATAATCATATCATAATAATCATAAAATCACAATAATCATATCATAATCATAATGTAATAATAGATTCATAAAATCAACCCTCATTCTATAAGTCTCTATAACATAAATATAGTTCTCAAGAGTTTGTTTTTTTTTTTTTCTTGTTACCTTTTTATGTTTCTCTTGTGTTCTGTGTTTGTAGATCAAATTTTTTGTTCAGTTCTGGTCTTTTCAGTAGAAATAGGTGAAAATCTCTATATCACTGAATGACCATCTTCTTCCCTGGAAGATAATGCTCATTCTAGCTGGGTAACTTATTCTTGGCTGTAATCCAAGTTCCTTTGCCCTTCGGAATATCTGATTCCAGGCCCTTCGATCCTTCAAAGTAGAAGCTGCTAGGTCCTGTGTGATCCTAATTGTGGCTCCCCGATATTTAAATTGTTTCTTTCTGGCTTCTTTTCCTTGGTATGATAGTTCTGGAATTTAGCCACGATATATCTGGGGGACTTAATTTTTGGGTTTCTTTCAGGAGGTGATCGATCGGTGGATTGTTTCAAGGACTATTTTGCCTTCTGGGTGTAAAATATCAGGGCAGTTTTCTTTTATGATTTCCTGGAAGATAGTGTCTATGTTCTTTTTTTCATCATGGCTTTCAGGAGGCCCTATAATACTTAGATTATCTCTCTTAGATCTATTTTCCAGGTCAGTTGTTTTTCCTAGGAGATATTTCATGTTTTTCTCTATCTTTTCATTTTTTTGTTTTTGTTTGACTGTTTCTAGAAGTCTTGATGAGTCATTCATTTCCAATTGTTCGATTCTAATTTTTAATGTCTTATTTTCTTCAGTTACTGTTTTTAGTTCCTTTTGCAATTGACCAATTACATTTTTTTGCTCATTGCATTCTTTTTCCATTTTTTCTATTTTATTTTGCAGTGATCTCATTTCGTTTCCCCATGTTTCTTCTAACTCTCTTTTAAGATTTTTTATGCAATCTTCAAAGAAAGCCTTGTGACATGGAGACCAGTTTGTGTCTCTCTTTGGGGCTTTTTTCTGGAGTTGCTTTACCTTTAGGGGCCTCAGGATTTGAGGTCTGCTCTTCCCTCTCTCCATAAAAGTTGTCTATGGTGAGAGCTCTTTTTGGTTTTTTTATTCTTTTTTTTTTAAAGGTTTGAGGTCTGTTTAGGGCAAAGGTGGGACAGCTGCTTTAATTTGCCCTGGGGCAGTTCTGCTGATTGAGTTATTTCAGGAACCAGGCAGTTCTGCCGATTGAATTATTTTGGGTACTGGGCAGCTCCACTGATTGAATTATTTCTGGTGCTGATCAGTCCTGTTGATTGATTGATCACCCTAGGGTGTTGTGTAATGGCAGCTGGGTCTGATGCTCATCAAGGGTTCAGTGGTTCACAATCTACCCCCCACAAAAGGCAGACCCTCCAAACCACCTGCCCACAATCAGGACAGATTGGCCCAAGAGGCCCGCAGAAGACTCCCAGGTGTGTGAAAAGCACAACTCTCCCACTCCTGTTCCGACTCTTGTTCCAGCTCCCTGCTCCAGCTCCCTGCCCTGGTCTCCCTGTGCTACAGTCTGGGTTCAGCAGACCACCCCCCTGCCCAATTAAAACAGACCTGTTTTGAGGTTATTCCAGAGTATCTTCTTCTAGAATCGTTTTGTCCTCCAGATATTGTGGATTTTTTTGCTTCAAAATCAGTCTAGAGGCTTCATATGTTGTTGGTTTGAGGGAAGGTTAGAGGAGGTTACAGAGACTCCTGTCTGATCTCTGCCACCATGGCTCCACCCCCAGAAGGAAATCCACAACGTATTCCTTCCTGCTTTTTCTTACTTGCATTAGTTCATATAAATTTAGCCATGCTATTCCCTATTCATATTTATTGTTTCTCATTCAACATAATATTCTATTACACTTATGTACCACAGATTGTTTAGCCATTCTCCAGTCAATGAGCATCACTTTGTTTTCAGGTTTTTGTTACTAAGTTGATACTCATTATTAAGTATGATGATAATGAATGAGTTGGATAACTTACTAATTAGTCTCCTAGAATCTAATCTCTTTTCCCATGAATCTGTTTCCTATACATTTACCAAAATAACATTTCTAAAATCTTGGTCTAATCATATTTCCTTCCTTAAGAATTTGGGGATATTCCCTTTTATCTATATAATTAAGTACAAACTCTTTTGTCTGATCTTGAAAATACTTAGTATGACTCCAGCCTATCATCCCAGATTGATTACACATTTCTCCCCATCATGCATTGTATATACTAGCCAAACAGCCCATTACCCTCCCTTGAATAAGATATTCTATTAAAATTCCATTTCTTGTTTCTGTAACCTTTATATCCTTTGAAGCCTACCTCATGCCTAGAATGCTCTTTTACTTCTTGGAAACTAGCTCTCTTCAAGGTTCAGCTCTCTTCAAGGTTCAGTATTCCTGTAAATTCCTTCAAGATTCCTTTCCAGCTTCCCATAGTTGTCAGTACATGATTACTCTGTATTTTTTCCGGGCCTAGCTACCTAGATATTCTATATATTTATTTATAAATATAATGCATAGCAGAAATGTCACATTTGCAGACTGCAAAAGGACAAATTATCCACAAAACTCCTGGGTAAAGAGCCTGAACTAGATCAAAATTAATTGAGAAATGTCTAGAAAGCTCAATAAAAATGCAGTACAACAGATATAATTTTAATTTGAAATTTTCTAAAGCAATATGCAGCTCTCAAGAATTCTTTTCATTTCACTTTGACATCACTGTTGTATATTTGAATTTGATATCATTGTTTTACCTCCCTTCCCCTAATGGTGGTGGGTGATGGTAGTGAACAGATATATACCTTTGAGGAAAGGGATTATTTTATTTGTGTATTTTGTATCCTGAGTACTTGAAGTAGTGTCTGTCACATGGAATGTGCTTAATAAATGGTTGTTCTTTGATAATGATAGTCTTGACCAGGTAAAGCTAACTTAAGCTCTGAAAGATTACGTCAAAATATGTCATGAAGAAGCCTACAACCAGACAGAATTCACCAGGTATGATGGAACCTTCATTATAGATCATATATGGCACTGTATTACTCAGATCCCTTATGGAAAATACTCTGTGAACTAGCTCACAAATAGTATGCTACCTAACCATGGATTATACCAAAGTCCAGGGAAATACTGACATATCATACAAATTTTCCTTCTCAGAGGTTGAGGAATCATTGCTGCTGTAGAATAACTGAAATGAAAACTTTAATCCAACACAACCAAGATATTGTAATCTTCTTATCTTTTGTAATACACATTTTTACTTTCTCATATATTATAATGCATCACACATAGGGGCTAGTCAACTAACCAGGGCATACCAGCACGGAAATTGCTCCAAATGTCATCTAAATACTTATTCTTGCTCTATGAAACATGGACAAATCTTTGATATTCATTTCTAATAATCTCTTGTGTCCTGTTCCATCTGATCTTCTCCATCCTCATGTTGTTCCTAATAGGATATGCTATTTTTAGATCACGATGAACACCCATCTGACATCAGCAGACTTGATTAGAATTCCAACCTCCCACGGTCAGACCTTGGATGGAGGTAACCAAAATTAGTAGCTTTAGGCCAGATAGTACCTGGCTTGACCACATTTGACCAACTCTTGCCAGTATCTTAGTCAGCTCATAAGAGACCTACAATGAACACTTCTTCTGGTCTGGGACAGAGTTGTGTGTGGGAAAACTGTTTGCCAGAGGCTGAAACTGGGTTATTTGTTAGACAAAACATTCATTTTTCATTCCCCAGAGCACAAAAAAATCAGTTTCTTCTAAAAAGACATAAGACATTCTGGATAAAACACAGGAATACTGGCACAAAAAGGATCCATGTGTCCCCCAAACTAAGAAATATTGGAATTATAAGAAACTCCAAAGAATCTTCTTGATTTTGTTCTTTCCCAGGTTTTTCTCTAGTTTCTGTTTGCAGCATTTATCTTCCAGCTGTTAGTATTGAGTTTCCAAGGAAGATAGCTGTTTGAAACAGCATTAGAAATAACACTAATATTGAGGTTCATTATAGCAAGCATATGGGTAAAGAAGAAACTGCTGCTTAGCAGGTATGCTGCTTATTTAGAGTAAGATATATATTCTGGAAAAGAATCCTACCATAAGAAACCATTTTAGTTGGAGCTTTGTTGCAATCAATTGAAAGAAATGGCCCTAAAGGCCTCATCTAGCTCATAGCAGCTTGACTACTTTCATCTCAGTATTTAACCTTTTTTCTTGTGTTATCCTACATGTACTCAAACAAATGATCCAGTGACTATCCATGTGTTATTTGCTTCCACTAAGTTAGTTGAATGAATTTGTCTTTCCTGTTTCTCCATCTCTTAAAGGTAAACTGCATCACTTTGGAGGAATTTCTTTCTTTTTGACCTTTTGATTTTCTCTGCTTTAAGTTTATCTTTATTGTTATTTTCACTAAGTGAACATTTCTTAAATTAGAATTCTTTTGCATTACTCTTAAGATTTGATGGTAGCATCTACTTAAAATAAATTTCCTTTTAACCAAGGGCTATTAAGAAGCAATATGTAATATACTTACCTAAGAGGTGAATCATTTCAAGTTAAGCTTCTTCCCAATTCTGAAATAGCAAAATTTGGAGTTTTCCTTCTTTAATATTTTTATTGATACATTTTTACATCATCATAATTTCCTCCAGTGTGTCTTCCACCCATCTGGAAAAGTAATTTTATATAACAAATAGCATTTTTAAAGATGAGAAAAAGAGAAAAATCACCATTACTGATCAGTACACTGCAAAAGTTTGAAAATATGACTAATGAACAATCATTCTAGGTCTCCATTTCTGGCAAGAGTTGGTGTAGAAGTGTCTCACATCTTATTTTTCTTCAGTCATATTTGATCTTTACTAATTTCACAACATTCTTTTTGGGGTATTTTGATAAGGTTGTTCTTTTACTTTACATTGCTATAGTCACTACATATAATGTTTTGGTAGTTCTACTTCATTCTATATCAGTTGATGTCAGTCTTTTCAGGTTTCTCTTTTGTTATCATACAACACCAGTAATATTCCATTATGTCAATGTAAATAATTTATTTAGTCATTTCCCCAACTGATGAATGCCTACTTTGCCATCACAAAAAATGCTGTTGTAAATATTTAGATCTAAATGGAGACTTCCTTACCCATGATCTCCTTGATGTACAAGCCTTGTAATCAAATCTGGGTCAATACCTACTTTTTCAATGGTAGCTAGAAGCAAGATCCAAGAGTCTAATGAAATAATATTTATTCATTAACCAGAAAAAATGTGGTGCCTTCGACTGACTGTGATTGTGATGCTTTTTATACCAATGTCCTATTTTCCATAATGAAATCCATAATCTTATTGATAGTTTGATTAATAAAGCATCATGGCTAGGTCAGACCTATCCCAGAATGAGTTCAAGCAGAGAATTCCTGAGTTAAAAGATATTTTAGGTCAAATGTATAAGCAATCCCTGGCTCTTATGCCACAATACTCCTTAGTATCAAGAGAACCAGATTAGAATGTAATTGGAAAATATGTAACAAAATAAATTTAAAAAATAGAAAGTAGATGGTAAAATATAGTTTTCAGGTCAATATACTGCCCACTGTGATCCATCTATAAGTGGTCCCTTTTCTATTTGAATTTGACTTCACTGCTGTGGAGAGAAGAATTTGAAATTACGTTATAAACTGAGTAAAATAAGTACATGATAGTAGTTCTATCTTTGCACAAAAAAAAAAACTCTTATGGACTTTCCCCAGGTAGTCCAAACCTCCAAGCAGGTCAGAGAACTGTTTCACAATGAAATGTGTGGCTCGTGGTGATTCCAAGAAAAATAATCTCTTATTTAATCAAACTGTGCTTCTTATCATAGTGAATATAGATGGGTTTCATAATTTCCCCTTTTTCATGCTTTTCTGTGATTCCTTTTCTTCAACACATAACACATGGGTTTGTTATGCTAATCACTCTGTTCCCATTCAGCTCACCATGAAACCCTCCTTTTCTCTTCTCATAGTTTACTATTTCTTTATCAAGTCTCCCAAAGGACTCAGTGTCTCCCTCACTGATGGGAATGTACTGATTCTTTCTAGGGGTCCAATTCCTCCATCAGGAATTACCATATTCTCATGTCTTGCTAGTAGCTCACTTCTACCTGTTTAAAATGTCTTTATTTAATACAGCTGCAGTTAATTAAATTTCAATTTTCCTGGTTCCAAATAGACTGATCATCTCTGAGTTTACCATACCTTTTGGCATATGAACGTTTTTCCCACAGAAGGTATATACAAACCTAAGATAAAGGGATTAGCTACTTTAGAATTTTTGATTCCAATATTTAGTTTGACCCTCCTCTTTAATCTATGTCTTTTCTCACTACTTCATATTCCTTTCTCTATGAGAGGACAGAGCTCTCAAGGTGAAACAAATGTCAAATAACAACGCAAAGCCTTCTGTTTTTCTAGATTTTGCCCAGAGATTTTCCTTGTATTAAATTCTTTTTTCTTAAAAAGTAACTAATCCCCAGGGTCAGTTTTCAAGCTGTTTCTTACTTTTAAATATATGGTTAAGCTGGTTATTTCATTCATTTTGTTGTTTCATCCTCTACAAAAAATTCAGCTGCTTTCAATACTCTTTATGACATTGAGGAGATGACCTTGAGTCCCTAAATGCTATGCTAATGGAGCTCAATCTCTGACAGGTTTTACTAAGCCAGAAAGGCTTTGAGTATGAGGTTGGCAAGTGGCTTAATCTTCTCTCCAAGGACCACCCTAGCTAAATATGGAGCAGTTCATCATTGGAATGTTACGCACTAGGTGATGATTTCTTTGGCCATAGCAACCCATGAAACAGAAACAAATACAAAACAGCCTCCAGTCCACCACAGGACCATTTCAATTCTCCAGGAACAGTGGTGAAAAGTGGGACAGAGGGTATAAAGAATTATACGATTCATAGAGTATATACAGACATTGATTTGACTTTAGGACTCTCACTGTGAGCTTTATCTCAACAACCAGAGAGTTTATGACTCTACATTGTATTAAAAGAAATGAACACCATTCATGTAGATACTTTCAATTTAGACGTAAATGAATGTATTTTAAAAGTTGCAACTAAATGGAAGGAAAAATCACAAATTGTCCTTAGGTGAATGAAGTAATCAATAGATTTTTTTTTATTGATCTTCCAAAGGTATTAAGAAAAATTTTGTGAGAAAACTGATAACGCCATATTATCTTGTATGCTCCTAAAAGCCAAAGCAAAGGCACTTCCATGAAAATAACAATATCTTAGAAGACAACAGATAAAGTAGAGAAATTCTATGAAGGTCAATATCTATTATAAAAGGTGAAATAGAGAGATTCTGAAAAGGTCTTCAAAACTGAATCAAACTGAATCAACATATGAATTTGATACTTAGTACTTCAATGCAAAATGGGGTACAAGGGAGGAAAACTATATTAGAAAATATAGTTCAGGATCAAGAATATCATGTAGGACAGAAGGGTCCTAGGTTTTAAGAAAACCTATGACTCACTTCTCAGAATGTGATGCTTTTAAATATGTAAATTGAAAGAAAAATGATTACAAAGAAAATGTTATATTGAAATAGTTATCAATGGAAAAAAAAAACTTCATGAATCCCAGATTAAGAACCTCTGGTGTAGAGGTTCAGGCATAGAAGGGAAACACTGAACATTAAAAAACAAAAAAAAAAAACCCACATACTCATATACATACACACAAACCCTCATGACTTGATTATAATCATCTTGACAGGGAAATGATTGCTGAAAAGTCATTTCATAATCTATTTTTGCAATTAGCTTACCAAATGGTCATAATAAATACCAAAATCAATACCAAATTACAATAAAAAGGGATTAGAATAGAGTGTATTCTATTATGTTATTGAAGCACCTACAGTTTAATCTGTTAAAACAATTCACTGAAAAATAGAAAACTTTTCAGAAGTCAGAAAAATGACTATCACTCTCTTAAAGAGGTTCATTAATGAAAAAGCATTGGCAAAATAGTCCAAGGAAGTGAGAAATCATCACATATAGCAAATTTTTAATATCTTTACAAAGTGGACTCATATAATACAAAGACAATTCTGGTTTAGAAAAAGTCATCTGAAAATCATTAATCTGAGGATAATGAGGAATATTATCTCTCTAAAAGAGTGAAAAGTAGTTGAAAAAATGATGAGGTTATTTGTCCTTCATTTTTGAAAAAAGTTATATCAAGTGATGCCATGACATCCAAGTGAGGTGTATTTAAATAAGGAAGGCCTATGCAAGGTCACCTGCCTCACTTTCCCCTCCAGAGCCATCTGGATTCAGTGGCAAGATATAGATCAAGAAGACGAGAGACAGTCCTGGATGCAATGTGAGACATTGTCCTTTTTAAGTTAAGATCTTCAACAGATTTCAGTTTCACTGGGGCTGCACCCATTTATCAGGGTTGGATTAAACTGATTTTTACATTCCTTTCAGTTTTATCTATGATCCTATGTAGAAAATGGTACACAATATCATTTATAGATAAAATAGGAAAGAGAAAACAAATAGATCCTGGACATAATTAAATTTGCTGACATTTTTATAATGATGGACTTGGTAATCTCTGTATTTAATGTGAGTAGATAGAAATTACATTTTTTAAAAAATGAACTTGAGAAGATGTGGATCTGGCAAATGCTTATAAAAAATATTTTCTGGGGGATAAAAACACAATATATGGCACAAAACATGTCAAAGAGGGTGAAATCCCAAAAGAATGGAAAATGTGATATAATTACAAAAACAAGTGACCCACAAGGCACAAAGCTACTGGCACATATGTCTGCTTTCTTATCTCTATAAAATTTTTTACAAGATGCAATATTCTCTCCTAATAACTTCATAAAAACTCAAGAGGGGAACACACAACCTTTTTTAACTGATTTTCCAAAACAGATTATTTACTAGAGTGTTACACAGTACATTCTAGTGAATAGAAAACTGAATCTGGATTCATGAAGGCCTAGATCAAAATCCAGATCTTGACATTTGCTAGGGATGTGATCATGTGGAATTTGCTTCACCACTACTAAGTCTCTGGAAGATGGAGATAATAATCTCTGCAGTCAAAATCTCATAGGCTTATTGTGAGACTCAAAAGAGATGGTATATGTAAAATGAAATGTAAATGCAAACCATTTGTTTGCATCTGTGTGCATAAGCCTAATATAGTTAGAAGAAAGAGTCCTAGCTGAACTTGGAATCAGGCAATTGTAGGTTCCAATCCCTCTTCTGGCACTTACTGATTACATGTGACTTAAAGCAATCCACTTATTCTCTCTATGCCTCAATTTTTTCATCTGTAAAATGGGGATAGTGATATTAAAAATCACAGGGCTTCTTGGGAGTATCAAATAATTGATATGAAGTATTTTGCAAATAATAAATGGATGATACTAATGATACTGATGATTATATTTCCATACTTATGGTGATGAGTGTGTTAGGTGTGTTAGGCAGAGAGAAACTGAAGAATTGATCTGAAGCAAGTAGGAAGAAGGCACTTTTGGAAATCAGTTTAGCTCCATCATCCCACTCTCTGGGGAGGTCATCCAGTCAGAAATTCAAGTTTTGCAAAACCCCTGAGGTCCATCCTCTGTAGGGGTCTTGGACAGGCTCATTCTGTCCTGTCAGAAATCCCAGTCATGTCTCTGAGGTTAATTTCTTCCTATAAATTTTCTTATGATTCATTCAATAGATACTGCCCTCCTTTGGGTTAGTCTGCCATGACACTCTGCCTCATAGTGTATTTTTTCTTACCCCTCCCCCAAGCCACATGGTCTCTCCTAACCCTTACATGCCTTGTGGTGTCTCTCCTGTCCCCACTTCTCCATATAGCTAACTAACTTTTATAGGGTGCTAAGTCCCTTTCATGATTTTGCCTGCCAACTAAGGACATGCCCCAACCTCATGAGGTGTTTCCTTTCTTTTGGTAAATGGCAAGTTTGCACATTTAGGGAACTTGCCCTTTCCGTCATTAATTATTATTATTATTATTATTATTATTATTGCTGAGGCAATTGAGGCTAGGTGACTTGCCCAAGGTCACATAGCCAGGAAGTATTAAGTGTGTGAGGCCAGAATTGAACTCAGGTCCTCCTGACTTCAGGGTTAGTGCTTTATTCATTATGCCACCTAGCTGCCCCTTCCATAATTAATTATTAAAACCCCTTCTATGCTCTCTCAATTCTTCATATTTACCATTCCTGGAGTCTATTGTATCCCTTCATTTTGTCTGTAACTTCTTCCCTAAATAATCTATTGTGCCAAAGAATTCTTCATTGTGAATTCTTCATATGACAGAACCCCAACTTTTGGTTCCCATTATCATCTGGTGTCTCCATCAGCCACATCAATGATAGCAGAGAAAATGATTTGGGGGCAAGTCTACTGCCAATAGTATAATCAACTTCTTTCTTCCTCTAAGGCTACCTTTAGGCATACTATAAGCTGGCATTTATATATCATTTTAAGAATTGTAAAGTGCTATAAATCATTAGCATTTTTACTTGTTACCAGTAAAGTCCAGCAGTGAGAGATACAAAAAGAAATTCTGTTCAAAACAACAGCCTGAAAGTAGCAAATAATTGAGAATCTATCTACTAAGGGAAATTCAGGAATTATATGAGCACAACTACAAAACTATTTCCACACAAATAAAGTCAGATCTAATCAGATGGAAAAATAGCAAGTGCTCATGGGTAGGCTGAGCAAATATGATAAAAATGGCAATACTACTTAAATTAATCTATTCATTTAGTGCTATATCATCAAACTCTCAAGAAATCATTTTATATATCTAGAAAAAATAATAACAACTTTCATCTGGAAGAACAAAAGGTCAAGAATTTTAAGGGAATTAATGAAGAAAATTAATGAAAAAATTAATGAAGGTGACCTAGCTGTGCCAGATCTAAAACTATATTATAAAGCAGTGGTCATCAAAACCATTTGGTACTGGCTAAGAAATAGAGTAGTCAATCAGTAGAATAGGTTAGGATCATAGGACAAAATAGGCAATAACTATAACAATCTAGTCTGACAAACCCAAAGACCCCAGCTTTTGGGATTAAAAACTCACTATTTGACAAAAATTTCTGAGAAAATTGGAAACTAGTGTGGAAGAAATTAAGATTTAACCCACACCTAACATCACATACCAAGATAAGATCTAAATGGGTTCATGATTCAAACATAAAGAGTGATATTATAAGCAAATTAGAGGAACATAGGATAGTTTACCTCTCAGATCTGTGGAGAAGGAAGGAATCTGTGTCCAAGAAGACCTGGAATTCTTAATTGAACACCAGATAGATAATTTTGATTGTATTAAGTTAAAAAAAATTTTTTTCAAGCAAAGCTAATACAGACAAGATTAGGAAGGAAGCAATAAATTGGGAAATTATTTTTACATTTAAAGGTTCTTATAAAGGCCTCATTTCTAAAATACATAGAGAACTGACTCAAATTTATAAGAATCCAAGTCATTCTCCAGTTGATAAATGGTCAAAGGATATGAACAGACAATTTTCAGATGAAGAAATTAAAACTATTTCTAATCATATGAGAAGGTGCTCTAAATCACTATTGATCAGAGAAATGCAAATTAAGACACTTCTGAGATATCACTACACACTTCTCAGATTGGCAAAGATGACAGGAAAAGGCAAGAACAAATGTTGGAGGGGATGTAGGAAAACTGGGACACTAATACATTGTTGGTGGAGTTATGAACAGATCCAGCCATTCTGGAGAGCAATTTGGAACTATATTCAAAAAGTTATCAAACTTTGCATACTCTTTGATCCAGCAGTGTTTCTACTGGGCCTATATATATCCCAAAAAGATCTTAAAGGAAGGAAAGGGACCCACGTGTGCAAAAATGTTTACAGCAGCCCTTTTTGTAGTGACAAGAAACTGGAAACTGAATAGATGCCAATCAGTTGAAGGATGGCTGAATAAGTTATGATATATGAATTTCATGGAATGTTATTGTTCTATAAGAAATGATCAAGAGGATGATTTTTTTTCTTTTTTTATTATTAAACCTTTTTATTTGCAAATCATATATATGGGTAATTCTTCAACATTGACTCTTATAAAGCTTTCTGTTACAAATTTTCCCCCCAGTCCCTACCCCTCTCCTAGATGGTAGGAAATCCACTACATGTTAATTATGTTAAAATACTTTACAAATAGAATATATGTATACATATTTCCATCCTTATCATTGTTGTGAAAAAAAATCGTATCTACAAAAAAAAAAAATTAGAGAAAGGAAACAATGCAAGCAAACATCAATAGAGAGCATGAAAATGTTATGTTGCGGTCCACATTTCATATCCCTCTCTCTGGGTGCATATGTCTTTCTTCACTAAACAATTGGAACTGGTTTGAAAAAATTCATTGTTAAAGAGAGCCATGTCCATCAGAATTGATCATCATATAGTATTGTTGTTGCTGTGTACAATGATCTCCTGGTTCTGCTCACTTTGCTCAGCATCAGTTCATGCAAGTCTCCAGGAGGATGATTTTAGAAAGGCCTGGAGAGGCTTACATGAACTGATGCTAAGTGAAATGAGCAGAACCAGGAGATCATTGAACACAGCAACATTAATATTATATAGTGATCAATTCTGATGAACATGACTCTTTCCAACAATGAGATGATTGATGCCAGTTCCAATGATTTTGTGATGGAGAGAGCCATCTACCCCCAGAGAGAGGAATGTAGAAACTTAATATGGATCACAACATAACATTCTCACTCTTTTTGTTGTTGTTTGCTTGCATTTTGTTTTCTTACTCATTTACTTTCTTTTTTTGATCTGATTTTTTGGGGAGCAGCAAGAGAATTGTATAAATATGTTTATACATATTGGATTTAACATATATTTTAACAGGTTTAATATATATTTTATTGCTTGCCATCTAGGAGAAGGGGTGGAGGAAGGAGGAGAAAATCTGAAACACAAGGCTATGCAAGGGTCAATGTTTTCAAATTATCCATGCATATGTTTTGAAAATAAAAAGCTTTATTTAAAAAAAGAGAATTGCAAAGTACTTTACAGGGACAGTTAGGTGGTATAGCCACTTAATCCTGTTTGCTTCAATTTCCCCATCTATGAAATGAACTGGAAAAGGAAAAGGCAAATCACTCCATTATCCCTGCCTAGTATACTCCAAATGGAATCACAAAATCACAGAAATGACTAAAAATAACAACAAAAGAGCTTTATTAATGTATGTTATTTACCCTAGAGCTCACAAAACCCTGTGAGTTGGGTGCTCTTGTTATGTCCATTTTATAGAAGAGGCAGTTAACTGTTTTCTAGTTCAACACTTACCACCTATACCTGAACATAAGTGATGTGTTCAGGTTACACAGTTAGTGATTGAAGAAAGGTTTGAACTTGGATCTTTGTGACTTTGAATCAGGTTTTCTATCCACTGTGTAACACAAAGGTCTCTTTGGATAAGAGAATGAGTTACAAAGCCTAGTGACAACTCCTTTGTGGTATAGCCTTGTCACTCTGGATAATCTTGTTTCTTTGATACCTTTACCTATGTAATATTTGTGTTCCTTTATGTTCATGATGATAATCTCATTTGAGTTATGCTGTAAGCTGTAAGAGCTCCTAAAATACAGATTATATGAAAGAGTACATCATTAATTCTGCTGTGTCACAAAGCTAAAGAGATGCATCCTTGACAGCAAATTTTAGTCATCTTCTTTTCCTTCATGTGTGCCAGAGTCAGAGGTTACAGAACAGACTCAAAGACAATGCAATCTTGATACAAAACATTTCTTCCTAGTGACCCAGTTTTTGGAGAGGTGTAAACAACATAAAACCCTACTTTTTCTATAGTTTATTTTGTTTATCAATTTGATTAAGTAAAACAAAATATAAACCTAAAGGGTTTCCCCAAGCAAAATGGTTCAAACACATATGTTAATATCACATAAATTCATCCAGGGAGATGATTCTTTTCTATGACCTGCTAAGTATCAGTGTTAATTGGGGGCATAAAACAAAGATACACATAGTTACCTGAGTAATTCTTCAATATCATAAAAGATAAACTCCATGGAGGAAAAGAAATAGATGGGTGTAGGCAGGCTACAGAATCATAACTAGCATTTCTCACACCTAGAGTAAACACTCAAATTAGCTGCATGAAAAGTACCCTCAAGTAACATTTGAAAAAGAAAAACTCAGGATCACCTTAAGGACAAACCTTCGACCTTGTATACATGAGGTTTCATGAGGAAAAAGATACCATGACATTGTTGTGAGGCTGCTGCTGATATAATTGTTGAAATGAAGTTGTCAAGGAAGGTTTTACCTGGATTTTTGGAAAGTTCCATCCAATGTGAACTAATAATTGTTGCACAGAAAATACTCATTTAGCTGAATTTTTCTTGTACTTCCTGAAAGTGGTGTAAGTGCTTAGAAGCACCCTTGAAATTTTGGTAGCATATAGCAAAGCTCTGGTTGCACCACCTACTTATAGCTCCATTAGACTATATTTTCTTACTAACATTGATGTCCATAAGAAATGGCATAAAACTTCAATAATCAAGAAATGCATGACCATAAAGGGAGCTTGATTATAGTTAGGTTATGTATCAAAAATGAAGAATTATTATTCCAGTCTTATTCTAGAAAACAAAAAAAAATAAAAGAATGAATACAAGTTCTCTAGAATAGAGGTATTAAACATTTACCCCTAGATACAGGCTGCAGCCCTATCATATGAGACCTGAATGATATTAAAGTATAATTGGGAAATATTTAACAAAATATGTAAAAACAGATATCATAACATTTTAAATTTGTCTATGTAACTCACAGGAATACATGCATATGTGTGTATGTGTATGTATGTATGTATACTTGATGAAAAGGCATGATGAGATAGGTACTTTGCCACTGAAGGGCGTACCTTTACCAAGGAGATCATGAGTCAACCAATCTAAGTAAATTGTTTTATGAAGCTTCATGACTTGCAATAATTATCTTGGCTCCCTTTACTTTCTAAAATATGTACTTCTCCCTAAGATTTCCAAATATTATCCCATCTTTTCAAGTTCACAAGCACTTCAGCCACTCCCAGAATTACTAGTTCATCTGGTATTTTTCTGAAGCCACTACCCTTGCTCTGATGTCATTGCACTCCTTCATAAATGTTGACGTTAGAATTCAATGTACATTATCTTCTACTCTCAGCTTTCATGCCCTCTAGTCCTATCATCCCTTTTTCTTGTCAAATCTCACTCCAACACCCACCAGCCTCCTCTTTTTGCTATTACTAATGATCCACTGAGGAAAGCTGGAAGATCATATTATCTAATTTCCATTAAGTTTTTACTGCAGCAAAATAGATTTTTGTTCCTCCCTAAATGATTTGCTACTTCACTCCTCCAATTTCTAAGGCTTCTACATCTCCTCCCACCTTTCAACTAAGGATTTTGTCTATTTTACTGAAAAAATTGAGTATATTTTTTCCTCTTCTTTCATTCTTTTCATCTGAAAACATAAACTTTTATTCTTTTATCCTTTCCCCCAATCTCTGATACAAATAGATTATAACTCTCTTTCTAAGATTGTTCCCTCAATTTCACTTAAACACATTCCCTGTCTTCTCCAGCATATTATATCTTCAATTATCCAGTCTCTTCTACCACTACTCCCTCTAATTCTCTTCAACTTCTCTCTATCTCTCTCCAACTCTATTCTGTCCATTCTTCCTCTTTCTCCAACCTCTCATTGCCAACTGTTTCTTTCCCTATAGTCTTCAAATATGCCCAAGATTCCCCACCATACCTTAAAAACTTTCACTAGACCTCATCATCTCCTCAAGGTATTTTCCATTTTCTTTTCACTTTTTCAGAAAACTCCTTGAAAATGTTCTCTATATTATCTGTTCATCTTCCTCTCTTCTCATTCACTCCTTAGTCCATTTGCTATGTCTTTCAATCTCCTTGAAACTACTCTTTACAAAGTTGTCATTGGTCTTAATTACCAAACCTTATGGTAATTTCTCAGTCCTCATCCTTCTTGACTTTCTACTACATTTGACCCTGATGACTACCCTTTCCTGGATACTCTTACCTCCCTGGGACTTCATGTAACTACTCTCTTGATTCATTTCTGCCCTGATTAACCAATTTTTTTTCACTTTCTTTTATTAGCACATCATTCATATCATTCCTCCCAACTTTGGATGCCTCCCAAAATGTGGAGCTACAGATTCATCAGAAAATGGAGTACCTGCACTAAAAATTATTATAAAGATCAAATTAGTAACAAGTGCTGAATCATTTCTTTTTAGTTTCCTTAGTTGCTAAATCTTATAGAAATGGCAAATTCTGTTCAGAAAAGGAGAATTAGGTGATAATTGAGTTGAATCTTTCAAGAAAGAGTTGACAGCTTTGGATGAGCAAATGAAGCCAAGTGGAAAAGCAGCAATGATCATGACAGCTGTATAACAAAATCAGGAAAATGAGCAAATGAGCAGATACCTTATTGCCATAGGTCATTCCTCCTACTCTAAAACTACAATATTAAGAAATTCCAAGAAAAAAGAAAATGGAAAGAAAGAAATAAGAGTTCATCTAAAGAGAACATAAGATTATATCAAGGGAAATGCAGGCAAATTATGGTAAAATAGCTTTCACCCAATTTAATTGTATTATTGATTTTGTTGAGCAAGAAGTTATATGTGAAATTAAATAAATAGCAATCCATTGTGGTTACATTATTTGCAAGTTCCAGTTTATCAATTGTGAATAATTACCATCTAGAGCTAATTCAGATACTTCCCTTTAAATTTACATGTCCTTGCCAATTAATCAAGCATAAAGTCACCACTGGATATTGACTTTTCATCGTAGCCTATTTACAATCAGAACAGCAGTATAACCAGACCAACCTAGATACTATTGAACTCTAAATGCTGAATAACTGGTCTGTCATCTAAATGACACCCACTTTCCAAATGGGAAAACAAGAAAGAAAAGTGAGAGAAATTGAAATCACTGAGACCAAGAAATAATTAAAAAACAAAACCCCCTCACATCTACATACTTGTTTATTTATTGATTAGAAACTAAATACATGCTATGTGTAAGACTTATAATATATTAATTGACATTGTTGCTTTAATATTTTGAAATAATGGTCATTTCACTAAAGATGGTCATGTCTCTTGTGCCAGAACAAAAAATGGCTTCTATCACCTTTAGTTAATATTTTTTAATGGCTCAGAACAGCACCTTCCAATATCAAAAGAAACCCCTCTCTTTACTAATGCATGTGGCACCTTATCCATGACTTAATAATGTATTACTAAATTATAGCATCATAGATCTATGGCTGAAAGACATCTCAGAGATTATCTAGATCAATGGTTTTCAAAATGTGGTCCAGAGAATTCTGGGAGTCTCTGAAACTCACAGAGTCTGCAAATTCAACATAAATTTTTATATCTAATATGGTATATATAAATATGACCCACAAAAAAAATCTTTGGAGAACTCCTCAGTAATTTTTAATAGTTTAAAAATAATGAGAACTAAAGTTTGAAAACAACTGATCCAGACCAATTACCTCATTTTACAAATAAAGAAAACAAAACTCCAAAAAGATAAATGACCTGCTCAAAGTCATAGAAGTTTGTACACTTGGAGGCAGGATTTACACCATACTACTCTAAGTGCAATGTGCTTTCCACTTGAGAAAAGTGGACTTGACCAGAGTCACATTGCTAATAAATATAAGGCAGAGTTTAAATGAGAGCCTTTCTGACTCCAAATCCAGCACACTGTTCCCTTTTACCCTTGAAAGGGCAATGACTATGTTACATTGGACATAGCTTTTTGCTAAAAAACACAAATGAAAAATGGAAACAAGCAAACAACAAAAACCCTCACACATCACTTCCTGTGACCTCTTCCCACCCCCAACCCCTCACATCACTCTAATGAATATTCCCAGGAATCCTATACTCAAAGTGAAAAGCCTATTTCTAAACAAGAACCACTGAATAATATCTGCTTTAGCTTTTCACCAAGGTTTATATGTGCTTATCAGTAGTAAGTTTCCTTCCAATGCTACATTTTAAAAAATCTAATTCTAATAGTCCCATTAAAACAAAACTATTATGAAGTAAAGTAAAATCATAATGGGATGTAAACATAGCCTAAAGAATAGTATTCAGTAGTTTCTAGGAGAACTTTGTTAATGTGTTCTCAGGACTCTTACATATGTTCATTCACTCAGAATTCACTAAGTAAACTGTTAGGGCAAAATAATCAAATTGGATGTCATTATCAGTCAAATCAAGTCAACAAACATTTACTAAGCCTATATGTCAAGTACTATGCTAAAAATTGGGAAAAAAAGAACAAAAACCAGTTCCTGTTCTCAAGGAGTTCACAGTACAATGACTATTAGCTGATATTGGTATTTTCTTATATCATTCTGGCGATTCCTTCAACAATCATTTGAAGTTCCTGTACCTCAGCCACTACTTTCTTAATGTAGCTCACATAAACAATATTACTTTAAAAACTCCAGGGTGTGACTCAGTCTATCCTTCTGATCTTTGATCCCTAATTGGTTCAGAATGAAGGTAAATAGCATTTTTTTCTGTTTTGTCTAGAAACCCTGAGGGTCTTCTCCTCCCAGACTGTTTTCTTTTCTAAAAGGGACCATTCACTGCCTCATTTTTTACTTAATCTTAATCACTGATTGGGCCAGTTGCCTCAATCAAACTGAAACCTGTTAAAATACCTTAGTTTTAAAGAGATCAAGGTCCCCCACTTCAGGGTTAAATCCAATCTTCCTCATCTGTATTTTCCACTGGGACTACATGGCTCTGGAGGAGAAAGACTGGCAATTTTGCACAAACAACCTTCACTTAAATCAAATTCATTTTCTTATAATCTTCCCTGATGTCAAGGTTCTCTTCAAGAAGGACAACAATTGAGAGACTATTCTGTTTAGTATGCATTGTGGGATGAACAGAAATAAATAAGAAAAATTTCATTCCTCAAGGAATAAAAATTTTTTAAATCTACATTGGCAGATAAGGTAGATATATAAAATGTTATATCCTAAGATAAGATATTTTTAAACATTTCTAAACTTCTAGATGGGGAAGAGGGACCACTAGCTTAGTGAATAAGAGAGACTTTATAGAGGAAGTAATATTTGAGCTGAACTTTGAAGGATGAGTAGAATTTCAACATGTGGGAATAGGAGTGAAAAGCATTTCATTTAGAGCTCCAAGCATTAATATTTGCAGGAAGAGGGAAATTTAAGATTGTTTTTAAAAAAATTACAAGTCATCTAGTTTACAGTGACTATAAATTGAAATAAGAGTGAAATCAGAGAATTATAGAAGTGTCATGATCATCCAGGTAGGAACCTTGAAAAATAATAAATAATAGAAACTGTCTGCCTATTTTCCACTTACTGTCTATTTGTAGAGATGCAGCACACACATGAAACTCTATGAAAATAATTATGAAATAGAAATATCAACTACAAGAAAACAGCATTTATCATTAGTTATTGAAGGACATAAATATGAAAGGATATTTTTGACTTGATGACAAGGCATTTACTTCCTGTAACATCCTTGATATTTTCTCTATAGCTTGAGTATGCATAGAATTTATTCAATAAATAAGCAATTAAATACATATTACATGCTAAGAACTGGGCTAAAATCTGGACATAGACAAAAAAAAAAAAAAAAAAAAACCTTTTCCTGACACCAAAGAATTGAACATGTTGCTAGGGGAGATAAGAAATGGTTTAACATATGATTAGAAAAACAAATATAAAATATATCATACCTGGTGGTTACTCAAGTTGTGTGTGTGTGTGTGTGTGTGTGTATGTACATATGTGTGTGTGTGTGTGTGTGTACTCATTCCATGGGGCAAATGAACTACTTTCTGGCTGAAGGTTGTCACTATCCTCTCCTCCCTACCTCCTTTCTCTATGGAGATTTAATCAACTAAATCTTTTTAAAACAAATTTTTGAGGCATTGGAGGTTTAGCCTAGGAACAAATATGAGAGCATCTAATGTCTGTTGCTCCCTGTCTTTGTTAAATTATGGAATTTATATTAAATTAAAAGTCACTCAGAGCTCCCTTCTAACATTTAGTTAGAGATTTGACTTTCTACCTTAATTTTATATTAAATTTCTTAAATTTATATTTATTTATAGCTAATGCTAGATTTCTTCAAAGTCAATAAAATTTCAGGTTTTGTGTGGGTAGAGACACTAGTGAAGCATAATATACTGTCTTTAATGAAGAATAACATGAAAGAGAAGTTGGAGAAAGAACAGATCTTTTATTGGAACTTCTCTTAGTCTTTAAATAGGTAAATAGCTTTTGGCCTAGATCTTCTCTTCCAAGATGCTTGTAGATCCCAAGGCCCCTCCTCATTCTCTTTCTTTTTTGTCATAACTCAGCTCTAGTTTCAGTTTTTCCTTTCTTCTTTTACCTTTCTTTACTTCTTTCCAATTTTATTCTTTAAATTTTAGACACACGAGGCTAACTCTTTGCAACTGCTGTTCCTCAACTATTGATGTCCCTATTGCTTCCTTAGTGTAACTTTCATAGACAATATTACTTTTAAAACTTCAGGGTATGACTCATCCTTCTGGCTCAAAGATCTCAGTAATCTCAAATTAATTCTCAGGTATGAGAAAGAAATGTTTGTTCTTTTGAGCTACAAATCTCAATCTTTCAATCAGTTATCAAACCCCTATTACATTCCTCCCAGGGGAGTAAAAGTTTGTGGTTCCCTGCAAATTAGGATGTAGTGTGCTTGATACCTAAAATTATCAAATTATATTAGCATTTGATAGAACAAGGATTTTTAACCCAATATTCCAGGGAATCCTTTTATTGTTTGTTATTCATAACAAAAATTTGTTAACAATAAATATAATAGTACTAATATCAATTGGTATGCCATTTTGATGACAATAAAGCTGAATTTCATGTATTATATACACTGTCTCAACAAGGCATACATACTCATCTAACACAAACAAATATGCATAATAGCAAAATGAATTTTAAAAAAATTCAAAGTAAATTAAGCAGAGGGGTGAGCATTAAGAGCTGAGAGAAGCAAGAATGGTCTCATGTGCGAAATAATACTTGAATTGAGTCTTGAAAAAAGCCAGGGATTTGAAAAAGTAAAGGTAAGGATGAAAAAAAAATTCTTGGATGGAGGAACATCTGGAAAAATTTCATGGAGACAGGAGATGGAATGTCATAGATGAGAAACAGCAAATAGGCCAGTTTGACTAGGATATAAAGCATATGAGACAGAGTAATATGCAAAGAACCTGGAAATGTAGGTTGTAGCTGCATAGGAAAAGGCTTCAAATGCCAAATAGTTTTTCTTTTATCCTGGAAGCCAACCAGTAGAGATTCTTAAGCAGGGAAATTACATGATAAGATATGTGCTTTAAGAAAATTAGTTTAGCATCTTTAAAGATATAGAAAGGGGAGAAACAGGACAGGAGAGAGAGAGAGACCTATTATGAGATTAATTAGAATAAACTAAGAAGGTAATGAGAGCCTGAAATAGAGTGGTTCCTACATAGTTTCTAATGTAGAAGATCAAGACAAAAAACAGGAATGTTGGTGTTTGTGTTTCCAGGCCTTACTCAGTAATGGAATTGAATGGTGAGAAGAAATCTGAAACAAATGTCCATTTGTAGTGACTTTTTTTCTTTTTGGTTCAAAAATTTGAATTGTTGCCTGTTCTTTTAAGTGTGGCTTAAGTGTTTATTAGTCTGGGCTGGTGAGTGTTCCCTGAGCAAGATGTTACATGAATGCCAAAGAGAAAATCTTCTGTGCTTAATCCAATCTTCCATCATTATTCCTAGAAGATCCTTGTGACTAATTCAAGAACACTTATTATTTTACTAAATTTTATAGCTGATTTCTTTCAGGAACTGATTCCTTAGAACCCAAATTCCCAGTAGGTCTCTCATTGGGAGATAGTGGAAGATAAAATGTAATGTTAAAATTTTGTGTCCCCTTTTTGTACATTAACAAAAAAATGAATGTAGCCAAATGAACTAGTCAGAGAAAACGGCAATTGGTATGATGCTGCTTTTAATACCAGTTATAATCTCAGAGAAGATCAAAAAGAAGAAAGTATAGGGAATTTATGACAGAGATGCTCAAAAGAATAGTGAAACAAAAAAAGCTGTCACATTCTTTGTAGTAACAAAAGAAAATACTTGTGGTCAGGCTAGAAGAACCCCAAACAAGCACATCAAAGTGGAAAGACCAGTGCAAAATGGTGAAGGTGGATTGGAAGTGGCAATGTTTTCTGATCTTGCAAGCAAAGTAAGACTGAACAAATATCTGAACAAATGTGAGAAATTAGCTTTAGTAAAAGCAAACAAAATCACACAAAAATTCAAAAACTGAACCAAATTAAAGAGAGGAGCACTATGAGCATGAAGTAAGATGACAATGGTTTTCTCATTCAAGTATCACATTTTGGAAATTAGAAAACTTAGCTTAGATAGTTAAAAATTATAGGCTTAAGATCCTTATGGTTAAATATTAATAAGATAATGCTTGTTACCAAACCTTTTTGATGGTTTGCTGTTGTAAATGTAAAATTGCATTTTAATTAATTTTTGAATTAATTTTTCTATATTTTTAATTTTAAAATATATTTTTAAAATGTAAGCAGAATCTGGAAAGTTTATACTAGTCAATAGAGAACTCATGGAGTGTATTTAATAAAGTAGTGATATGGTCATATTTGTGCTTTAAGAAAATCACTGTGTAACGATTGAAGAATGGAGTAGAAAAAAGTTTGAGTCAAGGAGATCAATGAAATCTCTTTCAACAGGTGAGATAAAAGGCTTGAGTTTGGATAGCAGTTCTATGTAAGGATGACAGAATTTGGCAACTTATAGGATATATGGGATGAATGTTGTCACTTGAGAATTACCCCAAAGTTTTGAACTAGATGCTAAAAGAATGGTTATACTCTCAATAAAAAGAGGGAGATCAAAGAAAGGGTGATTTGGGGAATGAAAATGATAAGTAAGGTCAACAATATATTACAAGTCTACATATATTGTGTAACTCACCCTTAGTCTCACCAAAAATGAATGTGCAGAAAACAGTAATTATGCCTGGTATTACCACAAAGTGATGAGGAAAGGAGAAGACTGCCTGATCAATTCCTCTAGGGGATCTACAACCAGTGAAGAATGAATAGTTTTTAAGGTTCAAGAGGCAAAGACAATGGTTTGATTGTATAGGAGAAAATCCCTAGAACTGGTTACCTCAGGAATATGGCTAATATTACTCCCTTCTCATTGATTAATAAGAGTCAGAGAAAAAACTGAGGAAGAGATGAATAGAATGATATAGTACAAACACACACACACACATACACTTGTGTCTAATGGTAGCCATCTCTGAGGGAGGGAAAGCAAGGGGTAGAGGGAAAAAGAAATTTCCATGATAACTATTTTATATTTTAAAGGAATAGTAAGTTGTACATAATAGATTTGTAGTTTCATGTGTAAAAATTTTTTTAAATTAAAAACTTAAGAGTTATGACATGACTCTTCACTTTGGAGACCATTGTTATAAAAGATAGAGCCATGAAGTATGAGACAGGTATACCTGGGTTATAATCCAGTCTCAGACATAACTTCACACTAGTTGTGACAGCAAAAAGGTCAATGGACCTTTCTGATCCTCAGGTTCCTCATATTTAGAAATATAGTCCCTATATTCTTGGCTTATTATGAAGTTAAATAAGATAAATATAGTTCCTACCTTCTTGGCTTATTATGAAGTTAAATAAGATATTCTATATTATTGTTCTTTACAACACAATCAGCAGGATGATTTTAGAGAGGCCTGGAGAGCCTTACATGACCTGATGCTGAGTGAAGTGAGCAGAAGTGACCAGGAGATCATTGTACACAACAGCAAGATTATATGATGATCAATTCTGATGGGCATAACTCTTTCCAAAAAAGAGATGATTGAGGGCAGTTCCAATGATCTTATGATGAAGGAAGCAATCTACACCCAGAGGACTATGGGGAACTGAGTGTGGTTCACAACATAGCCTACTATTGGACCTTTCTACTTAAATCTCTCTTCACTGAAATAATCCATCACCCATTTAACCACTCAGATGGTTTTCCTAAAGCACACTTTGAACCATGTTCCCACCAACCCATTCAATGAACTCCAATGGCTTCCTAATGTCTCCAAAATTAAATTCAAAATGCTCTGTTTTACAAAGACCTTTATAACCTAACCTACATTTCTAGTCTTTTTATACCTTTTTTCCCCCGGCACATACTGTGATCTTGGGATACTAGCTTCCTGGCTGTTGCACAAACAAAACATTCCATTTCCCAAATTTTAACATTTTTCTAATTTTCTCATGTTTGGAGTGCTTCTCCTAATCCAATCTAACTGCTGACCTCTCTGGCTTCCTTAAAGGTCCAACTAAAATTTATTTCTTTTGCTGGAAGTTTCTCCTGTTCTTCTTAATGTCTTCTATTAATCACTTCCTTTTTACCCTTTATATAATGTGTTTTTTTGTGTATGACATACATATATGTATTTACACACACACACACACACACACACACACACACACAAGTTTACAGGGTTTTTTTTTTCCTGACTAGATTGTAAACCATCTAAGGCCTTTATTTTTGTATTCCTAGTGATTGACACAGTGCCTACACATAGTAGGTGTTTAATAACTGTTGATAAATTGATTCAATAACAGAGCAATAAATAAAATTTTTGTCGATCTTCTTGCCTCACGGTTTTCTGCTCTCCAGTTCATCCTCTATATTGTTGTCAGTATGATTTTATTAAGCACAGATCTGACCAAATCATTCTCAAACTCAGTTGATCCCTATGGCCTATAGGATAAAATATAAACTCCTGTTTTAAAGCCCTTCACAACCATATTTAAACATGCCTTTGCAGCATTAATATGCCCAAAGGTCTGAATTTAAATTCACATTCTGCTCTCTGATATCAGAAAAAACTTGAATTTTCTGTTTCTCACACACACTGTCTTCTCTCTTTATGTTATGTCCTTGTGATCCCCTGTGTCAGGAATGCCTCCCTTCAAAGGTTCTGATAAAGGCCTCATTTTTAAAATAGAGAATTGACTCAACTGTATAAGAATTCAAGACATTGTCCAATTGATAAATGGTCAAAAGATGTAAACAGACAATTTTCAGATGAAGAAATTGAAACTATTTCTAGTCACATGAAAAGGTGCTCCGAATCACTATTGATCAGAGAAATGCAAATTAAGACAGCTCTGAGATTCCACTACACACCTGTCAGATTGGCTAAAATGACAGGAAAAGATAATGATGAAGGTTGGAGGGGATGTGGGAAAACTGGGACACTGATACATTGTTGGTGGAACTGTGAACGGATCCAACCTTTCTGGACAGCAATCTGGAACTATGCTCAAAAAGTTATCAAACTGTGCATACCCTTTGACCCAGCAGTGTTTCTACTGGGCCTATATCCCAAAGAGATTTTAAAGGAGGGAAAGGGACCCACGTGTGCAAGAATGTTTGTGGCAGCCCTTTTTGTAGTGGCAAGAAACTGGAAACTGAAGGGATGCCCATCAATTGGAGAGTGGCTGAATAAATTATGGTATATGAATGTTATGGAATATTATTGCTCTGTAAGAAACGACCAGCAGGATGATTTCAGAGAGGCTTGGAGAGACTTGCATGAACTGATGCTGAGTGAAATCAGCAGAAGCAGGAGAACATTATACACAGCAACAAGAACTATCCGATGATCAATTCTGATGGACATGGTTCTCTTCAACAATGATGTGATTCAAACCAGTTCCTATTGTTCAGCGATGAAGATAGTCATATACATCCAGAGAGAGGCCTGAGGGAACTGAGTGTGAACCACAACACAGCATTTTAACGCTTTCTGTGAATATTTCCATGCATTTTGTTTTCCTTCTTAGGTTGTTTTTTTTTTCCTCTCTCTTTCTAGATCCAATGTTTCTTGTGCAGTAAGATAACTTTATAGATATGTATATATATATTGAATTTGTCATATAATTTAACATATTTAGCATGTATTAGATTACCTGTCATCTAGGGGTAGGGGTACGGGGAGGGAGGGGAAAAGCTTGGAAAAGAAAAAAAAAAGTATTGCAAAGGTCAATGTAGAAAAATCACTCATATATTTTGTAAATAAAAAGCCTTTAATAAAAAAAATTTTTAAAAAAAGGAATGCTTACTTTCTTATCTCTAGCTCATAGAATTTTTTTTTCTTCAAAATGCAGATCAGGCAGCATTTTCTACATTAAACGTTTCTTGATTCTTTCAGATGCTAGTTACTGCTTTCCTCTTATACCATCCTGCACTCAAATGCTTGGTATTCCTTTATATTTATTCTCTTTATATTTAACTGATATACATGTATATATGTACATATATAGATACATATTTATGTTTGTATATTTATATGTATATATACATATATAGATATTTATACAACTATCTAGAAGTATATACAAGCTTTATGTTTGCATATATTTTAAAAAATAATATATTTGCATATGAATATGTATCATAGCACATATACACATATGTGTACAATATGTATATTGTATTATACATATACATATATACAATATGTATATGTATTTACAAAATAGGAAGTAACGAATTGAGATCATTTCAGGGCCTATCAGACTTAGAAAGCAAAAGTATAACTCCATAACTGGGTTGAGGTCAATACAACTTCATGTATATCTATGTATGTGTGTATGTGTTCTCCCCAGTTGAAATGTAACTTCCTTGTGATTAAGAATTGTTGGGGGGCGGAGCCAAGATGGCGGAGTGAAAAGGTGACTTTCTTCCTCTCCTCCGATCTTCTCTCAAATCAACAATAAAATAAGCCTCTGAACTGATCTTCAAGTCAACGAACTCAGAAATATTTGGGCACGGTTCTCTGGAGAACTTCATATCAGGTTAGTCAGACTCGGACAGAGAGATAAATAGACGACAACTGTGCAGGCTGGAAGTGAGGATGGGACTCAGCTCGGCTCATTGTGGCAGAAATTCCAAACTTCAAACTCCAAATTCCAAACACCTGGAGTTTATCTGAGGCACTCGGGACACTCTGCCCTGATTGGGGACAGGTGTTCTGGCAGACTTGCCTTGTTTAAGGAGTAATTCGGGCTTAGTCCTAGCCCCCACTGGCCCAGCACCTTAAGTCAACTCGATGAAGTGCCCCAGGGCAAAGTGTCTTCAGCCGAGGTTTTTTTTTTTTTTTTTTTTTTTTTTTTTTTTT
>JAJPUD010000291.1:528098-538708 GCA_023553655.1 Myrmecobius fasciatus | reverse complement strand
AAGGAAGGAAGGAAGGAAGGAAGGAAGGAAGGAAGGAAGGAAGGAAGAAAGGAAGGAAGGAAGGAAGGAAGGAAAAAAGGGAAAGGGAGAAGGAGAAAGAGAAGAAAATTATGTTGGTGGTGATGAATGATGATGATGATGATGATGATGATGACAGTAACATTTATGTGTTTATTTTGTGCCAGGTGCTGTACTAAGTGCTTTACAATTATTATCTTATTTGATCCTCACAATAACCCTAAGAGATAGGTGCTATTATTGTCTCTATTATACAAATAAGGAAACTGAGGCAGAGATATTGAATTACTTATCCATGATCAAAGAGATAATATATGTCTGAGGACAGGCTTGAAGTCAGGACTTCCTGCCTTCAGATACACCATACTATTAATGGTGTTATGTAGTTTCTGGATGTATAACTATTATTTGAGGTGATACACTAAATGGAGCATCAGTCTTGGGATCAGTCAGATATATATTCAAATCCTGTCTCAGACTCATTTACTAGGTATATGATCATGAGAAAATTGGTCTTCCCTCTATCACCTTCTACCTAGTCTGAAAAATTAGGGGTTGGATGAGAGGTTGTTGTCCTCCAAAGTCCCTTCCATTTTCCAATATAAGATTTTATGTTGTCTTACACAATTCTCTAATCAGAAAGTTACTGACTTAGTTGATTGGTCTGTTTAGAGAAATAACACAGACAAATGGAAAACATGGTTCTTGTCTCTTGATGATCTTGATACCAATCAGTATAAAACTTTGACTGAGAAAGGTGAAAATAAATTGTTGTTGGTTGTGTATGGCATGTGTTAATTTTCAGCTAAATACAAAATTTAACCAACATCTTTTTTTTAATTATTTAATGGAAATGTTTCAAGAATGACTGAACAAGTTATGGAATATGATTGTGATGGGATACTATGCAAGATGATTTCAGGAAAAAATACTGGGGAGTCATATCAACTGATATAAAGTGAGGTGAATAGAATCAAGAGAACATTTTGCAAAATATCAGTAGCATTGTACTGATGATCAAATGTGAAAAACTTAGCTACTCTCATCAATACAATGATACAAAATGATTCCAAAGGACCCATAATCAAAAATTTAATCCATTTCCAGAAAGAATTAATGAACTTTTAACATAGAATTAGCCTATTTTCCTCCCACTTTTTTGTTTCTTGCTTATTGTTATTGTTGATGAACATGGAAATATGTTTTCATAACTTCACATATATAATTGATATGTTGCTTTCCTTATCAATAGATGGGGGAAGAGCAGATGTGGGGATAGAATTAAGAACTCAGTTCTTTTAAATAAATGCTAAAATATATTTTAAAAAATAAATACTCTTTGTTTGCCACCCTTCAAAGAGGATGATTCCTTCAAAGGACCACACTTACTCATTAACTTCCTTGCCGTCTTTTATCACATTTGTAATAAACTTGCTTATAATGTGTGAGAGATGAATACCTTTCAAATAAAAAGAAGATGTGCTTTGATTTTGACAAAGCCTTCAAATTCCTCATAAGATGGAGAAAAATATGACACTTCTGAAGACAAGCTACCAATTCGTGATCTTCATCATAGATAAATCCATATTATTTTCTTTTCAACCTATCTAGTATTTACATTTCTAGGGCCTGAAGTCTCAATATTCTGAAATCTCTTTATAAGTGACTAAGGCCTTCAAATGTGGTTGGATGGGTAAAGCTATCTGTTCAATGTTTTAAACTAGTAATTGTCAACTTTTTGTGTTGTGGAATCCTTTGGCAATTTAGTAATTGAATGGGCAAAGATACCTGTTCAACAATTTTAACTAATAGTTCTTAAGCTTTTTTGTGTGATAAAACACTTTGGCAATTTGATAAATCCTAAGGATGCTTTCTCAAAATGTTAGTTGTCTACATTCATAATTAAAAGAAATGCTAAGTTAAAAATAGCGACTAGTAAAAATAAATCCCTTAAATCTACCAATGGATTTTAGGGGGAAGATTCCTTGGAAAGCTTCAATGTACCCCACATAATATCTATCTCATTTAGGCACTATAATATCACCTCTCCTGAAGATGTTTGCATTTTAACAGAGGATATTATATCTAGTTCAAGCAATAAGTATCTAATACTAGAATTTCACACATTAGAGACATACGTTTTATGGCACAAAAATTTTCTAAGTAATTAAAATATCATACAATGTATATGGCTGCCTCATACACAGTCTTTGCAATCCAACACTTACCATCATTTTTAATTCCTATCAGTCACTTAATTTGTGAAACAGTACCCGTTCTAAAATGAAAATTCTTAGTATTGGTCAAGACCAATGATATCCCAAGGAATTACATCTTCCTTTCCTTTTTAAAAATATTTTAATTAATTGTTTTTTTCTAATTATGTATATTAATTTTTAAATACACATTTCTTTTTTCAGTAAATTTGTTTATTTTTAATTTTAATACACATTACTTTATGAATCATGTTGGAAAAGAAAAATCAGAGCAAAAGGGAAAAACCATGGAGAGAGTTTTTAAAAAAAGAGAAAAAATAGAAATGAACATAGCATGTTCACTTAATTAAATTCAGTCTCCTTAGTTCTTTTTCTAGGTGTAGATGGCATTTTCTGTCCAGAATCTATTGGGATTGATTTGAATCAGTGAGAAGAACCAAGTTTTTCATAGTTGATCATTACACATTCCTGTTGTTATTGTGTGCAATGTATTCCTGGTTCTGCTTGTTTTGCTCAGTATCAGTTCATGTAAATCTTTCCAGGCAGGCCTTTCTAAAATCAACTTGCTAATCATTTTCATAGAACAATAATATTCCAATATCTTTATATACCACAACTTGTTCAGCCATTCCACAATTGATGGGCATGTACTCATTTTCCAATTCTTTGCCACCACAAAAAGAGCTGCTACAAACATTTTTGCATATGTGGATCTTTTCCTCTCCTTTATTATTTCCTTGGACACAGACCCAGTTATGGCACTGTTAGGTCAAAGAGTATGCACAGTTTGATAGTCCTTTGGGCATAGTTCCATATTGATCTCCAGAATGGGTGGATCATTTCACAATTACACCAACAATGCATCAGTGTCCCAATTTTCCCACATCTCCTCCAACATTTATCATTATCTTTTCCTGTCATCTCAGCCAATTTGAGAGGTGTGAGCTTGTACCTGAGTTGTTTTAATTTGCATTTCTCTAATCAATGGTAATTTAGGGCATTTTTTTCACGTAACTATAGATGGCTTTAATTTTGTCATCTGAAAATTGGCTGTTCATATACTTTGACCATTTATCAATTGGGGAATGACTTATCTTCTTCTAAATTTGACACAGTTCTTTATATAGTTTAGAAATTAGGCCTTTATCAGAAATACTGGCTTTAAAGATTTTTCCCATAGATTTTTCTATGAAACAGAAACTGGAAATTTATTCCAAGAATTATGCTGCATGCTTAAAAAAAAACCTAATTTTTTGTTGATAAAGAAAAAACAAAATGAATCTGTGTTCCTAATTTTCACAATTTTGATGAATCAAGAACACAATATATACATTTATGCATATTCACATATACACATATGGCATATACAATTCATATATGCAATATCTATTATATGCAATTTATACATTATTGGAAGAATACATGTATCTATTGTACTCTTGATTCATCAAACATATGTGTTTAAATTTTATTTGAGTGTTATATCAAAAATTCAAATACTTTATCCCCATTATTCTCTTTTAATAAGGTCAATATTTCTGTTATTATTGTAAAAACAAAAACCAAATAGTCAGATTTTACAGTTATATCAATGTACCCATCATAAGGAAGTAGCTAATAAGTCAATAAAGTAAATAAACTGCAGGAGAAAATTGTGGTAATTATTTACATATATAAATATCTTTGTGCCACTGGTAGAAGCACTTTCCTGCTTCTGCAAAAGTAAAATAATACCTTAGTAAACAATGATGATAGTTGATTAGAGACCTGCTCCAGAATAAGTATTTTCTTTTTTTTTTTTTTTTGCTTTTTTTGCTGAGGCAATTGGGGTTAAGTGACTTGCCCAAGGTCACATAGCTAGGAAGTGCCTGAGACCAGATTTGAACTCAGGTCCTCCTGACTTCAGGGCTGGTGCTCTATCCACTGTGCCATCTAGATGCCCCCACAAAGAACTTTCTTCATGACGATTCTGTGAAATAGGCTGTTGTTAATCATAGATTTAAAAATGGAAGAAACCTTAAAGAGTGTTTAGTCTAACATCATCACTTAACAAATAGAGAAAACAAAGTCCATCAAGATTAAATTATTTGTCAAGGTCACCCAGGGAATTTTAGCAGTAAATCTAGGTTTTGAACTGATTAAAGAAGTGTTTTTCTGACTCCATATTGGGTATTCTTTCCTCTGCGTGATACTATTTTAGAGATAATGATTAGGCAGGTTAAATGACTTGACTAGAATCATACAAGCAATAAATGTTGGAGCTGCAACTCCATTGCCAACTTGAATCTGAAGTCAGATCTTTGCTTTTTAATCCAGTAATGTTTCTATTATACTATACTAAGATGCTCTAAAGATAGTTTGAGTGTAGTTTCAATATGGGACACAAATATGAATATAAATTAGATCAATGGGGCCCCATTTTTTGAATTCTCTCTGTGTCTATTTGTCTCTTTCTCTGTCTCTCTTTGTCTCTGTCTCACTGTCTATGTCCTCGTCTTTGTCTCTATTTCTTTCTCTGTCTCTTTCTCTCTCTATGCCTTTGTATCCCTGTCTCTGTTTTTCTGTCTGTCTGCCTATCTGCCTGTCTGCATGTCTATTTGTCTGTCTCTATATGTCTCTCTGTGTCCGTATCTGTGTCTGTGTGTCTCTCTTTGTCTCTGTCTTTCTCTCTGTCTCTCTATCTCTTTGTCTCTCTCTTTCTCTGACTTTATGCCTTTGTATCCCTGTCTCTGTTTTTCTATCTGTCTGTCTGCTTATCTGCCTGTCTGCCTGCCTCTTTGTCTCTGACTCTGTATGCCTCTCTGTGTCTGTCTCTCTCTATCTGTATTTTTCTCTCTGTCTCCATGTCTATCTCTTTCTCTGTCTCTGACTCCCTCACCTCCTCCCAAAGGACTCTCATTGTGTTATCTCATCTAAAAAACTTCTGTGATCTGTAATTGATAGGATTATGTATGATTAATAACAAAATTCTATTCTCTCAATAAAGAGACCAAAACATCTAGTATTATTCAGTTGATTCACAACTTTTCCCCTAGTACTCCTGATTACTCTAGTAATCTCTACTTTGACCATTTTGTGTTTCCATATAAGTCCAACCATATTAAAAAAAAAGAGAGAAAATGTGACTTTGAAAATCTAATTTGTGCCATTCCTGATAACAAATTCTGAATCCTTTTTTCTTCCTTTCTTTCTTTTTTGGAAGAAGGTGTTCTTGCCTTTTGTTTTGTTTCCACTCTGAACATGATAGAATGATGCCACCTGCAGCCAGTATTCAAAAATTGTCCAAACATTGTTGTATAGGCTTGGGTTGCCATCTCCTGGTTTAATTCTATATTGCATAGAATCCTTAAAAGCTAAACTTATTTTTTCCTGCACTGGCAAGAGGAGACATGTGAGACATGAAATATGGATAAGAAAATAAAATATATTTCAATTTTAAAATTTAATAAAACTTTAAAAAAATTATATAGCTGAATTTGGAAGTAATCTAGGGGAGAGTGAATGTTTAAAACAGACTATGGAGATAACTGCACCAAGTTTTCACCCACACAATTTCACAGTGCAAAATAATTCTTTTGCCTTGAACCAGTGTTTGTTGTTGTAAAACAAGAGGAAAATATAATGCATTGCTATGGGAACAGTGCTGCATTTGGAATCTGAGGTGCCAATTCAAATGATGGCTTTAACACTTCTTACCTGTGGGAATAAAGGTAAATCACTTAACTTGTCAGAATCTCAGTTGACCACTATGATCCCTTCCCACAAGATCTCATGATTCACTTTATATAGGCAGCTACAGATTTATTATTCTTAGATACTTGGAAGATATTCTAGGAATATAGTTTGAAAAATCCAGCAAAATGTATAGGAAAAAGCATGAGATTAAACTTCAAAGGACTCCATTTCTAGGTCTGGAGCTAACCTCCTAGGGTTTTTTTAATCTGTAAAATATGAGCTGTTCAGATTTGATAATAACAAAGATACTTTCCTCTGACATTCTATGATTCTGTTGACTAGACAACTAGTTTATTACTAACCTGAAACTCTCCTCATTCCCTTGATCCTGCCATTAACTTAGTACACCTCTTTGGTTTGACCATTATTTGGGGGTAGATGGTAAAAGCTTAGCCAAGGCACTTTGAACTATGTCCTAGAATTCCCAGATTTGGGCTCTATGGACTGGGAAAAGTGTTGAGGATACTATGAGCAAAAAAAATAGTCTTTAAAATGCACTTTCAGTTTTAATTCTTTTTGTTGGTTATATGCATAGAAGTAAAAATCGACTAAATAATGCTTCAATGTTAGTATTTATCCAGCACCGTATGTAGGGGCTAGTAAATATGGGAGTTCAGAGCCATTCTGAGTGGTTGAATCTGTATTAATCATACCCTCCAAAGACTGATGAAATGAACACTGCCATAGATAAGCTTAGAAAAGGAAAGGTTTTTTTTAAATTCTCTTAGATCCAAAAAGAGCTTGCTACTTCAATGGAACTCCCTCTGATTTTGAGTAAACAAGAAAATTACTGGTTTTGGTTCTGTGAATAAAAAGAATTTAAGGGCAACAAAGCCATCTGCTGATTGAATCTAAAAATACAGATCTAACCATATCTTTCCCATTCCCCCTAAATAAAAATTACTTGTTCATTATTGTTTTCCAAGAAAAAACAAAATCTTGAGCATCATTTAAAGCCCTGCACAAAATATGGCACCCACTTGTGTTTTCAATTATCTCATACTATTTTCCTTCATGCAATCTCTGTTCTAATCAATGTAACCTTCTGTCTCTTTCTGTGCATGATATTCCATCTTCCTGCTTTTATCTCCCATTATATGCAATATAATCCCTACTCACCTTTCCTTGGTAGAATCCCTAGCTTCCTTCAAAGCACAACAAACATATCACTAAGAGACCTTTCTTAATCCACCTAGTTATTACCATTCTCTTTCTCTTGAACTTAGTTTTTATAACTTCATATTTATTTTTGGTATGCATATTATATAGCACACCTATAACCCAAACTATGTAAGCTCCTTGAGTCCAGAGACTGTTCCTTGAATCTAGTATAGTGCCTTGTTGAGTGTGTAGTAAATGTTTGTTAAACTGAATCAAATGCAGATTTCTGCATCTAGCTTTGAGATCCTTTTTTAAAAAAATAAAATTTAAAAACCCACCACTGATAACAAATGCTTTCATTATTTACTAAGTAAATTTACTGTCAATTGTCCCTGATATAGCTATCATATTTCCTTTATGAGAAAGATATATATTAGGATTATTCAAATGCTTCACATATGCATTACTTATCCTACTTCTTTAATATAATAGAAAAAAAAGATCTAAACAGACTACCAACTCAAGATTTTTTTTCCAGATCCCTTTGCCTTTTGTGACATCATTATTTCTCTATAAAGGAAGTGATCGGCCAAGATGGCGAACTGCGGACAGCTTTCTCTGTGAACTCCTGGGACGTTCCCTCAAACCCAGACAAAGTGAGCCTTCCAAGTGGTTTTTGAGTGAGGGCCCCGCCAAGCATTTGGACTACAACTCACTTCTATCAAAGATCTACCTTGAAAGAACTCCGGAGAAGGTTAGCCTCAGGGGAAATCGGCTGCTGGTCACGATCACACTCCAGCCGGGGCGGAAGTCAGGGCTGTGATAGAGGGGCGGATTTTGGGCACCCAGGAAGCCCCTGGGAGACGCCTGGGCCACTTTGCTCTGCTTGTGGGCAGGTGCTTTGGCAGATCTGCCTTTGGAAAAGGGTGGATCGAGAGCAGCTGAAAACGTGGTCCTAGTGCGAATCTAGCCCCACCAGCCTCAGACCGGAAGTCAACTCGGCAAACTGCCCCAGGGCAAATACAAATTGTTGCAGTTTTCTCTGCTTTTGACCAATATCCCAACTTTAAATCATGAGCAAGAAGCAGAAGAGAGCTCTCACCATAGAAAGCTTTTACAGAGAAAAAATAGAACAGTCCCCAGATCCTGACATTATGAAAACAATCCCAGATGAAGCCACAAAGGCAGACCTAAGTTGGTCTCCCTTTCAGAAGGCTTACCTGGATGATTGCATTAAGAATCTCAAAAGAGAGCTAGAAGAAGAATGGGGAAATAAATTGAGATCAGGGCAACAGAAATATCAAAAACTGGAAAATAGGACTGGTGAATTGGAAAAAGAAAACAGTTCATTGAAAAACAAAATTGGTGAATTGGAAAAAATCACCAATTCACTGGAAAATAAAAATGATGAACTGAAAAACAAAATTGGTGAATTGGAAAAAGACAACAATTCACTGAAAAACAAAATTGGTGAATTGGAAAAAGACAACAATTCACTGAAAAACAAAATTGGTGAATTGGAAAAAGAATGCATTGAATCAAGAAATTCAATTGGCCAGCTACAAAAGGAGCTAAAAAAGATAACTGAAGGAAATAATACTTTAAAAATTAAAATTGAACAAATAGAAGTAAATGACTCAATAAGACTTCAAGAATCAGTTAAACAAAAACAAAAATATATATATATATATATATATAAAGGAAGTGATCTCGTTCTTCCAGCACTACCTTCACATTCCTACCTTACTTGCAGGTAGGTAGGTAGGACAACAAAACAATAATTACCTTTTCAAATTTTATATGTATGTCTATGAATATAAGGGAGAAATTAGAAAAGTAGGGGCATGCTAATCAGGGTAATATATAATGTGTGTCTTGAGACCCTTAATGATAATTGTAAATGCCAACTAAGAATCTTGACATGATGGTGAATTGGGCTCTTGAGATACCACTGATCTGCTTAGCATCACTGTCAGGGTGATGGAACAGTTCATAGAAATCAATGAAAAACATGATGTGACACATCATGATGATTTGTCATGATGATCTCCTTAACATGAATGACAATTGATTGAGTGGCACATTTTATGTTCTTGTCCACAAAAAGGCAAGATATACCAAAGCAAGTCAAAAATTCTAATGAAAGAAATGTTTCATTTCATGTGGCATTGACCACTAAGTTAGGCAAACCATGAGTGTTCATGAAAAAAGGCCAAGGAGATGAATGCTTTCATTGTATTCTAGTGTAGTATCATAATGAAATTGGGTGCAAATCTTACTAGTCGGAGGAAAGGACTTCATATATTTCTTTTTCAATGATATCCTCAGCTCTAAAATACAAAATAAGGTGTTTCTAACCAGTTTTGGCCAATTATCAATCAGTCAGTATTTATTGAGTACTTACCCTGTGACAGTAATTATGCTAAGCAGAAAAAATTAATTCATTCTTAACCCTAGGTTAGGTGAAATAATATATAAATTTAGTCCACCACTAAAATCTTAAGAGGAGAAAAGTAAAAAAAAACAAAGTCTAAGAAAAATGAAAACCTTTACTCCATGCAAACTCCAGAAATGACTAACAATAATATGGATAAAAAGAAGAAAGCATAAGTATTGTTTTGCAAAGAAGATGTACATATTTTTAGTGGAATATCAAATGCCCTTTTTGAGTTTAACAGTGTTATGCAACTAGAATACTATTTATAATTTCCCCAAAAATTAGAAAACCTGACATCTACAATAATCATTTTGAAGAAAACATTATTCTACAAAATTTAACAAAAAGTATAGTTACAAAGAACAGTATATATATAGGTTATTGCTACAATAAACCAAAAAAGTAATTCAAAACATAGAACTATTCACTGTCTCACCTAGCTTCCTGATAATAAAAAATAAAATGAACAAGTTCAATTATATATGAATAAAAACCTTTTGCTCTTCTCCCTAAAAGTTACCGCTCTCATCTTTGGCCATCTTTGTCCATTTGAATTCTCTTAATAAATGCTTCATTGATTTTCTGATTTATTGCCAGTGATTGAAAAAATGTTTCACATGTTAATTGATAATTAGAATTTCTTCTTTTGAAAATTTCCTTTGATCCTTTATTTTAATGGAATAGCTTTAGTGTTAGGCATACATTTTTATATTCCCTATATATTATGAATATTTTGTCTTTATCAGATATGTTTCCTGTCAATTTTCCCTCAATTAATTTATTTTCTTCTTATTCTTGCTCCATTGATTTTTTCATAGAAAGAAAAAGGTGTATATGAGTAAAAAAAATAGCAAAGACCAATGATGGATTGCTCAAAAAATATAAAAGATATAATCCAAGAGAAATTTGTTCACAAAAAGAGATGCATTGCTAAGATACGTTTCCTAATGAATAAAAATTCAAAAGCTATAAATAACTCTCAAAAGAAATTTTGCAAATTGTTAACAACCACATGAAATTTCTCCGAATAACAGTGAGATGCAAATCAAAACAACTAGGAAGGAAGGAAGGAAGGAAGGAAGGAAGGAAGGAAGGAAGGAAGG
>JAJPUD010000291.1:475905-518547 GCA_023553655.1 Myrmecobius fasciatus | reverse complement strand
ATCATCAGCATTTTTATATATTACCAACAAAGTTCAGCAGCAAGAGATACAAAAAGAAATTCCATTTCAAATAACAGATGATAGGATAAAATATTTGGGAATCTATCTCCCAAGGAAAAGTCAGAAACTATACGAACTAAACTACAAAACACTTCCCACACAAATAAAATCAGACCTAATCAATTGGAAAAACATTAAGTGCTCATGGGTAGGCAGATCGAACATAATAAAAATGGCAATACTACCCAAACTAATCTACTTATTTAGTGCCATACCAATCAAACTCCCAAGAAATTATTTTACAGATCTAGAAAAAATAATAGCAAAGTTCATTTGGAAGAACAAAAGGTCAAGGATCTCAAGGGGATTAATGAAAAAAAAGGCAGATGAAGGTGGCCTTGCTGTACCAGATCTAAAACTATATTATAAAGCAGCGGTCATCAAAACCGTTTGGTACTGGCTAAGAAATAGAGCAGTCGATCAGTGGTACAGGATAGGTTATCAGGACAATCTAGGCAATAACCTTAACAATTTAGTGTTTGATAAACCCAAAGACCCCAGCTTTTGGGATAAGTACTCACTATTCGGCAAAAACTGCTGGGAAAATTGGAAACTAGTGTGGAAGAAATTAGGGCTTGACCCATACCTAACACCACATACCAAGATAAGATCTAAATGGGTTCATGATCTGGATATAAAGAGTGATTTTGTAAACAAGTTAGAGGAACGTAATATAGTTTACCTCTCAGACCTGTGGAGATGGAATAAATTTATGTCCAAAGAAGATCTGGGACTCCTAATTGAACACCAGATGGATAATTTTGATTATATTAAGTTAAAAAGTTTCTGTACAAATAAAACTAATGCAGACAAGATTAGAAGGGAAGCATCAAATTGGGAAATCATCTTTACATTTAATGGTTCTGATAAAGGCCTCATTTCTAAAATATATAGAGAATTGTCTCATATATATAAGAATTCAAGCCACTCTTCAATAGATAAGTGGTCAAGGGATATGAACAGACAATTTTCAGATGATGAAATTAAAACCATCTCTAGTCATATGGAAAGTTGCTCCAAATCACTATTGATCAGAGAAATGCAAATTAAGACAACTCTGAGGTACCACTACACACCTGTCAGATTGGCTAAAATGACAGGAAAAGATAACGATGAATGTTGGAGGGAATGTGGGGAAACTGGGACACTAATACATTGTTGGTGGAACTGTGAACAGATCCAGCCATTCTAAAGAGCAATTTGGAGCTATGCTCAAAAAGTTATCAAACTGTGCATACCCTTTGACCCAGCAGTGTTTCTACTGGGCCTATATCCCAAAGAGATCTTAGAGGAGGGAAAGGGACCCACATGTACAAGAATGTTTGTGGCAGCCCTTTTTGTAGTGGCTAGAAACTGGAAACTGAAGGGATGCCCATCAATTGGAGAGTGGCTGAATAAATTATGGTATATGAATGTTATAGAATATTATTGCTCTGTAAGAAACGACCAGCAGGACGATTTCAGAGAGGCCTGGAGAGACTTACATGAACTGATGCTGAGTGAAACGAGCAGAACCAGGAGATCATCATACACAGCAACAACAGTATTACATGATGATCAATTCTGATGGACATGGCTCTCTGCAACAAAGAATTGTCTCAAACCAGTTCCAATTGTTCACTGAAGAAAACCATATACACCCACAGAGAGGGATATGAAATATGGACCACAACATAACATTTTCATGATCTCTATTGATATTTGCTTGCATTGTGTTGCCTTTCTTTGATTTTCTTTTTTTTCTTGTAGATAGGGTTTTTCTTGCACAACTTGTCAAGTATTTCAACATTATTAACATGTTGTGGACTTCCTGCCATTTAGGGGAGGGGAGAGGACTGGGGGTAAAATTTGTAATGGAAAGCTTTGTAAAGATCAATGCTGGGGAACTACCCATACATATGTTATACAAATAAAAAGCTTTAATAAAAAAAAAAAAGGTATATTGGTGTTTCAGTTAATTTCCACTACTGGAGAAATAGCAATGTCAGTCAACATCTTAACTTATATGTACAAAGGAAAAGGAAAATTGAAAGATATTGACATTTTATACATATTAACTCATTTTACAACTTTTCCTCACTAATTACATATTTGTAATATATTGAAAAGTCTCTCTATAACCAGCATATTCTTCTTTATTGATCTTTGAGCAAACTTCAAATCCAGTTTTTTGGATACCAGTATAAAAAAAAGGAAAAATATTGAGCTTTGTTTCAGAGAAAATCATGCAGTCATGTAAAAGATCTATGCAGCCTGCCAAAGGCAACCTCACCTGCTTTTCTTCTTCAGTCAGATTCTGGATTCAGATCATTTTCTGATTGGAATTTCAGTCCCAAATTATGTACTGATGGACGGGATCTATAAGTTGTCATGTAATTTATTAAGTACCTACTGTGTTCTAGGCACACAAAACCTGACAGATACTGTTTTTGCTCGATGATGCTGATGATGATGATGATAAAGATTAGTATATAATGCTTACTATATGCCAGACACCATGCTAAGCTCTTCACAAATATTTAATTTTATCCTAACTATCCCATCTTAATAAGTTAATACTATTGTATTAACTTATAGTTAAGGAAACAGGCAGACAGAGGTTAGGTGATCTGTCAAGAGTTCTGCAGTTAAATGTCTGAGGCAAAATTTGAACTTAGCTTTTCCTGATGACAAGCCCAGTACTTTTTCCACTAAGCCATCTAGATGTCTTTGTGGGGCAATCAATTATTTAACTTTTTGCTGTTAATTTGAACACCACTGTATAGTCCAAGTCTCTTGTTAACCAGGCTCATAGTCTTTCCACTATACCATTCTATCAGTCAATAAATTTTTGGTGTCTTGTAAATAGAATGTTCCATTGGGCAGGGTCAGCAGGGAAAGGAAAATGGGGGAGAATCTATCTACATTTTGAAAATAAGACCTGCTGCTTTTAAAATGGAGCCTGTCTGCTTTCAGACCCCGACTGTGTTGGGGTCCTTACACCAGAGAGCTCCGTATGGAGAAGAGTGAAAAGAAAGCAATGAATCTGTGTTCTTGTCCTCATCTTTGGCAGTGTTGCTTTGTTATAAACAAATAAGACAGCATTAGACTATTAAACTGTTAAACATACCATTTGATTGGAAGACAAGAGAAGATAGGGAGGAGCTAAAGGAATGGGGTCCAAAAGCAGTTTTCCAGGCTCTTTTCCATGTATCCTCCACCCTCTTACAGCTGCTAGGCACTAGCATGTTGTTGGATGGGTGTCTCTGTTACCAAAAACAAAAACAAAAAAAAACCCAAAAACACATTATTTGAATGTCTCTCTGTAACATGGCATAATTATAATGGAAAGTTCATTCCTAAATCTAAGGCACATTGAAAAAATACAACTGTGGGCTTCACATCTGGTCTTTCTCTGCTCAGATTATTGATTTGGATAGAAATCATTTCTGTTACTGTTCCACATCTCTCCTTCCTACCCTATCTCCAAAGAAATACAACTAGAGTTTAGTAAATGTCAATGATATATAGTTTCTTTACAATAACTGATGGTTCTGGTGATGAAATCCATACCATGTTCCTCCAAAGAACCTTTGCCCTCCCTTTCAGGTCTTTGGAGAAAGTTTTCCTACAACTTTTTGTAATCTCGTGGAGATACCCCAAAGTCCAATTGACTTGCTTTGAAATATATACTTCTAGAGATCAGGGGTTGAACATTAATAGAGGATAATAAATTTGTCATTAGTGAAATTAGGCTTTTAAGAGAACCAGGCTGATGATTTCCTTCCCTCATTAATTCAATCATCATAAAAGACTCTGAATTTAGAATCTGATCATTCTGTTGGATGAAGTACATTGCTAATAAGGTAATAGGAATGGAATTGAGAACACCTAGTTCTGCATAAATGGATACTCTCTTTTATAGACACCTCTAGGATGGTGTACCATTTTGCCTATAATCCTGAATGAAGGTTGGTGAGAAAGAATCTAGACTCCCAATTCCCTTCCTTGGCCCAAGATGAGCTATGCCCTGATCAGCAAACTTATTCCTTTCCCTCTAACAGTTCTCTATCTCTTTCCTAAATCTACTCATTGGTCAGTGGTCACTGGTCACAAAGCTTCTCCTTTTCTTCCAAACTTTTGTTCAAGTAGGGAACAAAATTACATATACTTTGTCTCTCTTGGCATTTTTTTTGTTCACTAATTTAGTTCTGCCAAATAATTGGCAGTCCTTTTCTGTTTGTTTGGGGGAGAGTTTGAGAAGTGACTACACTTATGATTTCATTGGTTTAGGTAAATTCAAGTGAGAAAACTATCTTTACCAAAGTAGAGTAGCAGCTATATCTTCCAGAATACAATTCTATTCTCTATTAATTATGACATGTTATTTCTCATGTTAATCCTCATGGTCAAGAAGGTGGTAGTACTCATTCTGTCCCTTTTACCATCTCTTGCTTATCAACAGAGAATTCTCTTCAGTCATGAATAATGATGAATAATGACATAGAAATTACTTGGAATAGCAACAGCCTTGATGGAATTAGTTCTGGCATTTTTTTTTTTTTGCAGCAATGACCATGCTTGTGTGTTTGTAGGCTGATTCACAATATATGACCTTAACCACATGAAACCAGATTAAATTGATTTCCCCATATTTAGATAATTTTCTGTTACCTGAAGATAAAATGTCATGTTTTGCACATTTCAAATGGTCTCTTTTATTGCGTTTTTAATTCACTAGTTTTAAGAATAAATATTACTCAGGGCATCTAGGTGGCACAGTGGATAGAACACCAGCCCTGAAGTCAGGAGGACCTAAGCTCAGATCTGATCTCAGACAATACTTTCTAGCTGTGTGACCCTGGGCAAGTCACTTAACCCCAATTGCCTCAGCAAAACAAAAAAGAATAAGAATAAACATTACTCCAAGAAAACATGAAACAGTTGTAGCCCTTATTCAGCACATTTCAATGACTTCTGGTATGGAAATTCAAATATTTCTTGGATCATTTAAGTCCTCACCAAAAAAAAAAAAAAAAAATGCCAGGTATCACAAAGTACAAAGAAAGTGCAGCCCAAAACAACAACCACTAGAATAAAGAACAAAAATATCAAAAACTTACTGTATATGTGAAACAAGCTTAATTAATTCTTTTGAAAACAAGCAAAGACCAATAGAGAGATCTGGAAAATTAGATGTCTTTTACTGGTTCCCATCCAATGCAGAATAGATTTCTTGAAGCTGAAAGAACAATGAAAAAAAAAATAAAAACAACCCTTTAACCATTGATGTGAAGAATAAAAAAAAATGTTCATCATGGTCAAGACAATAGAAAGATTGGAATGTTAATGATTAGTTTAAAAAAATGAAAATTTTATGAATGAACTCCCCCCTGTTTTTGCAAAGTTATACCAAAATTATTTTCAGGAAATTTTAGTCAAACCTATAAGTTCTTCATTAGATTGTAAAACAAAACACTGACCCAAAAATGCTTTGGTGAACTCTTCACATCTGCAAATCTAAATCTTGATCCTATTGCAAAAATGATGAATTCTGCTAAACATATTAAGAAGCAGAATTATTCCAGAAGTTCAGAAATTCTAAAATGAAAATAAGATACTTGACCTTGTATCATGTCACATGACATGATTGGTTAAGAAATGTATTTTTCAAAAAGAAATGAACACTTATAAATGACACCGGAATTTTCCTAATTGAACCATATTATTAACCTGTAAGCAAAAAAATTTGGAAAGATAAACACATTAGAACCTTGAAGAGCCCAGATCCTTCATGAATGCACCCCAATAAAGCTATACAGGCATAGAGGGGAAAGGACCTGCATACCAAGAATGTTACTTTTAATTAACCAGATAAAGAAAAGTTAAATACGTGGGTATGCATAAATACACACAGGGTTTAATCATAGAAATGCCTTAAATCCAATAGGTAAATAGGCAGAGACAGAAGGAGTAGGGTTGGGGACTCTAGGATCAAAATGCAGGTAGAAAGAGTGAGAACGGGGAAAATGGACATAGAGACAAATGGACAGACTGTGACTGGAGAAGTGATGGGAGGAAGAAAACAAGGGTAATTAGGTAGAAATAGACCTCTGCCATTTAGATAGTTTTATTCTCTCATCATTTTTTTTAATAAAGAAAGGAATTGTGGAGGAAGGTCAAAGAGAGGAAAATTCAAGATGATAGGGTAGAAGAAAATAAGTAATGATCATAACCACAGATAGCATAAACTCAGCCAAAAATGCAAGTGAGTAGTAGAATGGATTAGAAAATAAAATCCAACAGTATGCTGTTTACAAGAAACACAATTAGAATATAAATATTCACAATTGCACAAAGATATAAATAAATAGCTGGAGGAATATCTATTATGTTTCAGGGGAACTCAAAAAAACCATGCGTAGAAATTATGTTTTAGATGATATATTAAAAATATGTAGAATAAAAAAGATAAAAATGAAAAATGCATCATATTTAAAGGTGCTCTATATGATTTATCATTATCAATATTAGTCAAAGCTTTATATGCATTTACTGAATGGCATATTAACTAAATGCTTTAAAGGAAAAAGTTAGCCAAATTCAGGAGAATGTATACAATAAATCTATAAGAAAATCTTATTGTACTCATTGAACAACTAGAAAAAAAATCTAACAAAAAATGTAAACAAGAAACGAATTAAGGACCTAAATCTAATTTTAAAAAATATTACATGTGATAAGTCTCTGGTATTGATTTAATGGGAACAGAAATTAGTTTACATATTTCTTCTGTGCTACTACCTCACAAAAATTGACTATGGATTGAGGTTAAAAACATTAAAAATAAATGAAAAATACACCAATATTAAACACATCCTTTAAATACAATGTAATGAAATTATATTTAATAAAGATATTTCAAATAAGTTATTAAAAATAATTAAAGCCTAAGTAAATTAATCCAAAAGAATTGGTTGATGAACAATTTTTTGTAACACTAGTAAATTTAACCAAGAAATGAGAGAATGTAAATTTTGGATGAAGCCAGTCTCCTTTTAAAAAAAATCTATTTTTGAACCCTTTTAATAAATTAAAAAAAAAAAACACAATAACATTTAACTGAATCAGGCAGGAAATAGCAACAATTATAAAAACAAGTCAAGAAATCTTACTAAATATAAAATAAGTAATTCTGAAAATCAAAGAAGATTTTTCCAAAATAAAAGCAAAAAATAGATTTTTGCTGTAATTAAAACTAGAAACATTTTAAAAATAAATAGATAAAATTTAGTCTGATTTTAAAGAAAGGGAAAAATTAAAAAATTTTAATAAAAATTGGCCACATTCAGTTCTACAATATGAATTTGTTTTAGGACATACTAGGAAAAGAATATAATTCTAACTTTGAATTTCAAGCTATTTATTTTGTAAGAAATATCAAGAATAAAGAAAACTGCAATACATTACAATAGCTTAGAAGCTGCCACTACTCTGATGACCATTTTTAGAAATCTTTGTTAAGGTAAAGTGCAATATTTATTATATCTTCTGTTGTAGTAAAAGCTGTGGGTGAAAAGAGATTTGTTCAAACTACCACCATCTCATTCTACTATGACCTGAAATCTGGAAATACTGTTATTTGGGGATTTTATATAGTCTTCTACTTGTGGAGGATTTGTATATTGAGTTATTACAGAATTGATTGTATTTGTCAAAGGAATGTATAGCAGCTAATTAAGATGTGTAGTTTCATGATAAAGAATGAAGAAAATGTTTCAAAAGCTGTAAACTCCAAGCCAAATCTTTTTTTAAGATTTTTTAAAAATATATTTCAATAAGACACATTAAATATTAAAATGTAAGTTGTATTTTATATCAGTTTGTATATGTACATATATATACATATATATGTATATATACATATATATACACACATATAATTTTGCTTTGTCCCACTTATGTTGCATGCCACTTTAAATATAGTCCTACCACTGAAACTGTTTACTCCAAAATTAGTAATGATCTCTGGTGCCAAATCCAAATGCATCTTTTCCACTACTCATCCTTCATCTTTCTGTAGCCTTTGACACTGTTGTTCATTCACTCCTCGTTGATATTGTCCTCTTTAGATTTTTTGGGATACCATTCTCTACTGGTTCTCTTCCTATCTGAGTGTTCCTTATTGCTTTTCTTTTCCGTAACCTCTACAATATAGCCTCTTACCATAGCTCTGTTTCATGTTCTGTTCTGGGTCCTCTTCTTTTCTCTGTTTAAACTACTTCAGTTGGTGATCTCATGTTACCATTCATTCAATTGCCATTTCTAAGCTGATTATTCTCAATTCTAATTTTCCTGCTCTCAGTCTCTCTCCTGATCTTTTGCATTTTCAACTTCTTCAGTTATTTCAAACTGGATATGAAACAACATCTAAAACAAAATTCATTCTCTTTCTCTTTTTTCTTTTTAATTTATGGATAAAATAAGTATTTCTATAAAAGTATAATTTTTAAAAAGATGATTTTACATAAAATTGCAAACCTATTTTGTACAACTTTCTATTCCTTTTAAATATACAATTTTATCATGTGCATTTTTTCTTCCTTTCCCTAGACATGGTATTATGACATTGGTTCTGCTCATTTCACTTTTCATTATTTTGTGCAAGTCTTTCCATATTTTTCTAAGATCACTTACCTCATCATTTCTTACAACACAGTAGTATTCCATCCCAATCATATACAACTTGTTGAGTCATTCTCCAATCGATGGGCATCCCTGCAATTTCCAGGTCTTTGCTACCACAAAGAAAGGTGCTATAAACATTATGTAATATATAAGTTCTTTTTCTTTTCCCCCAATTATCTCTGGAAATAGACATAGTAGTTTTGTTGCTGAGTTCAAAGGGATAGGCAGTTTCACACCGCTTTGGTCATAATTAGAGATTGATCACATGGTTGGATCAGTTCACAATTCCACCAACAATAAATTGGTGTCTCAATTTATCAGTTTTGACACTGATAAATTTTTCACTATCCTCTTCAATCATTTTAGTTAATCTGATAGATATAAAATGATATCTCAAGGTTGTTTTAATGGGCATTTCTTCCATCAATAATGATTTAAAGTCTTTTTTCATGTGATTATAAATTGTTTTAATTTTTTAATTATAAAGTGGCCTGTTCATATCCTTTCACCATTTATCAATTGAGGAATGACTCATATTCTTATTGATTTTGACATTGTCTTTATACATCTGAGATATGAGACCTTTATTTGAAAAGCTGTCTATAAATTCCCTCCCAGTTTTCTGCTTTCATTCTGATCTTGGATACGTGTGTTTTATTTGTACAAAAATAATTTAATATAATATAATAGAAATTATCCATTTTAGATATTTGCTCTCTATTTTTTGTTTATTTGTAAATCATTTGCCTTTCAAAATCTGATAAGTAATATGTTCCATCTTCTTCTAATTTTCTTATAATATCTCTCTTTATATGTAGGTCATGTATGCATTTTGACCTTATCTTGGTCAATGATATAAGATATTAGTCTATATCCTATTTCTGCCATATTGCTTTTTAAATTTTCCAGCAATTTTTACCAAATGTTGAATCTTACCCCCAAATTTTAAGTCTTTATACTTGTCAAATGCAAGGGTTTTATGTTAATTTACTGACATAAATTATATGTTCAAGATATTCAATTGGTCTAACTTTTTACTTCTTATTCAATACCAGTTTTTTTTACAATTATTGCCTTTTGATATGAACAGACAATTTTCAGAGGATGAAATTAAAAGTATTTGTAGGCATATGAAAAGGTGCTCCAAATCACTATTGATTAGAGAAATGCAAATTAAGACAACTCTGAGGTACCACTACACACCTGTCAGATTGACTAAAATGACAGGAAAAGATAATGACGAATGTTAGAGGGGATGTGGGAAGGCTGGGACACTGATGCATTGTTAGTGGAACTGTGAATGGATCCAGCCATTCTGGAGAGCAATTTGGAGCTATGCTCAAAAAGTTATCAAACTGTGCATACCCTTTGACCCAGCAGGATTTCTATTGGGCTTATATCCCAAAGAAATCATAAAGGAAGGAAAGGGCCTCACATGTGCAAGAATGTTTGTGGCAGCCCTTTTTGTAGTGGCAAGAAACTGCAAACTGAATGGATGCCCATCAATTGGAGAATGACTGAATAAATTATGGTATATGAATATTATGGAATATTATTGCTCTGTAAGAAATGACCAGCAGGACGATTTCAGAGAGGCCTGGAGAGATTTGCATGAACTGATGCTGATTGAAATGAGCAGAACCAGGAGATCATTATACACGGCAACAACAATACTATATGATGATCAATTCTGATGGACATGGCTCTCTTCAACAATGAAATGTTTCAAACCACTTCCAATTGTTCACTGAAGAAAGCCATATACACCCAGAGAAAGGGATGTGAAATGTGGACTACAACATAACATTTTCATTCTCTCGATTGATGTTTGCTTGCATTGTGTTTCCTTTATCTGATTTTTCTTTCTTGTAGATACGATTTTTCTTGCACAACAATAAGTGTGGAAATATGTATACATATATTTGATTTGTCAAGTATTTTAACATAATTAACATGTAGTGGATATCCTGCCATCTGGGGAGGGGTGGGGAGTAAGGGGGGAAATTTTTTAACAAAAAGCTTTGTAAGGGTTAATGTTGAAAAATTACCCATACATATGTTTTGCAAATAAAAAAAAATTAAAAAGATAATTATTGCCTTTTAATATAGTTTAACATCTGGTACTGCTAAACCTCCTTCCTTTACTTAAAAAAAAAAAGTATTTCCTTGGATATCCTTGACTTTTTGTTCTTCCAAATGAATTTTGTTATTTTTTTGTAATTCAGTAAAATAGCTTTTTGGTAATTTAAGTGGAATGGTGTCGAATATATAAATTCGTTTGTGTAGAATTGTCATTTTAATTGGCCCTATCTACCCATGCACCATTAAGATTTCTCCAATTATTTACATCTGATTTTATTTATATAAAAAGGTATTTTTATTAGTTATGATTTTGTTTATGTAGTGCCTGGGTTTGTTTTGGCAGGTACACTTCCAGGTATTTTATACTATCTATAATTATTTTTTTTTTCTTTTTGCTGAGGCAATTGAGGTTAAGTGACTTGCCCAGGGTCACACAGCTAGGGAATGTCAAGTGTCTGAGACTAGATTTGAACTCAGGTCCTCCTGACTTCAGGGCTGGTGTTCTATCCACTGTGCCACATAGCTGCCCTCTAGAATTATTTTAAATGGAATATCTTTTACCATCTTTTCTTGAAGAGTTTTATGGTATATGAATTTGCTTCCCTCCAAAACCTTTTCTCCTCCCATCTTCCCTGTTACTATAAAGAGTAAAATCCATCTTTCTAGCCCCTTAGACTCAAAACCTAGGAGTCATCCTGTATTCCTCCCTATCTTTCAGCCCCACATCCAAGTTGCCAAGGCCTATTCATTTGCCCTTTACAACACCTCTCAAATATGTACTGTTCTATCCTCTTGACATTGCGGGAGTCTTATCATCCCAAACCATTATTATTACATTAGCCTTTTCCTAGACAGTTTTGTTTTTTAGTCAGATCATATTCAACTCTGCCTTAATTTTTCTTTTGAGCTACCAAATTAGATACCAATCTTTTTTAAAAAGTAGTTATATAGGGGCAGCTAGGTGGCACAGTGGATAGAGCACCAGCCCTGAAGTCAGGAGGACCTGAGTTCAAATCTTGTCTCAGACACTTAACATTTTCTAGCTGTGTGACCCTGGGCAAGTCACTTAACCTCAATTGCCTCAGAAAAAAGAAAAAAAAATAATTATAGATAGTATAATATACCTGGAAGTGTACCTGCCAAAACAAATCCAGGCACTACATAAACAAAATCATAATTTAAAAAAAAAACTTTTTATATAAATAAAATCAGATGTAAATAATTGGAGAAATCTTAATGGTGCATGGATTGATAGGGCCAATTAAAATGACAATTCTACACAAACTAATTTATATATTCAACACCATTGCATTTAAATTACCAAAAAGTTATTTTATTGAATTACAAAAAAAATAACAAAATTCATTTGGAAGAACAAAAAGTCAAGGATATCTAAGGAAATACTTTTTTTCTTAAGTAAAGGAAGGAGGTTTAGCAGTACCAGATGTTAAACTATATTAAAAGGCAATAATTATCTTTTTAAAATTCAATTTAAATTTTAAATTAAATTTAATTTAATTTACAGACCAATATCCCTAATGAATATTGATGCTAAAAAGTTTAAATAAAATATTAGTAAAGAGATTACAGCAACTGAGCAGCAGGATAATACCCTATGACCAAGTGGGATTTATATCAGGAATGCAGAGCTGGTTCAATATCAGGAAAACTATTACTATAATCAACCATATCAATTACAAACCAACAATAATCATATAATAATCTCAGTAGATGCAGAAAAAGCTTTTGACAAAATACAGCACCCATTCCTACTAAAAATACTAGAGAGCATAAGAATAAAGAAAGCTTTCTTTAAAATGATAAGCATTATCTATTTAAAACCATTGGCAAGCATTATTTCTAATGGAGAGAAGTTGGATGCATTCTCAGTAAGGTCAGGGGTGAAACAAGGATGCCCATCATCACCACTATTATTCAATATTGTACAGGAAATGTTACCATTAGCAATAATAAAAGAAAAAGAAATTAAAGGAATTAAAATGGGTAATGAGGAAATAAAACTATCACTCTTTGAATATGTTATGATGATATACTTAGAGAATCATCAAAAAACCTACTGGAAACATTTCACAGCTTTAACAAAGTTGAAGGACATAAAACCCACATAAATCATCAGCATTTCTATATATTACTGACAAAGTCCATCAGCAAGAGATAAAAAGATAAATTCCATTTAAAATAACTCTAGATAAAATAAAATATTTGGGTATTAACCTGCCAAGATAAACCCAGGAACTATATGAACACAATTACAAAACATTTCTCATGCAAAAAAGTAAGATCTAAATGACTGAAAAAATATCAGTTGCTCACCGGTAGGCTAAACTAATGTAATAAAAATGACAATTCTAAATAAATTGGTCTACTTTTTCAGTGCCATACCAATCAAACTGCCAAAAAAAAATATTTTATAGAGTTAGAAACAATGATAGCAAAATTCATTTGAAAGAACAAAAGTGCAAAAATATCAAGGGAATTAATGGGAAAAAATACTAAGGTTGGTGGCCTAGAAATACCAGACCTATGAATTATAATAATTATTAAGTAGCAGTCATCCTTGAAAAAAATTAGAAATCACTATTGATTAGAGAAATGCAAATTTAAACAACTCTGAAGTACCATCTCACACTTCTCAGATTGGCTAAAATGATAGGAAAAGATAATGATAAATGTTGGAGGAGATGTGGGAAAACTGCAACATTAATGCATTGTTGGTGGAGTTGTGAAGTGATCCAACCATTCTGGAGAGTAATTTGTTGCTATGCCCAAAGGACTATAAAACTGCATATACGTTGATCCAGCAGTGCCATTACTGGGTCTGTATGCCAAGGAAATCATAAAGGAGGGAAAAGGACCCACATGTGCAAAAATGTTTGTAGCATCTCTGGATGTGAAATCTAACCCCAGGATTTCAGGGCAAGCACATGTTCCAACTACCTTGTGCTGTGCATTGCCCAAACAACAACAACAAACCATTGAGGAAGAGAGGAGAGAAAGACATTTCCTTCCCCTCCTGTTACAAATCCAAGAGACAAAGTACATTGGAAAAAATTCCAAAAAAGAAGTCCAAAATTGTTTCTACTCAGCTCCTAGAAATTTTTGGACAAAAGTATACTCCATTTGACTCTGTCACCAATTATTTTTAAATCAACTTCTACTGGAGAACAATCAGGAATTCTCTGTCAGGCCATCAAAATGCAGATCCCTCAGCAAGGAACCAAAGTTTATATCCAGGTCCCTGGGAAAGAAATGCCTCAGTCAGCAAAGGTTTCTTTAATTATCCCTCCTATACTTGTACAGCTTTACTGAACACTGTTTTAGATTCATATTACTACAAGGATTCAAGTTGCTATACTAGTAGCAAAATATCAATGTGCTGTGAAAAGCCATAACATTGAAATTAAATCAATGAAAATTCTCCATGGAATATCAGAAAAAAAAGATGGTGGATATAGGAGACCTTGAATCTTGTTCCTATTTTTCTTTATTTAGCAGAACCAAACTAAACTTGGAAAAAAAAAAAGAGAGAGCAATGTAGAATCTGGATAGAGACTTTTGAGACCATCTTTGGTAGGAAAACAGGATGTGGCCAAACTGAGGAGTAACTTATCAAAATGAAGGGAGGATACAAGAATCCCATCTCCTTGGACATCACTTACAGTTTGTTTTAAGGGGCTTTAATGTGACCTGCTCTAAACTGGTAGCTATTCAGATATAGAGATGAACCAATTCTCCAGAGTATCTAGCATGTGTTCCCTTTGGGACAGTTGTTGATCTTTAAGGACCCTTGGCATTCTGATCCCTGAAAGGAGTGTGAAACACGGGAAGTTTTGATAATCACCCCTTTACATAGAGATGATAGGTAACGAGTCTCTTGAGGAGAGTAAAAAAATTAGACCCATGGGAATGGGAGTCAGTTAAAAAGGAAATGAAGATCTGAGCAGTGATAGCGATGTAATGTGATTTTGGGGTCCCCTGACTTTGGGGCTTCTGTTCTAATGAGCCCTTGGTCTTTGGGCTTTGGAATCTGCCTCAGGAAACTGAGCACACCCAATCTATCTGAAGACCATACTTAATTCATCTGAAGATTACTTCCTAGTCTTACCCTCAGGTCATAAAATTAGCATATCTAAGATTGAAAGCTGTATAAGTCTATTTCCTTGCTTCAATCTCTTTACTGGATTCTCTTAGAATTCAGTCTGCTCAATAATGGCTTCACATTGCTTTTAATAAACTTTATCTCTTGACAAGGAGATGTGTTCAAGCCTGCAAATTCTTTTGAGATACCTCATGACACTGGTCTGGGACTTTTGGGATCCCCCTTCTCTACCTCTACAGTAGCAACTGGAAAGACGAATCCCTAACTTTATGCCCAGAGTCTTAAGTTTCCTCACTCCTCTCTGCAGTTCAGATTTCTTTGGCTACTTTCTTATCACCCTTGGTAACATACTTTTGCCCAGATGTTTTAGGCATGTAGCTGATTGAGAATCTTTTGAATCTAGTAGAAGCTTAGATTTTAAATAAGGCTTAGTTGGTGCTAAATAAAATGAACATTAAAACAATATTTTTACACTATGGGGATTCCTTCCCCAATTTTCTTACAGATCCCTACCTAATAAGTAAAGGCTGAATAAGCTTTGAAATAGAATCTTCAATGAGTGTAAAAGCAATATAGAAGTTAATCACTATTTTTAAACACCTGAGGATTGACTTCTGACTTCTAAAAGCTTTCTCATGAAATTGATGTGTAAATGTAAATAGAGGAATGGACAAAATAGATCTAAGTCTTCAGAGCAGGAGTTAAGATCAAGGAGGAGGAAGGCAGGTGGTTTTGGGAAACAGATTGGCAATAAGCATCCTTGATGGTTTGACTTTATTTTTCTAATGCTAGTAACAGTGAATAATAGTTGGAAGGCAGAGAGAGACATACTTCTCTAAATTTAAGTATTCAACAATGTCCTGCTCACCTCAGTCCTAATTTTAGCTCTGGTATTGATTCTTAAGTAAGTCACTTTATATTTCTGCTTTTCAGTATAAGTACTAGACCAGATGATACTAAAATTTTTTCCACATTTAAGTTTTATAATTATTGTGTTAGATTATAAGATATCAATACACAAAGTGTTAAGGTAATCTAAGGCTAAAATGTAATCTATACTTATCCTCTTACAAGTCTGGGTACTTTGTACTATATGTAGAAGTTCAGTAGTTGGTTAATGAAAGATTGGCATCTACATTTAACCTTCAATAGTACCATTTCTTTAAATTTTAACAATTTAGTAAATTTTAGAGTATGGAAATAACATTAATAAACAGTCTTTTCAAGAGAAATTTAATTTAAATCAGGTTTAATGGTGAAAAAATACAAAAAAGGAAAATTACTATTTTAGTGCAATTCTTTTAGCGGACTCAAAGTGTTCTGCTGACTGTGGCAGATTTGTCATAGATTTGAATTATGATAGAAGAGTAGAGAAATAAAATAATTTTCCTAATCAATTATAAAAACAGAAGATACATGTGTGTGTATAACAATGCTACGATTTCCTTCACCATTTTTATATATTTTATAATACCTATATGCATAGAGAACTCTACTGACATAGAATCTTTTCTTCCTTTGGGTATCTTCTCAAGACTCTATTTTAGAGAGCTTCCCATTATCTAGTATAGAGCTTCATGAAAAAAAAATAGGTGATTAATAATTGCTTGCTAGATGAATAAGCAATTCAGTCTGCATACTCATTGATGCTTAGACTGAAATGGATAACCAAGATTAGGAGACTTAAATGAATGAAGTCATTGTCCCTCTGTTTCCTAGGTGATAAAAATTTTTCCTTTTTTAAAAGCTTTTTATTTTCAAAACATGCACAGTTTTCAACATTCACCTCTGCAAAACCTTGTGTTCCAAATTTTTTCTCTCCCTTTTCCCCACCCCTCCCCCTAGATAGAAAGTAACCCAATATATGTTAAACTGTGCGATTCTTCTATCCACAAATTATCATGCTGCACAAGAAGAGTCAGATCAAAAAGGAAAAAAAAATTAGAAAGAAAACAAAATGCAAGCAAACAACAACAAAGTGAAAATACTATGTTGTGATTCACACTTTGTCCCCACAATCCTCTCTCTGGGTTCAGATGGCTGTCCTCATCACAAGATTATTGGAATTGGCCTAAATAAGTGATAATTCTTAATTCAACCTCCTTCCTACAGTTAGTCAAATAGCTTTAAATAACTGTCTGGATTTATCTGAAAAGTAGGTATTTAAGAGAAACTAAAATGATATGAATTAGACCCCATCATTGAGAAATCCAAAATCTAAGTAGGAAAAACAGCTAATCTCACCCAATGTCCCTTTTACTTTGAGAAACTATATCCAATCTTCTCTGTTTCTAAATATAGAGCTTTGAATTTCATGTTCACTTTTTCCTCATAATTTCAGTCATTGCAACTTCAAAGTGTTATGTAAATGCTATCATTATTATTGCCATCATCATTACCAACATCATTATCATCATCATATCCATTTGTAGTAGGAAGAAAGACAAGTAGGTTTAGAGTTAAAAGACCTGTATTCAGATCCTGCCTCTGCCACTTGCCTCCATTGTATGATTTGGGGAAAGCCCCTTAAATTTCCTACTCCTCAGTTTTCTTATCTAAAAGTGAGAGGTTTCAATTACTGTCTTATCTAGCATCTTTCCAACTCTCAATCTTCAATTAAGTTCTTTTTCAAAAATAAAATGAGGCATTTTGATGTTATTTGATAAAATTGTAGTCAGAATTATCAACTGGAACCATTCCTTGTTTCTTATTTCCTTTTATAGGACAATAATTAATAATAAAAACAATATCTTTGATATAAAGCTTATTGTAGTACCATTATTATCTCATTTAACCTTCAGTGCAACCCTGTGAAGTAGGTGCTATTATAATTCCCATCTTTAGATGAATAAATTTAGACAAACAAGTTAGATGACCTATCCAAAGTCACATAGTTAGTAAGCTCTGACGCCACATTTGAACTCAGAGCTTCCTGACTCCAAGTTCTATATTCCAAATGTCTTACCACCTTGCTGCCCGTAGACTCTCCTGTCTCTCATAACAGGAAGACTTTTAAGGTGAAACCAAGAAATATGATATAGTATTTGGATTTGAATCCTATCCCTGCTTCTTACTTCCTCTGTAACTTTTTATGTCATTTAGTATCTTCTTTCTTTATCTCTAAAATGAGTTTGTGGAACTAAATTCTCTCTCAATTCCCTTCTAGTTTTAAACCCTATGAGCCTATAAATGCTGGGGGGTAAAGAGTGGGGGGAAACTAGATTCAAAATCTTGGGAACAAATTACTTAGCTCTCTGATCTAATTTCCTTCTTTAAAATTAAGGAATTGAATTAAATGCGGCTTTAGTTTGGCTTTCTATTCTAAACTTACTACTCTAAAAGTTTTTAAAGTAATGACATTAAGAACTGAAGTTGAGCTATTAGCTCCCTCTTCAGGTGATATTAGGGAAATGGTTGCATTCTTTAATCTCGTAGTGACAATTTTATATAAATTTTATATAAATGTGATCTGACAAAGATCAATATTTTTCTGATATTGATATGTTTTATTTACAAATGAAAAAAAAACCTATGACATATCAAAATTGGCAAAAATGAGGAATTCCTGGTTTTCAGCATTTCTTTTCTCTTAAAAATGATTAAACCTCTCTGAGTGTATATAAACCCAAGTCAATAAAACTTCAGTGATAGTTGATTACTGTTTGATAAATCTGTTTGTACTGATACCCCCCTAAACTTATTCCACACCTATTTCTGCCTGTTTGGTATTTTCTGACTCTTCATCTTTTCCACTTCATCCAAAGTGATACATTTTAGATCAACCATATTTATCTTCCAGCTATCACCAATTGAGTAAAATAAAGATCTTGACACCAATTTTGTTTTCTTTCCTTTCCCGTAATCTTTTATTGCAAAAGACAAATAGCCTAACACAAATGGATTTTTATCTCATGCTCAATAAATCCTGGATGTGTTTCTCTTATTCTTTGTCCCATTGCAAGGAGAGTTATATTAAGATTAATATGTAATTCAATCCAATCCAAGGCTGAGCACCAGGCTTAGTCAGTGATAGATTCTCTTAGTATGTTTCCCCAGATTATGTGCTTTCTCTACTGTGGTGAATTTTGCTCCATTTTCCAAATAGACCTTATATGATGGAAATTTGTGCCTTGCTATTGTAAGACTTTTCCACATTAATGTACACAACAAACAAATGTTATATATAATCTTGCAGGTCTTTTGATCAGTATTTTGGAGAACTTTTCTTTTTTGGATTCTGGGAGGTGGTGCAATAGTCTAGATTTCAAGTCAGGATAACCTGGGATTTCTTAGATCTGAAAGTTGTGTGACCTACAATAAGACTTAACAAAAGCTAATTGTCCTCATACATAAAATGAGATAAAATGCCAATAATGCCTGTCTCACAGAATTGGCAGAAGTGTCTTATTTGTAAACCTTAAAGTCTTTGAAATTCTGAGGTGGATTCTTTTTAAAAGTCACAGTTGGGGTGTATTTCAGGGTATATGGAGAAAAATAAATTATGGCTTAGATCCCAAGTACTGCACTTCTATGTCAGGCTTCTTCAAATATAGTCTAGTTCATTTTGCTCAAAGTTTACACTATTAAAGCACTGAATTTATGTTAGAGTCAATTCAATCTATAGATTTTTCAAAATCAAGATGATCTGAATTTGAATGCAACCTCTGAGATACATTGACTGTATGAACTTAGTTGATATTTAATGTTTTGGTGTTGCATACAACTGTTCAAGACAACAAATTAAAGAAAAGGTGCTCAACTATGTTGGTAAAGAGAGTTTCTCACTGAGAGCTCCCTTCATAAAGAAATCACAGGTTTAAATTTAAATATATATATATATATGTATATATCTATACACACACACACACACACACATATATATATATGCACACACACACATATATATATATATATGTATGCTTAAGACATACTCTAATGTCACCTTCTATCAAATCTTGGCCCATTCAATGAAGTGGATAACAATGTGCTTGACATTTTTATCTTTATTCATTTTAATAAATTACATGAATCCTCAAACTGGGAATCAAGAATGGAATGTTCATATCTACTATTTTAATAATGATCTTACTCTAAAAATAAATGTAATAACACATATACATATATATATATATGTTCACAGATCTTTCTAAAAATTTTTTGCTTATCTTAATATTTATCCTTGAAAATCCTTTTCATGTGACCTTGATTACAGACTATAAGACAATTAGAATGATCAAAATACTTGAAAGGAAATTCATTGTTCAACCTTTTGTAGACAAAATGATTACTGTAATGGAGTATCAGATCGCCCAGTTGAAACACATTCCATTTTTAAAGTGAATCAATAAGCACTGATTGAGCATATCTGCAAAATAGAGAAAGTGCTAAACTTTGAATCATTTAGACTTAGATTCAGATTCTATCCCTTACAATTACTGTGTTACAGTTCAACTTTATGTCTAAATAATTCTCTAGAATTTATCTAATAGTTATAAACTAATTATCATGTTTTTTTGGTAGAAATTTCCAAAGCACTTAACATTTTGTTAGGCCCTGAGAGGGCAGGAGATAAATGGATGTAAAGGAGACCACTACCCTCAAAGAATTTTAAATCCCATTAGATATAATTGTTTGTTTCTACTATGTGGCTCTTTTCCTCTGATAACCTAATCCTTATCTTCACTTCTTAATAATATTGGATTTAAATTTGTATTGTATCTTTTCTTCAAAGAGCCCAGAGTACTTATATATACAGCAACTCCCATTTCCATGGTATCCTTTTGAAGTAAGAAAAAAGCAGGTGTGTTACTTTGTTGTTGTTAAGTTTCTTTCAATTTGTGATGACATTTTTATTACATAATCAATTGATGTTAGACCTAGCATTTTGGTTGGCCTTTCCACCAATGCAACAATTAAATTAAAGCTTTTGGTTAATGTTTATTTTTTTTTCTTTTTTGGAGTCTATTCTCTAATTCATAAATATAGTCCAAGATGATTTTTGTTTCTTATGCTTGTATTAATTTTCCTAATTTATCTCAGTTCCTTGTGAGAATAAATGAAAGGTCAACTGTAGTTATTTAATGACAAATGGGTAGTTACTTGGTAGTTGTTTGGTAGACCACTTTGGAATAATTTTAAAACTTTTCTTATATCAAATCTAAATTTTCCTCTCTGCCACATCCATGCCTTGAGATAGATACATTAGAATTTAATGGATGATAAAGATAAATGCTATCAAAAATACCTTATCCCCTTAGTATCTCCAGGTCAAACAAGAAAATGAAAAACATTTTAAATGAAAGGAATTGGAAAACATATTTAAATGTAGAAATCACTGCTATACATGTCTGGAACTTGAAACAACATAGAGAGATATCATTGACATGAGAAGTTTGGCTAATTGATGCTTCCCTATACTTCATGCAAGATTTAGATTTAATGGGCAATGTCTTCTAGCCATTTGCCTGTTTTGTTGGTATTGTTATTTTTAGCAATAATCAAAACACTCCCAAAACTAGTTAGGAAGGACCTCACCCACAGTATTAAAAAGCCACTTTGTTTTGTACAGTTGTTTTGAATTAGCTTGTCTAGATTCAGGTAGTCATGTGTTGTCTATGTACTCCTGAGATAATGAGAACCTATAGCAAAAAACCAGGAAACTTATCTGAATTGATTAGATAATTTTAGGGGAAGCAGCTATTGATGAAAGCTAAGTCTAGATTAGATATAGCCAGCTCAAAACTGCTTCATATGCATTCTTTATATCATTATGGAAAGAAGGATGAAGAATTACCTGTTAAATTTCATCCCACTATGTTCCCTATTCCTTGAATTTCCCAAGATCCAGACCATTCTAAATTAGTAGCTATAGTTGCATTTCCTCTTAAAAAGAGAACTGGTTTTGTAATTAGAAAGGACCCGAGTTCATAATCTGCTTTAGAGGTTTGCTAGTTGTATAACCTTCAGCAAGTCATTTTAATCTCTTAGGGTCTCAGTTCCTTATATGTATAAATGAGACAGGGATTCAATGGTCTTTAATGTTCTCCATATCTCAAATGGATGGTGTTCTGAGAATGTATTGAACTGTGGCTTTTATTTATTATTGAAGTGAAGTTTATAACACTTTTTCTTTTGACTTTAAAGAAGACTAACACCAGACTCTATTAGTATATATATTTCTTCTACATTTTGGGACTGAGGGATGGCAGAGTGAAGGAAAAACTTGTCTAGGTGCCTGGATGAACAATATTGTGCAATACATCCTGAGTGATTCAACTTCTTACATGAATATCGGTGATTAGTTCTGTAGTCAGAATTTAGCTGACAGGAGTATCGATGATGTGTCAAGCTGAATAAAGTACAATTTTCTTCTTTCATAGCTTTGTTAACCCCAGAGGAGTAGCAAGAGAAAAATACTTGTTTGATGGTGGGCAGTAGGGAGAAAGGCAATCCATAAATCAGTCCTCACTTCATAGAACTTAGATTTCATGAAGTAGAGTTTTACATACACAACAAATTAGAGGAACTATAAAGGCAGAAAATTACTCCAATTACAAAAAGAATAAAGAAAAAATAATTCAATCTATTAATTGACTCATAGTTATAGTGAAATGACTTGAGATTGATTACTAGGACGTTCTTTTCATTGTTTCCACTGAGTTGAATCTGAAAAACTTATCAGTGGCTTTACAGTTAGTCACACTTAGCTCCATATCATAATGTTTGTATCTTTCTCTACTTTCTCATTTCATTTTCTAAAGTCTTAGTATGTGATCAACCACAGAATTTGACAGACAAGTTGATTTTCTGGCTCTTTTGTATTTACTTCACTTAAGAAAAAAGAGGATCCCTATTTTTCACCATAATCAGAGATAACAAGAGGCCTGTTGGAGTTTTCATACATTATCTAGCAGATCCTTAAAGCCATTAACCACCTTCCTAAATCAGCTTCTCTAAAGCATTTGCTCTAAATCTTTATTAAGTGCAAAGCTTAGCAAATATGGGCTGTCCAAGTATGAGCCTCTTGGAAAAGACAGTTATAACCAAGGGGATCAGTACAATAGAAAAGAAATCAGGAAAAGAAAAACATTTTTAAAGGTTCTTGACATAATTTCAAACTTTAAAGATATAGTGAATAACTATTTTAAAAAGCTTTAAAATTTTGATGGACTTAAGATCTTACTAAAGAGGGTACTCTCTTGAATGATGTTAAAAAAAAAAATCCATGTAGCCTTCCTATCCATATTCTACCTTTAGTCTCCTAGGATAGGGCATAATCTGAGGGCTTTCTTCTAGATCTGTTGAGTTTATTTAGCTAGCAATAAAGCAAACACACCTTCCTTCAGTTATCCAATGTGGCATATGGGGTCAAGTGCACAATTGAAAATCAGGAAGACCAGATTTCTAATCTTACCTCAAGCTCAAACTTTGTGGACCTGAGCAAATCATTTAACTTCTGTGAGTCTCAGTTTCCTCATATATAAAATGGGGATACTAATAATTAAAGTATTTATATCAGATTTGTTGTGAGAATAAAATTAAGAAATATAGATATAGATATAGATATAGTTGAACTATTGCAAATCTTAAAGCACTGTATGAACACAAATGATTTTCAAACTTCTCTTTCAGTAAATGACCAGCCCATTTTTTCTCTGTCATCTCTTTGATGACATCCTTTATGATAATTCTTCTGCACAATTCTTCATTACTATTATTCATTTCATTCATTTAACTAATGGCATTCAAAATCACAAAGTGCTTCTCCACTGTCCTTTGATAATCCTAAACTAAGCACAATATCAAATCTTAAGCAAAGGAAGTTAGATATACACACAGAGACACACACACACACAAATACACATAGACACATTTAATATATATATACATATTATGTATATACACACACATGTGTTTGTGTGTATATGCATACATACATGTAACATGTATATGTGTGTATACAGTCTAAATCATGTTTCTTTTTCCAAGAACTCTTCTCTGAACATTCCTTGAGGCTGTAGGCTATATGTCATACATCTATATGTCTGAAATTTACTTGGTATATATTAGAGCATTTAGAGGCACTACTACATTTGGGAAAACTCCAACCCTAAAGAATATTCTCTGTGCTAGCCAGTTTGGGGATTTGGCAGTGTCCAGCATTATATTGTTATTTAAAAAGAAGATGTTCCTAAAACTAAAGCTTCTCTTCTCAAATCTCCCCAAGTAATCCCTTCTCTGCATGTGATAGAAAGTCATACACTAACCAGTTTCTTGAAAAATTCTCATTACCCTGTAATGCTTCCTGGACATCTTGACAGCAGTTCTTTGATTAAGAAACCTCTGACAATAAAGGCAAGAAGATGGTGGCCACACAGAAGACCAAAAAAAGTCACTAGAAACAATCAACACAGCTTGTTAAAATAAATACTAAAAATAATCAGATAAGGTAAAGATAAATTTATTATCTTCATAATAACCATCTGGCTTTAAGGAAATCAGAGACTGAACAAAATCATCATGCATTATTACAGTGGTAACAAACTTGGGGGAAGTCCTACAGAGTATATACTATGGTTATATCATTTATGCAGGTAACTCTGATGTCATTACATGCATACCAGAACAGGCCAGTAAAAAATATGCTGTTTAAAAGTATTCTTTAGTAAAACAAATTGAAAGGAAGGAAAGAAGGAAGGAAGGAAGGAAGGAGGAAAAAGAGAGAGAGAACGAGAGAAAGAAAAAAGAAAGATTTATGAACCCAAAGAGTATAATGAAATTCCAGAGCCAATTATACCAGAAACCTTGTTATCATTTCATTAATCAAATAACTTTCAAAACCTTTTTACAATTATTCCAAAATCTTGGGGCAGCTAGGTGACACAGTGGATAGAGCACCATCCCTGAAGTCAGAAGGACCTGAGTTCAAATCTGGTCTCAGACATTTAACACTTCCTAGTTGAGTTACCCTGGATAAGTCACTTAATTCCAATTGCCTCAGGAAAAAAAAATTCTGAAGTCTTTTGATTGATTGATTGACTGATTTATTGAGATGATCTTCACCCAAGGAAAGTCTCAAGTGAAAATAGGGTATGGGTTTTGACTCTATCCTAAAAAAGAAAAATACAAATTAAAAGATACCCGAGGTTTTACCTCACAATCAACAAATTGGGAGTTGAGAAAAATTATGAATCGTTAGTATTGAGGGGACTGTGGAAAAAATAAACATTAATGCATTGTTGGTAGAACTGTGAAATAGTACATCCATTCAGGAAAGTTATTTGGAATTATTCAGATAAATTTGCTTTATTTACTAAAATATTTTTAAAAATCTATGTTAATTAGTTTGATTTTTTTTTTTTTGACTAAGAAATTCCTCTGTGAGGAATATACGCCAGGTGGTAATTGACACCCCCCCCAAAAAAAAAAGACTTCACGTTTAAAAAAGGATTTATAATTCCATTTTGTGTGTATGTGTGTGGTAGCAAAAGACCAGAAACAAAGTCTATCCTCTATTGAGAAATGGCTAAATAAATTGTGGCAGATAAGTGGAATGGAAAATTACTATGTTGTAAATGAACATAATAACTATAGAAATAACTACCTAGGAACATTCTGTGTGCAAATAAAAATTATTACTTTAGTTAGTCCTTTATTGTTGATTTCACTTGCATTATTTCATTTTATCCTGTATGTCCTATAAAAAAATCTTATTCTTTGCTTCCTCCATTATATTTTACTAAAAATGTGAAACGAAAAGTAAATAATAAATTTACATGACTGAAGAAAAAATAAATAAGCACAATCATGAAAATGATAAACACAATGACTCAATAAATATAAATGGAATGAACAACTGTCACTCTCAAAATGCAGATATATATTACAGAATTATAAAACTCAAACTTGACCCCAAAGAAGAGATACAAGAACATATTTTGCCTAATTCTTTTGCAAATATGGGAGGGTTAAAAATATTAATTAATAAATTAATTAATAAATTAAAAATTTTTTTAAAGATTTCATATATTATCAGTTTTTTAATTGATCAATATTGATCAGTTTGCTTATTTTCTTTAATTATTTGCTATAAGGAATAATTCCCTGAGTACAGGGAAAGAAAGGAATATAGGATGAATCTAGGTGATATTAAAAATACATATCAATAAAAATCTTTTTTAATCATTAGTCAGGAAGTAACATTATTAGAAAGAAGCATTAGTAGCCTCACTCCTGCAGGTTCATAAATCATATAATTATTATGAAGTTCATTTCTCTAGGCTCTTCTTGTAATTTAACCAAACAAGAATGATTATTTCAATTATTCCATAATTGGAAAAAAGAAAATATTAACTCTTTTCTTGTTATTATGTCATATTTATTGCTTTGGTGCAGATACGGTACTTTAAGACAACAGTTTAAGATAGGTAGTGATTTCTTCTGTATTCCCATTTTACAGATGAAGAAACAAGCTCAGAGATGTAAAATAACTCATCATAAATTATATGGTAGAGTAGTGGTTTGAATGCAAATCTCCTGTCTCTAAATCAAGTGATTTTTTTTAAAGATTAAGTCTCCCCATCTCAACCAGACTAGAAGTACAGGGGCTACTTATCCTTTCTGTCCCTATTCAATTTTCTCCAGATGTCTATTATATCTGGGTTTTCTAGGATTCTATAAACCTCCCTAGGTTTTTTTTTTTCTTGTTTATTTTATGGTTAGATTTGTCTAATTCTGAGAGAGATATCCCCCTACAATAGTTTTGCTGTCTATTTCTTCCTGTAACTGGCTTAAAATCTTCTCTAGTAATTTACCTGCTCTACCACATGTTGCATACATATTTAGTATTGTTACTACTTCATTATTTATGATATCCTTTATCAAGATATCATAATATCATAAGCATAATAAATTTTGTTCCAGTCTTTTACCTTTACTCTGTACTTGTCTTTCTGTGTCAAATATTTTTTAATCCACTCTACTATTTTGCTTCAATTTTATGGGAAAGTTCATCCCATTTACATTAACAGTTACAATTACCAGCTCTGTATTTACCTTCATCCTATTTTTCCCCTGTATATACTTTTGTTCTCTCTTTCCACCCTTTCCTTAGTTCTTTTTTTTAACCTACCCCACCCACAACTTTATCTCCTATCACCCCTCCCCCTTCTTTTGGTATTTTTTTTTATCCACTCCACCCATTGCCTTATCTTCTATCAACTTTTCCCCCTTTCTCTTACCTTTTTCTCTATTGTTTCTGCCCTCCATTCTATCCTGTCCCTCCCATTTGTTTCCCTCTTTCTCCTATTTCTTTGTAAGATTAGATGAACTTCTGTACCCAACCAAATAATTAAATTATTCCATCAAAGCCAAAATTTATGAGATTAGGCTTCAAACAATGCTCATTCCCCTCTCTTCTTTCCCTTGATTGTAATAGGTCTTTTGCACCTCTTCATATGAACTAGCTGTCCCATTATACCTCTCCTTTCCTCTTTTTCCAGTACAGACTTTTTCCTACCCCTTAATGTCTTTTTCTTTGATGTAATCACATCATGGACTATTCATAACCATACCCTCAGTCTTTGTGTTGCCCCTCTCTGTCTGCCACAGTGACAGATACAGTTTGTAAGATTACAGATATTGTTTTCCTATCTACAGATATAAACAGTTTAAACTTTAAATACATACACACACACACACACACACACACACATATATATACATATACATGTATTCACCTTTTTATAGTTCTCTTGCATCCTTTGTAGATTTAATTTCCTTTTTAGTTCTGTTTTTTTCAGTAGAAATGATTGAAAATCTCTTACTTCATTGAAGTTCTATCTCCTCCCTTGAAAGATGATTCTGAGTCTTTCTGTGTAGTTAATTCTTGGTTGTAACCCCAGGTCCTTTGCCTTCTGGAATATACTATTCCAGCCCTCTGATCCTTTATTGTAGAAGCTGCCAGGTCTTGGGTAATCCTGACTTGTGTTTGTCTGGCAGCTCAGAATAATTTTTCCCTTGAGATTATAGTTTTTGCGTTTTGCAGCAATGTTCCTTGAGGTTTTTCTTGTGGGATAGCTTTCCAGAGGTGATCGATGGATTCTTTCAATGAGAATTTCGCCCTCTGTTTCTAGAATATTAGGGTAGTTTTCCTTAATGACCTCTTGTAGAATGCTATTCATGACCTCTTTTTAAGGTCATGGTCTTCATATAGGCCAATAATTTTTACATTGTCTCTTATGGATGTATTTTTCAAGATGGCTATTTTACCAATGAGGTATTTCACATTTTCTTCCATTTTTTCATTCTTTTTAGTTTGTTTAATTGATTCTTGCTGTCTCAAAAAATCATTAGCTTTCATTTGTTCTGTTCTAGTTTTTAATGTGTGATTTTCTTCAATTATCTTTTGTTTCTCTTTTTTTATTTGGTTTATTCTACTGTTTAAGTAGTAGTTTTCTTTGGACAATTTTTTTTCCTTCCTTTTCCAAACTGTTGACTCTTTCATGCATACCTCTCATTTCTTTTCTCATTTTTTCTTCTACCTCTCTTTTTTACCTTTTGAAATCTTTTATGAACATTTCCAAGAAGCCTCTGGAATTGAGATCAATTTATTTCACTCTTTGATATTTCTTTTGTAGACATTCTTTCCTCATCTGAGTTTTTGTCTGCCCTGTCATCATAATAGCTTTCTATGGTTAAGGTTCTTTTCTGGGATTTGCTCATTTTCTTTCCTTTTCTTTTGGTATTTCTTCTTCTTCTTTCTTCTTCTTTCTTCTTTTTTTAACTTTTAAGGTTGAGCTCTGCTCCTGGGGAAAAGGTGGTATGTTTATAGGAGGTAGCTTGGCTGCTTTTTCCAGGAGACAGTCTGGGTTCCCAGAGTTTGACTTCTGAGCTGGTACTGGGGGCTATCCCTTGCTCTTCTACTAAGACAGGAATTAGGGTCTTAGTTGCTGATTTGCTGTGATTAAGATCCTCTGACCAGCTTTCTCAGAGATCTGGGCTTTTCAGTGAGATTGACCTTTCTTGAAGTTTATTCAGTCTATCTTGAGCTGGAGAGTGTTTTCATTCCATCAGACTGTTCGGAGGCTTGTTTTCATGTAGTTTTCAAAGCAGCTTCCTAATTTTACTCTGCCATCTTGGATCCACCCCAGATCTCTATAGGGTATACTTTTTGATAATCCTATTGCTCAACTTGAGAGTTTTGAGAGTTGTTCTCTTTTTGACCTGTGATATCTGCTTTTTCTTAGACTTCTGCTCTCAAGTACTCACCATATTGTACCAAACAGAGAATATTTTATCACAACTCAGACCTCAAGAGACTCACCACTTTCAGCCACTCCATCCCTGGGATTACTGGTGTGTAAAATCATAGTTTAATTTGTAGCTTGTTTTTTTCATTGAAAATAGAAAGAACTGATCATCTCCTTTCATATAAAATTTCCTCACAGACTTATAACTGAATGAGCTCTTCCTGAAAGACACAAAAAGGAATGATTTTGTGTGTTCTACAAAAGAGATCTGATACCTAAGATCAATTATTGGAAAATATTTTTTAATTAACTAAAGAAGAAAAAAAAAAAAGGTTGCATTCTAGTACAAAGTAGTTAAAAAGAGAGATACATGGCTGTTCACTTGAGAATGGTGCCAGAACTCATTTATTTATTAAGTAGAACAGCAATGTAGTATAGTAGAAAGAGCATTGCAGTTGAGGTCAGATCAGTATTCAAATTTCAATGATAATTCTTAGTATTTATGTTTCTTTTAATTAAGCAAGCAAGCATTGATTATATACTTACTATATGCTAAATGCAAGAATAATGGTAAAAGAAGATGAGGAGATAAGGGGAAGAAGGAAAAGGAAGATAAGGAGAAGAGGGAGGAGGAGAATAAGATGGAGGAGGAAGAGACTGAAAGAGAAAGAGGAAGAAAAAGAAGAGTGAGAGGAAGAAAAGGGCAAAGAGGTGGAGGTGGAGGAGAAGGAGGAGAAAAAATAGAGAAGGAAAAGGAGAAGAAGGAAAAAAAGAGAAAGAGGAGGAGGACAAGAACGAAAACTAGGACAAGAATGAGGATGAGGAAGAGAATGAAAACAAGGAGGAAGAAGAGGAGGAAGAGGAAGAGAATGAGGAGGAGGAGAATTCCTCTTAGGAGATTGCCTTCTTTGGGAAGGGGGGGGAGTGAAGTGCAATCATATGCAAAAAGTCATTTAATCTCTCCAAACCTCACTTTCTATATCTAAAATATTGAATTTTAATACACTATTTACTTAATAGATAATGAAAGATCAATTATCCTTGTGGTATCCTTCCTTACCTACTCACTTAGGCTTCAGGAAGCAGATGAATAAGAAAGGAACAGGAAAGCAAGAAAAAGTACAAAGAAAGAAGGTAAAGAGTGAAAGGAAGGAAAACTGGAAAGGACGGGAATGGTGCTCAAAAATCCTTGGCATCTGCTATAAAGTGAGGAAGCAACAGGAAATCTGACAAGAAAAGAACTATTTATTTATTCCTTATTTTCCTGAAGCCCCAGTAGTTCTCAGGGCATTTCATAAGATACATTTATGTGATGTTTATATAATACTCATTGACAAGCAAATCACTTTTTAAAAATCATAGTCTGGGGGAGTCATGAATCAGTAATACAAATAAACAAGGTAGTTGTCAAATTGAATTTTATAAAGCTGGCTACATTTTAATGGCCAAACAATTTAAGAACTGGGGTCCTCTCTGAGTTTGGTAGGACTATTTGAGAACATTCTGTATATTACTAAAAATTATTACTTTTAGTTAGTCCTTACAAATTTTGAAAGAAAAGTAAAGAAAAGAAAAAAGGGGGGGGAGATAGAGAAGAAAGGGAGGGAAGCAAGAAGGACAAAGGCACAGAGAAAGGGGAAAGGAATAAGGCAGTCACAGTGCAAAGGGCTTAATTTCTTTCTCTTACCAGAACTATCCCCTTAACCTCTGACTTGAGATGAGAACTCCAACTACACAAACCAGTTCTTTTAAGAAAGGAAAGATGTCAAGAAGTTTAAGGTGCAGTATCATGGCAGACGTGAAAATCTGCTTTGTAATAGCTTTAAGCTATGGCCTTTCTCCAGATTTCTTTAGCTTCAGCTTCCCTGCAGTGCTAAACACCATTTCCATTTCAGGTTTCTTATCCCATGGTAGCAATTAGAGAAAGTACAGTACAACATCATCTTTGTTTTTTATCTGAAGATTGCTCGGGCATGATATTTATAAATATATAAATATATTCAAGCAGTGATTCCCATTATGTGTTATCATCATCATTTTCTATTTTATTTATGTTGAGCTACATAAGCATGTTATTTCAAAGATTTAGCTCTGCTCTTCCAATTTTACCAAAACAAAACAGATCAATCTAGGCCATTTTAAAGGACACAGTCCAATACATAGTCTAAAAATCTGAGATTTTGAATTATAATGGTTAAAGATGGTTGGTATCCATTTAAGAAGCTGGTCTTAAACATCTAATCATGTACATTTAAAGTAAATGCCCCTTTTAGAACATATTTTTATAGATATATGCCAGCCAGTTCTGAATTATATTGCATAAATTCTAAAGATTTTACTCTTTTTAGATTTCATTTTGTATTAAATATTATGTTTAAAGAGAAAGAATTCTCATTTTGGCTGGATAACTTGGATGTGAACAAGAGCAACGATAGTTCCATTTTTTTTAAGACTTTAATTTAGCAACAACTGTGCATTAATTTTTTTTTAAATCAGACAAAATTTAAATAGGATTACAATTTAGATAATGTAGCATACTAAGAATGAAGTGAAAATCTATATATTTTTTTAAATTAGCTTACACTTTTTCCAAAAGTGAGGGATACAAGAGATAGCTTCAACAGTCTAAAGCACCTTTATCAGTTTACCTGTTTTGAAGAATTTTTTTTTTGACCTGCAGGTGGCAATGCAGGCAGATGGATATGCCTGAATCTATCCCATATGGAACTTCCTTTGAAAGGCTGATAGTTTTGCAGAACAGGTATTGGGAGAGTGGCTATTCCTTTGGCCACTTTAATTCTTTCCCCTTAATTCCAAGAAGATCCAAATTATTCTTATAATGTGCTACTCAATGCATCTGCCCTACACTAATAATTTTCTCAAATTTTTTTTTGATGTTTTTCTCTGCTATTTACTTTCCCCCAATATTTTCAAAGCCATAAGTAGCAGTGGGACATAGAATAATAGAGTTTTAGGTGGAAAGGCCACAGGCATTATCTAGTCCTCTTATTTTATGCATGAGGAAACTGAGACTCAGAGAGATTGGGTCTTGTCCAGCACATGTATAAAAAACATCAGAGAGAGGGGATATTTCAACCAAGTTCACTATCAAGAAGATAGCATGCTTGCTGCTTTGAGCTTTACATGAATTGCTAAAACAGAATCCTCCTCCCCTTTCCTATAGCCTACACTTCAGGCAAATATGCTCTCTTGCTGCTCATGAAACATGCTCTGGGCTTCCATTTTCTATGTCTATATTATGTCATAACAATCTTTAATATTCATCTTCCAGCTTGGCTTTTGACTAGAAGTTCTCAAGTAGTGATAATTCTCAATTGGTTTTCCATTACTATCACAGTTCTCTATTCCTGATATGGAGGTTCCTCACTGTTATTGTTGCTTAGCTTTATGTCACAGCTCTCATAATTCAGCTCTCCTTCAGCAAAATGAAGTTAGCTGACCTTTGAAATTCTGCAGAATTCTAGATAACTAAATTTATTACACAACTCTTTTATACATGGAGCATCACAATATTTCACCCCTCTTGAAACATTGTGTTAATTTGTACCCAAGTCTAAAAAATTTCCTTTACAACAAAGGTTTCCCTTGATGACTATTGGAAATTCTCTTTTTTAGACTATACAAATTAGTTTAAATCTCTGAATTGGTTCATGGTGAGTTTGTAGCTATTTATCTTTACCCTCCTCTCTCTGAGTCATAATGTTAAAGTTGAGAATGGAAGATCCCAAAAGTCTCAGACTGGTGTCACAAGGTGTCTTAAAAGAATTTGCAGGCTTGAACCTATCTCCTAGTCAAGAGGCAAAGATTTTATTAAAAGCAATATGAAAATAAAAGCAAAATTATTAAAAGCAATATAAAAGCAAAAGCCATTACTGAGAGGACTGAATTCTAAGTAGAATCCAGCAAAGAGACTAAATCAAGAAGATAGACTTATACAGCTTTCAATCATAGATTTGTTGATTCTATGGCCCGAGGGTAAGGCTGGGAAGTAATCTCCAGATGAATTAAGGGTGGTCTTCAGATAGATTGGGTGTGCTCAGTTTCCTGAGGCAGATTCCAAAGCCAGAAGACCAAGGACTCATTAGAACAGAAGCCCCAAGGTCAGGGGACCCCAAAATCACATTACATCAATTTAGCATTCAGAAAGGCACCTCTGGTCTCTTTCCTTCTCCTACCTTTCTTCAGGGCAGTTGAGCCAGGTTGTAAAAATGTTGCTGTACTACATCTTAGAGATCTCCAAATAAGAGTGGGAAGTGACTGCCTAAGGTTATTTTCAGTACAAGATACTATAATTCAGTGGGAATGGAGTTACTCCATATTTTTCCACATCAAAAATAAAAATGTGATCCCTACAAATTGCACTAGGTTCTTATGCACAGTTTACAAAAGATAATAAGTAGCTATATACTGTGCAACATATTTGCATCACATATCGTCTTAGAGTTACATGAAGTATATTTCCTAGCCAAGGACCCTTTGCCATCTTTCACCCTCCCTGGGATCCCAGTGGAGGTGAAGAGCTATAGATCTAGGAATTCTAAGGCTCTTAGCAAAGATGAGTCAGTTCTCCTCTATCTTTAACTGACTTCTTAGATGACTCCCCTATTTTCTACTCCTCCAGGGGCAAAGCCCCTCATGCAATCCTCAGGAAGTCCAAGAAACCTTTCTGAGACCACCCCTTTATCAATATTTGAATCTTATGTCCAGCAATATTTTTTCAACTCAATACTCTTTTCCTGGACCCTTACCTCTTAAGTTGGTTTCTGAAACCTCCCAGCCCCTGCTCCTCAATCCCTCTCCTATAAGGAGTGAGATCCCTTTTCTCTCCCTAAGGATTATGATTCAGCCACTCCTTCTAAACTCTGCCTATTGAGAGAAATAGCAGACTCTCAGGGTGGAACACTCAGGGTGCAAGTGCCTTTTTCAATTGTCAGACCTTTTCCAGATTAAAGAAAAACTTGGCCATTACTCTGAGAATTCTACTAGATATATTGAGGGCTTTAAGGCCATCTTCCTCCAATTTGATCCTGTAATGCCAGAGAAACTGAGGCAAAACAGAGATTAGTTTTTAATCTTTTTAATGTGGAGAGTTTAGGCTAGCCTGCTGAATGGAATTCATGTTCAAAAATCATTCAACCCTGAAGGACTGAAGCAGGGACCTTTTTTTTTTTTATAGGTTTTGTTTTTTGTTTTTTGTTTTTTGTTTTGTTTTGTTTTGTTTTGTTTTGTTTTGTTTTGTTTTTTGTAAGGGAACAAAGGCAGATGGGGAAGGGTGAAGACACTGGGTAGGTGGACAAGCCATAATTCCAGGAGAGGACCATAACTTAGTCTTTAGAGGACCATATCCTTAGACCCAGGATAAGGTCAAGATAAGAAGATCAAGGGCAGGAAATTGGGAGGTGATATACTCAAAGAGAGGGGGAATTATCCCAGCAAGGATTAAGATAAGGCACCTGGAGTTTTATGACTCAGTGGTATTTCAAGGCTTCTTTTCTGACTCATTTCTCCAAGTCCTAATGGTGAGGAAAAGGGGTGGCTATAATAATTTTATTCAGGGCATAATATTCAGGGCATAACATTCTACACTTTCTCTGCAAATATTCAAATCATTGAATCATCTTCCCCCAGATAATTGGAGGGTCTTAGCACCATGATCTTGACCAACTCCACCTGGGAGCAGATAAAGTGAACAAGATTAGAAAAGATGGAAGGACCTATGGCAAGGGCAAAGAGAAGGAGAAAGAATGGCCCCATAAGGGAGGAGATAAGGATGGTTAGCCAAGGAGCAGGTCTCCTGACCCTGCTCCCATCCTCTAGACTCAGGATTCTTAGGGACAAGAGCCAGACTTTCCCTGATTATCCCAGAGTTATTAGCATAAAAGCATTCCTAGTTCAGGGCATCACAAAGGCCTCCCTGCTGCAGGAACAGCAAGTCAAACCCCCTGAGGTTTTGGAGTGCCATCTCAGCTAGAGAATCAATCTGGTTTTCTAGTTTTGAGATGAATGAGTTAGGTCTGTAGTCATTTGTGCATTTAACTCAGCATGACCAGAACTGCTCATCATTAGGGCAGTGTGCTAAGAGCTACTGTACTGGCCAATCCCAACCCTACCATTAGGGGAAGAAGTTGCACATCAAGTAGCTAGCTGAGAGACTCAAAGGGGGAAAGTGAGACCTGGAATGGCCTCCCCTCCTAGAAGAACAGACAGGCTAGGGAACATCCAGGATACAGAAAGGATCCTGATTTCTAAGTAGAGTGTGGGAGTATGCATACTTAGTCAGACCCTCACCAAACCATGAACCTTCAGGGACCTGATACCAGACTGCAACGTCCTCAAGGATGCTGAGATGTTAATTAAGAAACTGGTGTTACAGGACTGGAAGAGCGGATCAGAAAAACTCATGGAAGCAGTCACAAGAAATTGGAGATTTCCAAGGGTGATTTTTGGTCATTCCCAAGAATGGATAGATTGAGAACTGAATCTATCAAGGCAATCCCAACAAAATAAGAGGGTTCAAAGTTAAAGCAGAGCCAGCAATCAAGGCTTAGTTGGAGATTTGTGGAATTCAAATATGAATGCACTATTGGTAATAAGTCAAGCATGGAGTGGGGAACCAAAGGATTTGGGGGGGGGGTACTTTTAGCTGGAACCCATGGGTCAGGAAGTACAGAAGGGTTTAAGACTGGACCAAGGGCCCGTGGTGCTGAGGATGGCATTGGCTGAATGGGGTCAGTCAGGGCTGATGTTCTGGGTTGGGGAGGGACTAATAGGGCAGCCAGGGATCCTATGGCACCTTTCAAAGGGGACAGAGATATGTGTTATACTAAGAGGGAATGGCTGAACTTAAAACTGCTACCCACCCAAGAGCAAAAGGTCAATCTTCAGGACTTTTCCCACTTTTGGTGGGATGGTTGCTGGATAGTTAGGATGGTGAGGGGCAGAGGGGAAGGGGGCAGGATTGCAGAGCAGTCTGAATCTGCTGATCAAAAGTTTGGATGGTCATCTTGAAAGAGGTGTCCCTTGGAAGTGAGCACCACCCGGCATCAAGGCACAGTCAGACCAGAGGGGACTCCGGGCTCTAAAGTGGAAGCAGGGAGCCAGGATGGGATCTATTATCATAGAGGGTTCTGAACCTGAGTAGTAGGAGGCAGAAAAAGAGGGGCCTCCCTCTAGGTCTCTAAAAGTCATTGTCCATGTAGGTCTCGGGACATGTGAGTTCCCCAAGGCTTTGAAAAGCAGAGGGAGGAAGAAGAGAACTAAGGAAACCCCCATGGTGTGGTGCTGGAATTACACTTCTGGAGAAAGGACAGGAGGGGTCCCTTAGAAAATGTTGTTGTCCCTATGCAGACAAATAGGGCAATCTCAAATAGTATTAGCAAGGCAATGAGTACAAGGACTAAACTCCCCAAGATTTTCCACCCAATGTTTCTCATAGATCCAGTTGGGATCAAGGGGAAATCAAGGACCAAAGAAGCGGACCAGTCTCAGTTCTAGGGGGTCTTTGCTAGTTTCTGCTTTCCATTCTGTGGTGACTGCTGGCTTTATTCTGCTGTAATGGATCCAGGCAAGAATGGACTCGACCTTTACAGTGGTAGGCTTGGTGAGGATCACAGTATGACGTCGCTTCCACCTAGGTTCAAGGCCAGTGGTAGAATTTTTTTTTTTTTATCAGTACTTCATTACCAGGCTGGAATGGATGAGCAGGTAATAACAGGGACAGGAAGAGCCTCCCGGAATAGGGACAAAATGTCTTTTGGGGTTTTTTGCAGCACCTGTAGGAATTTGATAAGGAAGGAGTTAGAGATTTCAGCATTGTGTCCTCTATGATTAAAGGTAAGATAGGTGGTGGTCTTCCAAACAGAATTTCTTTTTTTTTTAAATTTTATTAAAGCTTTTTATTTGCAAAATATATGTATGGGTGATTTTTCAACACTGATCCTTGCAAAGCTTTCTGTTACAAATTTCCCCCCCCCAACCCTCACCTCTCCCCTAGATGGCAGGAAGTCTACTACATGTTAATTATGTTAAAATACTTGACAAATCGAATATGTGTAAACATATTTTTACAGTTATTTTGCTGTGCAAGAAAAATCAGATCTATAAGGGAAAAAATCTGAAAAAAGAAAGATAATGCAAGCAAACATCAATGGAGAACATGAAAATGTTACATTGTGGTCCACATTCATATACCTTTCTCTGGGTGTATATGGCTTTCTTCATCACTGAACAATTGGAACTGGCTTGAAACATTTCATTGTTGAAGAGAGCCACGTCTTTCAGAATTGATCATCACATAGTCTTGTTGTTGCCATGTATAATGATCTCCTGGTTCTGTTCATTTCACTCAGCATCAGTTCATGCAAGTCTCTCCAGGCCTCTCTGTAATCATTCTGTCGTTTCTTACAGAACAATAATATTCCATGACATTCATATACCATAACTTATTCAGCCATTCTCTAATTGATGGGCATCCATTCAGTTTCCATTTTCTAGACACTACAAAAAGGGCTGCCACAAACATTGCCAAACAGAATTTCAAAGGGTGTTAAACCCAGTCTATTAGGAGTGCAACTACTTCTAAGCAAGGCTAATGGCAGCATTGAGACCCAGGAGCTTTGAGTTTCCAATACAAGCTTTGTAAGGAATTCGTTGTGTTCTATTCATTCTTTCCACTTACTCATAGCTCTGTGGTCTATATGCACAATGAAGTTTCCATTTTATACCTAGTACCTTACTGATACCTTGTGATATTTTTACAACAAAGGCAGGGCCATTATCAGACCCTATGGCCATTGGGAGACCAAAAGGCAGCATTAATTCATTTGGTATCTTTTTAACCACTGTGAGAGCCTCTGTGGGCAAAGCCTCTGTCCATCCTGAGAAGGTATCTATAAAGACTAACAAGTATTTGTACCCAGTTATTGATAGTTGTATATCAGTATAATCTACTTTCCATCTCTCCACCAGGATATTTCCCTTAAGCCTGATTCCCACAGGACCTCTTTAACTCCTTTTGCATTTATTCGGGTGCAGGTGTTAAATCTATAAATATAACTTCTGATCAATTGGCTGACATCCTTTATGTAATATCTGCTCAATAGCTGATGCATTTTCTTTTCACTCAAATGAGTGAAGTTATGTAAGTCCTTCACCAGCACTCTGCTTAATGCTTGTGGAATAAAAATTTTGTCCTCTATGTACCACCAGCCCCACCCCCACCCCTTTGTTTTTGGAAGCAAAGGAATCTTCTGAAGAAGAATACACAGACACGGGGGTGGAAGGGGGGATGGCAAGGAGCAGGGAAGAAGAGAGGGAGGTGACCCCACACCAGGCTGAAGCCCAATTTCCCACTGCTTCCATTGTGTTATCCAGGATCAGTGACCTGGACAGTGGATAATACCAATAGAGAGGGGTAACCAAATAGAGTTGAGTAAGGAAAGTATCTCTGCTTTACTCTTAATTTCCTTACCAGCAGAGGTTAGCAGGCCCCTTTCTTTATAAAGAGAAGCATGGACATGAGCTGTTGAGAAAGCATAATGGCTATCAGTGAATATGTTAGACGACTTCCCTTCTGCTATACACAAGGCTTGAGTCAGGGTGATGAGCTCAGCCTTTTGGGCAGAAGACCCAGAAGGGAGGGAAGAAGACCACAGAGAGAGAGGGATAGTCCACCACTGCTGCCCCAGAAACATGAGTGCCCCCCAAAACAAAACTACTCCTGGCTGTAAAAAGAATCAGGTCAGGGTTGTCCAGCGGGGTGTCTGAAAGGTCAGGCCGTATTGACTGCGTCTCATCAAGAAGCTGGAAGCAGTTATGTACAGGGGCCTGGTCAGAACCAGGATCTGGGAGCAGGGTGACAGGGTTCATGGCAGACGTTTTGGAGAAAGTCAGGTGAGGATGGTCGAGAAGCAGAGTCTGATAGTGGGTGATACGTTCCTTAGAGAGCCACCAGTCAGGGGCAGACCTGAGGAGGGCTTCAACCGAGTGAGGGGCAGAGATAGAGAGAAACTGGCCCAAGGAAAGCTTGTCAGCTTCCTTCATCAGGAGGACAGCCACTGCCACAGCCCTTAGACAAGGAAACCATCGCCTAAATGCTTGGAGAGATAAGCTACAGGCAATGGTGAGTGTTTTGAGTGAGAACTCCCTTTGCAATACCTCTAGCCTCTGCCATGAAAGATCAGGGAGAGCTAGGGTGGATGCCTTGGTGCGGGCGGTCCTGAGGTGATTGAAGGCAGTTTGTTCAGGGGGGCCCCAGAAAAGGGGATGTCATCTGGCTATGGCAGAATAAAGGGGTTTTGCTTTCTCAACAAAGAAGGGAATCCAAAGGCTACAATAACTGGCTATCTTCAGGAATTCACTGACCTGCTTCTTATTGGAAGGGACCAGAATAGATAATATAGCCTGGACACGTTCAGAAGACAGGGAACAGTGTTCAGATTTAAGAACATATCTGGGGGGGGGGAGCCAAGATAGTGGAGTGAAAAGGTGACTTTCTGCCTCTCCTCCGATCTTCTCTCAAATCAACAATAAAATAAGCCCCCGAACTGATCTTCAAGTCAACGAACTCAGAAATATTTGGGCACAGCTCTCTGGATAACTTCATATCAGGTTAGTCGGACTCGGACAGAGAGATAAATAGACGACAACTGTGCAGGCTGGAAGTGAGGGTGGGACTCAGCTCAGCTCATCGTGGAAGAAATTCCAAACTCCAAACTCCAAATTCCAAACACCTGGAGTTTATCTGAGGCACTCGGGACACTCTGCCCTGATTGGGGGCAGGTGTTCTGGCAGACTTGCCTTGTTTAAGGAGTAATTCGGGCTTAGTCCTAGCCCCCACAGGCCCAGCACCTTAAGTCAACTCGCCTAAGTGCCCCAGGGCAAAGCTTTTTGCAGCTGCCGCTTTTTTTTCCCCTGCCTTAAAGAGATATCCACACTGTCTAAAAAAAAAAATATGATGAAGAAGCAAAAGAGAGCTCTCACCATAGACAGCTTTTATCAAGGCAAAGAAATGACCTCAGATACAGAGGTTTCTTTAGACAAAAATCCAGAGAACATCAGCCAGGACCATCACTGGTCCCCTTTTCAAAAGGCCTTTCTGGAAGACTGCATAAAGAACCTCAAAAGAGAGCTGGAGGATAAATGGGAAAATAAACTCAAATCAGTGCAAGAAGGATATGATACCCTGCAAAAGAGGTATGAAAAAGACACCAATTTATTAAAAAATAAAATTAGTGAAGTGGAAAAAGAGTGCAATGAACAAATTGGCCAGTTAAAAAGGAGCTTAAAAAGGTAACTGAAGAAAACAACACTTTAAAAATAAGAATTGAACAAATGCAAGTGAATGACTCACTAAGACTTGAAGAATCAGTCAAACAAAAACAAAAAAATGAAAAATTAGAAGAAAATATGAAATATCTCCTAGGAAAAACAACTGACTTGGAAAATAGATCTAGGAGAGACAATCTAAGGATTATTGGACTTCCTGAAAGCCATGATGAAAAAAAGAATCTAAACACTATCTTCCAGGAAATCCTGAAAGAAAACTGCCCTGAGATTGTAGAATCAAAGGGCAAAATCACCATTGAAAGAATTCACCGATCACCTCCTGAAAGAGACCCCAAAATTAAGACCCCAAGGAATATCGTGGCTATATTTCAGGACTATAGCACCAAGGAACAGATTCTGCTAGCAGCTAGAAAGAAACAATTCAAATACCGAGGTTCAATAATTAGAATCACACAGGATTTGTCAGCTTTCACACTGAAGGATCGAAGGGCATGGAACCAGATATTCCAAAAGGCAAAGGAAGTTGGATTACAGCCAAGAATAACCTATCCAGCTAGAATAAGCATTATCCTCCAGGGAAGAAGATGGTCATTCAATGATATAGGTGAATTTCACCTATTTCTAATCAAAAGACCGGATCTGAACAAAAAATTCGACATCCAAACACAGAACTCAAGAGATGCATAAAAAGGTAAAAAGGAAAAGTCTCTTGAGAACTTTATTTTTACTAGGGAGATACTCAAAGTTTGGGGGTATAATTAACTAGATATTACTTTGATAATATGAAAAAGAGAACTAGAGGGGAAAATGTTGTCATACTGGGGAAAAGAGGGAAAAAGTGGTAAAATAAGATCTAAAAAAAAAAAGGAGGTAAAAACAAGGTAAAATCACTTGAAGAGGCAAAGAAAACCTAATATAATTGAGAGAAAGAGGGGAGGGAGATGAGCACTGTGTAAATCTTACTCTCATCAGGTTGGGCTCTAAAAGTGTATATCAGACATTTGATTTCACGTAGAAACTTGTCTGTTGCTAGAGGGAAGTGGGAGGAAAAGGAGGAAAAGTAAGGGACAAACTAATAGAAGGGAAAATAGAAGAATCAGGGGAAAGGAGTAAAAACAGGGGGAGGGGATCTAAAGGGTGAAGTATTGTTTGGGGGAGGGGGTCATCAAAAGCAAAGTACTGAGGAGGGGGGAAGGGAGAAAGGGGAAAGGAAAGGGGAAAACATAACTTGGGTAAATAAGATGGCAGGAAATAAAGAATTAGTTATTCTAACTGTGAATGTGAATGGGATGAACTCTCCCATAAAGCGGAAGCGGATAGCAGACTGGATTAAACACCAGAATCCCACAATATGTTGTCTACAAGAAACACACTTAAAACATAGTGACACATACAGAATGAAGGTAAACGGCTGGAGCAGAAAATATTATGCTTCAGGTGAACAAAAAAAAGCAGGGGTAGCAATCCTTATCTCAGATCAAGTAAAAGCCAAGATAGATCTAATCAAAAGAGATAAGGAAGGAAACTATATTTTATTAAAGGGTACCACAGATAATGTAGCAATATCTATATTAAATATATATGCACCAAGTGCAATAGCACACAAATTCCTAGGGGAGAAATCAAGAGAGATGCAAGAAGAAATAGACAGCCAAATGATACTAGTGGGGGATCTCAACCTTGCTCTCTCAGAATTAGATAAATCAAACTACAAAATAAACAAGAAAGAAACTAGGGAGATAAACCAATTGTTAGAAAAGTTAGGTATGATAGATCTATGGAGAAAGTTGAATGGAGACAGTAGAGAGTTTACTTTTTTCTCAGCAGTCCATGGAACATATACAAAAATTGACCATATATTAGGGCATAAAAACCTTAAAATCAAATGCAGAAAGGCAGAAATAGTAAATGCATCCTTTTCAGATCATGATGCAATAAAAATCACATGCAATATAAGTCCAGGAGAAAATAAACCAAAAGGTAATTGGAAATTAAATAATCTAATCCTGAGGAATGAATGGGTGAAAGAGCAAATCATAGACACAATCAATAATTTCATCCAGGAGAATGACAATAAGGAGACAACATACCAAAATTTGTGGGATACGGCCAAAGCTGTTATAAGGGGCAATTTTATATCTCTAGATGCTTACTTGC
>JAJPUD010000291.1:448522-465905 GCA_023553655.1 Myrmecobius fasciatus | reverse complement strand
AGATAGGATTTTTCTTGCATAACTTCTCAAGCATTTCAACATTATTAACATGTAGTGGACTTCCTGCCATCTAGGGGAGGGGAGGGGACTGGGGGTAAAGTTTGTAATGGAAAGCTTTGTAAAGATCAATGCTGGGGAACTACCCATACATATGTTATACAAATAAAAAGCTTTAATTAAAAAAAAAAAAGGTCAAACTCTCCTCCTCACCTTGATGCATATATGCTCATAATCTTGGGAATGAAGGCTAAATTCTGAATGTCATTATCAGGACCTTCATATTTCTACTTAAGAAAACAGACTTATTAACTACGTTACTATATAGCCTATTCTCACACACACTCTACTTCCAAGGGGGAAAGATTATAATGTAGAATTTTTAAAAGGTTGTGTTGGAGCCCTAAACCTTTGTAGGGCAGGGTACCCCCCCCCCAATCAGAAACAGACTCCTCAATTAAGCAAAGTTTCCTTTCTAGTCCCAGGAAACACTGTTCTGCATTATGTAATTCAAACTGTAACTAAGAGGGCCTTCTTCATGAAATGGTGAAGCTAGGAGGAAAATCATCTAGTCTGTTCTCATTTTACAAAGAAAGCTGAGGACTAGAAAGAAAGTGGCATCTTTGGTTAGGAATTGCTATTTGAGAAATGTTCTTTCACTCTGAGACAGTTATTTTGTTTGTTTGGATTTCAAAAAACCAGGACAGAACATCTTGAAAAAAGTTCAGACTAATTGTTCCAGCCTTTAGGTGATTCACATTTTAAGAAAATTATATAGATCAATCAATGACAAATGACAGATTTTTTTTCCCGTGGAGAATTGTTTTTTTTTTTGGGGGGGGGAAGGGGATTGGTGGGAAGAGAAGAAGTAGAATATAGAATAAGGAATAAATGAAATTAGACAATATTTTAATGTGTTTTACAAACTTTAAAACACAATTAATGTCAGTTATTGTTATTGTTAATAAAAATATTTAAATGAAATAAAACATTTCCCTGTTTTCAAAAATCCTAGAAGGGAAAAAAGAAAACAAGAATAATTTTTTTTAGTCAATAGGTTTGGATGAATTATTTTCTAGAGTACTGAAGGAACTGGTAGATGTTGAGTCAATATCACCAATCTTTGAAAGATAATGAAGAAAGTGAACAGTACTTCAGAAATAGAGAAGGGCAAATACCCTTGTTGTCACAAGGGAAAATGGATGGATTCTACAGAATGAGCTAGAGTTTGATTCCTGGAAAAGTTGTAAAATTAATTATTGAACAGATGATTAGCAAACATCGAGAATAAATATCTAGAAGAAGGAAACAGTAATTATAAAGAACCAAGGTAACTTCATTAGGAACAGGCATCATAAAATTAACCATACTTCCATTATTTTGATAAATTGCTAGACTATTAAATAGGATGATGATGCTTCTTTAGGTTACCTATATTTTATCAAAATATTTGGCAAATATTCTTATCTTATTCTTGGGCAAAAGATAATAAGGTAAAAATAGATTAATTAGTTAGATTTTGAAATGGTTGAATGAATAGATATGAAAAATAATCATTAGTGTTTTAATGCCAGTCATTCAATCAATAGCACTCCCTATGTGTCAGGCATTGGGGATACAGATATAAGGAATAAAACAATTTCTGCTTCTGAAGTTCTTGCTCTCTAATAGGAAAAAACAAGCAAATATATGGGTATATACAAAATAAATACAACTCAGTGCAAAATTGTTAAATACAAATATAAGGTAGTTTAGGAAGGTGAACACTAGAAGCTGAGGGGATGAGGAAAGTTTTCCTGTGTGATTTGTTGCTTTAGACCTGAAGAAGAAATGAGAAGCGAGTATATATCTGAAAGAAAGGATGGCCAATGCAAAGATAAAGCTATAGGGTATAGTATATGGTTTCAGAAATTGAGTTTGGCTGCATTTCATAATGCAGAAAGAGAATTAATGAATGAATGAATCTGGAAAGATAAGTTGGGGCAACTGTGAAAAGCCTTAAAAGTTAAATATCAAAATATATATTTTATCCTATCATTTTTCTCTCATGATTTTTCCCTTTTGTTCTAATTTTTGTCTCCCAACATAATTCATAAGGAAATATATAAAAGAAAAATGTATATGCATAACACACAAAATGTTATTTTCACATGTAACTGAGGAAAATAAAATCAATTTTAAAATATATTTAAATATTATGTTTGGATTCAAAAAATCAACTTTGTAAATACAGATAATTCATCTGAAAAATAATGTGAAAGTTGTAGTTTCCTGCAAGTTCAATATGAATCAACAATGTGAGATGACAGGAAGAAATGTAGCTCAATCATGGCTATCTTAAGGGAGGTGCAGTGTTCAAAACCAAAGGAGGTGCTACTTTTACACTGGCCGCCTTTACTCTAGGAAGACCACATCTGGTGTTTTGTGTTTTGTGCTGGAAATAACATTTTAGGAAGGATACTGATAAAGTAGAAAGTGTTCTGAGAAGGAAAAGAAGATTGCCAATGTTCTAGAAATTATGCCATAGGAGGATCAATTGAATGAACAAAAGATGCATACTCTGGAGAACAGAATTGTGGTGAGATATTGATGGTTATTTTAAAGTGTATGAATAATCGTTTTTTTGGAAAAGGAATTAAGTTTATCTTTTTTGGCCAGAAGAACAGATTTAGAAATTGGTGGAATTTTCAGAGGCAAATTTAGGTTTGATATGAAAGAAAAAATGCTAATAAGCATTCCCAAAGTAGAAGAGGTTGTCTTAGTAGATAATGGAATTCCCTTTTTGTTGAAGTCTTCAAGTAGAGACTAAAAGGCTACTTGTTATATTTAATTAGTTAGTTAAATATTTCCTAATTACGGGGCAGCTAGGTGGCGCAGTGTGTAGAGCATCAGCCCTGAAGTCAGGAGGACCTGAGTTCAAATGTGATCTCAGACACGTAACACTTCCTAGCTGTGTGATCCTGGGGAAGTCGCTTAAACCTAATTGCCTCAGCAAAAAAAAAAAAAAAAAAAAAAAAAAAATTCCTAATTACATTAAAAAAAAAAAATTTGTTCCAAAATTTCTCCTTTTGTCTAGTAGCCCTGCCACAACTTGAGAAGACAAACAGTATGATCTGATTATAATATGAAGTCATACAAAACATTTTATATTAGCCATATTGCAAAACAAAACATGCATACATACCAAGAAAAATAAACATAGCCAAAAAAAGTTGATTCTATCTGTACTCAATAATTCATTGATTCTATCTCTGAAAATGGACAGTATTTTTCTTTATGGGTCCTTTACAATTTTCTTGGATGATTGTCTTGATCAGAATAGTTAAATTTTTCACAGTTGATCATCCTTACAATATTGCTCTTATTGTGTACAACATTTTCCTGGTTTCTGCTCACTTCATTTTGTATCAGTTTATGTGCGATTTCCCAGGTTTTTCTGAAAGCATTCTGCTCATCATTTCTTATAATACAATAGTATTCTATTGCAATTTGATTAGCAATTCCTCAGTTAGACACCCCTTTATTTTCCAACTCTTTGCCATCACAAAAAAGCTATTATAAAAATGTATGCAGATATATCTTTTTTTTTCTCTTTCTTTTATATCTTTGGAATACAGACCTAATAATGATATTACCTAATAGTGATATTACTGGATCAAAGATTATATATAATTTTATAACCCTTTGGATGAGTTCCACATTGTTTTTTTGGAATGGCTGGATCAGTTCTCAAGTTTATATCTTACAGTTGTTTTAATTTGTATTTCTTTGTAATAGTTATTTAGAACATTTTTATGTGACTATTGATAACTAATTTCTTCTGAAAATTACCTATTCATATGTTTTGACCATTTATCAATTTGGAAATTAGCCATTTGTTTCATACATTAAAAAGGAAATTTTTGTTCAATTATGGGTTGGATTAAATGGTTTATGAAATCTTCCAGTTCTGTGATTCTGAGTCTCTGAGTGTCACATAATCACTTAAGTGGGAGTTCTTAATGTTATTTTGTAACATGGACCCCTTGTCTGATGAAAGCTCTGAATCCATTCTTAGAATAATGTTTTTAAAGGCACAAAATAAAATTCATTAGGTTACAAATGAAATCCATTAAATTAAAAGAAAGATGTGTTCTTTTAGCCATCCAAATACAAAAAAAAAATCTTTTGAAAGTATATCCACAGATTAGAATTCAATTTAAAAAGCCTTGATCTAAAGAAAAGTCTTTCACTTATGCTCCATCCTCCTACTCACTGCATAAAAGTGTCTTGAGGCAGTCCTAAAATCAAGCCTTGTGCCTCAAAGAAAATAACTCTGATATTGCTTGCCTCTATTCCAACTCAAAGGGATTCTATAAAGTTGTGTTTCTTTTTATGCTAGTGGTTGAGTTGGTGTGGCTGCACTTCTTTGGAAAGGAGCCTGTGTCTTACTCATTTTTATGAAATAGTTGCATACATTAAAATAGTATTAACTGATATTTATATCACACTCTCATGTTTGAAAAGCTATTCATAAACATTTTATCACTTGATCCTCACAACAATCCTGTGAAGTAGATGCTACATATGTTATCCCCATCTAACAGATTAGGAAATTGAGATGACATTAAAAATATATCTAGTTTGATAGGTACTTAATCTCAATCTAGGGGACATTCTTGTTCTTGTTTGCTGGGCACAATGGTTACTACTAAAGAGCTGTCAGCATATCCTTATACCCTAGTCATTGCAACTGAGCTGACTAGTAAATGGCCCTCAAAATTTGAAGCCCAGAAATTTATAGCAGAGAGCAGAGTGAGCAAACATTTTTGAAGCACTTACTTTGTGCTAGATCCTATGTGAAGCACTAAATTTTTTTTAAAAAGTCAAAAACATAATGCCTATCCTCAAGGAGGTCACATGGGGAAGATAATATGCAGACAATTATGTATATAGTTACATATATGTGTATGTCTCTCTCTATATAATATCTATATATGTGTATGTGTGCATATATACATATATACATACATGTTTATATATTATCTATATGTGTGTGTATATGTATACATATATATATGTATATGTATATATATGTGTGTTATTGTTGTTATTGTTTTCCTTCATTTTCAAAGAAGACCAAAAGGTCATCACTATGTTAGAATTGAGTAACACTGTGTTTGTGGATGATCAGACTAATATGAACTCGGAATGCTCAGCCACAGGTCAGGCACAAATAGTCCATATGAACATTTGGGGTAACTTCTCTAACTTTGTGTAGTCTAATTCAATTCTGCTTTGTCCACAGAGCACTGAGAGACTTTGAGAATGTCCTTATATTGCTTTTTCTGATCATCCTGGGAGTGCTTGCCCTGTGGGAGTTCTTCATAAGACAATTTTTTTGGGGGGAAGTGTACATTTGACATTTGAACAATGTTGTGCCCTCTGCAGTACAGTTGGCAGTCTACTTCAAGAAAGATCTCAGAATCTGGTATCTTACCCTGCCAAGTGATCTTCAGAATCTTCCTAAGACAATTGAAATGGAAGTGATTCAGTTCCTGGCATGGTGCAGGTAGATTGTCCAGGTTTCACAGACGTACAACAATGAGGTCAGCACAATGGCTCTGTAGATCTTCAGTTTGATAGTTAGGCTAATACCTCTCCTCTCCCACACTTTCCTTTGGAGTCTCCCAAACACTGATCTACCTCTGGCAATGTGTGTGTGTGTGTGTGTGTGTGTGTGTGTGTCAATCTCATCATCAATGCAGACATTCCTGGAAAATATACTGTTAAGGTAAGTTAATTTATTCTAAACTTCTCCATTTACTGTAACCGATGTTTTCACATATGGATGGTGTGATGCTGGCTGATGGAGGACCTGTATTTTTTTGGTGTTAATTGTCAAGCCAAAATTAGCACAAGCAGCAGAAAATTGATCCATATTTTGCTGCATCTCTGCTTCAGAGGCTGCTTTGAGTACACAATCAACTGCAAACAAAAAAATCCTGTACCAACACTCCCTCCACTTTGGTTTTGGCTTAAAGCCTTTTCAAATTGAAGAATTTACCATCGGTGTGGTAGCAGACTTGGATTCCATGTTTAGTGTTTGACAATGTGGCTGAAAACATCATGCTAAAAAACATGAGAGCATGCACATAGCCTTTTTTCACTCCATTGATAATTGGAAAAATTGGAGAGCATTGCTCATTGCCCAGAACTCAGGCAAGCATGCCATAGTGAAACTGATGTACTATACTGATAAACATCTCTGGGCAACCAAATTTTGAAATCATTTTCCATATGCCCTCATGACTGACAATATCAGAGACCTTGGTCAGATCTATAAATGTGTTATATAGACCTCTGTTCTGCTACTATACTTTTTTCAGAAGTTGTTGGATTGTAAACACTGTTTCCTACTGTTTCCTTGGCCCCTTCTAAAGCCACACTGGCTCTCAGGTAGATGACCTTTTTCTAGATGTAGCGTCAGTCTACTATGGAGGACCCTGTCAAAATTTTTGCCATCAATAACTAAGAGAGAGAACACCCTGTGCTTGTCACAGGATAATTTATTCCCTTTATATGTATAAAGATGGACAGTGGAGGCATCCTTGAACTCCTGAGGTATAACTTGCTCTTGCCATATAATCTGGAAAATTTCAGTCAGCTTTTGTATGAGCAATGGATTCTCCCACCTTGTAAATCTTACCTGGAATAGAATCAGCCCTGGTGTTTTACTACATAAAAGTAGCCTAATGGCATTCAAAACCTCTTCTTTAGTTGGAACTTTCCTAGAAAGTGATTGATTTCAATTTGAGGTAAACAACCAATAGATTCAACATTGATTGATGATGGTCTATTGAGATAACTATGGAAGGGTTCAGCTCATCTTTCCAGGACCATGCTGTTATCACTAATCAGTGTAGCAGCATCAACCCTGAGGAGCTGAAGGTCTTTGGCCCATAAATAGCCTTCAATGCATCATAAAAATATTTTGGATTGTTGCAATCAGCATAAAACTGGATTTCATCTGCCTTTTTACTGGGCCAAGAATCCTGCATCTCCCTAAGTTTCAATTGTACTTTTTTTGATGGAATTTAATGCTACTTTCTTAGAGATGGATGAACTATACTGCTCTTACAGCTTGTGGAGTTCTCATTTTTTCATTTAGCAACTTCTGAATTTCCCCATCATTTTCATCAAACCAATCTTGATGTTTCCAAGTGTTCTAATCCAGATGAGAAAATGCAATGCTGTACCCCAAATCTCTGAAAGCTACCTACTTCTTTTCTGCTTCATTGTTGTCAACTATGGAAATTGACTCAATTTACCCTCTAAGTTGACAACAAACTGCTCCCTCTCAGAGAAGCATTCTAATCTGTTGACATCAATTCTTCTAGTAGTCTTTTTACTTTGGGGTCACCACTTTTATTGAATATGATTATTAAGCTTTGAGAGGAGAAGTCTATGATCAGTCCAGCACTCTAAATCACACATTGTTTTGGTCACTCTCACATCCTGTCTCTTCTTCTTACAATCATATAGTATGTTAAATGCCAATGTTTACTGCTAGGGTGCATCTATGAAGTTTTATTGCATTTAGGTAAACAGAATACATTTTTGTTGATGAGGCCATGAGATGCACAAGTCTTTGATAGTAAATGACTGTTGCTGTTGATGTTTCTAACTCCATTCCTTCTTAGGACTCTCTGCCATGTCTGATAATCTGACACTACTTTAGCTTTAAAGACACCAAGAATTATAATCTTGTCCTTTTTTGGTACAATAGTGATAAGAGTCTCTAGGTCTTCATAAAATTTTTCTTTGACCTCATCAGGATTTGTCATAGTGGGAACATAGGCACTGAGGATACTGGAATGGTGTTTTCCTGCAAGTGACAATTGCATTATCATGAGCCTGTCACTCACTCCTTTTGGAAGGCAAGTGAACTTGTTTACTAGGTTAGTTTTTTTAAAATTTTTTTTGTGTTTGATCAATTTATTATGGAAACTGGTAATACCTAAGCAATTGGCTCTAAGACCTTTTCTCATGGTCAAGGACTCTGATACTTAATGATTGAGAGATTTTATAGATTCTGGGAAGTTTCTGGGAGGTACATTGTTTCTTGGGAGTTTCCTTAGCAAGCGTAGAAACACCTAAGATTGTCTACTCTACAGAAGAGAAAGTGCTCCTATTATTGACAAAGGGTGATAGCATCAACCACAGTCATTTTGTCATCAGGCTTTTCATAGGTCATCAACTACAGGTCTTTAATTATGATCAATCAATTGTAGGCCATCTTAGCAGGAACTTTCCAAAAGTCATAAGATCATGTCAACAACATCTCAAGGCCTTCCAAATGTCATAAAAGTGTGTAAGATCCTGGCCTTCTACAGGTCATTAAACACTAATATTTAATGAACAATATCTTAAGGGACCAAGAAGGTAGTAGTTTTAAAGCAAAGGTCATGTAGGAGTGGTGATGGTGATTCATATTGGTTGAAGGATTTTGCTGAGGCTTATGGACCTATTTCAAGCAGAAAACTCAGAGAAGAGCATAGTATGAATAAATATAATAGACCCAAATAATATAGTATGAATCTATCTGATAATTACCATAAAACTAACATAATAATCAATACATGGTAGATTAATCATAACTCTGACTGTAACAACATTAATTAACATAATTAATTCAAACAAAATTTATTCTGCTTAATTTAACAATCACTAATAACTATTAAATCACAATGAGATGAGTAAATACTGACTAAAATGAATAGGGATATAATTATCTTTACACACCAGGGATTTAAAAATCACATGAGACATGAACTTTATACTCTAATAAGATCCTAACATTAGGAAATCTCATACTCAGTTGTATTTCTACAAATTTTGGGAGACTTTGGGAATGTCTGACTCCTATTTCATTTAGGTAGAGATGAAAGAATGGTAAGTGTTTCTTAGGACACTGAATGATGATCTCTTATCTTCCTGGCCCAACTGTTTATTCTGTTCTTCTACTTCAAATTGATTGCTGAGTCACATCACCCACTGATTTGTTCCTCTTAGTCAGAGAATTGATTCACTAGAATCAACATTTCACAATGTGAAAAAAAAAAATAAACACACAAAAATAATTAGAATGTTTCATGCCCAGTACCTCTCCATATAATTAGGGATATTATAGTACCACAGAAGTAGAAACTTGAAAGATGACTGATTTCATTTCATTCTATTTCAGCAGTAGCTTTTTATGGTTCTCTTGTATTTGTAGATTAAATTTTCTTTTTAGTTCTGTTTTTTTTTCAATAGAAATGATTGAAAGTCTCTTATTTTATTAAAGCTCCATTTCCTCCCCTGAAAGATGATGCTATGTTTTTCTGGGTAGTTAATTCTTGGTTGTAATCCCAGGTCCTTTGCCTTCTGGAATATGGTATTCCAGGCCCTCCAATCCTTTATCACAAAAGCTGCCAGATCCTGGGTAATCCTGACTGTGGCTCCTTGATATTTGAATTATTTCTAGGCAATAACCTTAAAAATTTAGTGTTTGATAAACCCAAAGACCCCAGCTTTTGGGATAAGTACTCACTATTCGGCAAAAACTGCTGGGAAAATTGGAAACTAGTGTGGAAGAAATTAGGGCTTGACCCATACCTAACACCACATACCAAGATAAGATCTAAATGGGTTCAAGATCTAGATATAAAGAGTGATTTTGTAAGAAAGTTAGAGGAACGTAATATAGTTTACCTCTCAGACCTGTGGAGATGGAATAAATTTATGTCCAAAGAAGATCTGGAACTCCTAATTGAAAACCAGATGGATAATTTTGATTATATTAAGTTAAAAAGTTTCTGTACAAATAAAACTAATGCAGACAAGATTAGGAGGGAAGCATCAAACTGGGAAATCATATTTACATTTAATGGCTCTGATAAATGCCTCATTTCTAAAATATATAGAGAATAGTCTCATATATATAAGAATTCAAGCCACTCTTCAATAGATAAGTGGTCAAGGGATATGAAGAGACAATTTTCAGATGATGAAATTAAAACCATCTCTAGTCATATGAAAAGTTGCTCCAAATCACTATTGATCAGAGAAATGCAAATTAGGACAACTCTGAGGTACCACTACACACCTGTCAGATTGGCTAAAATGACAGGAAAAGATAACAATGAATGTTGGAGGGGATGTGGGAAAACTGGGACACTAATACATTGTTGGTGGAACTGTGAACGGATCCAACCATTCTGGAGAACAATTTGGAGCTACGCTCAAAAAGTTATCAAACTGTGCATACCCTTTGACCCAGCAGTGTTTCTATTGGGCCTATATCCCAAAGAGATCTTAGAGGAGGGAAAGGGACCCACATGTGCAAGAATGTTTGTGGCAGCCCTTTTTGTAGTGGCTAGAAACTGGAAACTGAATGGATGCCCATCAATTGGAGAGTGGCTGAATAAATTATGGTATATGAATGTCATGGAATATTATTGTTCTGTAAGAAACGACCAGCAGGATGATTTCAGAGAGGCCTGGAGAGACTTACATGAACTGATGCTGAGTGAAATGAGCAGAACCAGGAGATCATTATACACGGCAACAGCAATACTATATGACGATCAATTCTGAGGTCCATGGCTCTCTGCAACAAAGAATTGTCTCAAACCAGTTCCAATTGCTCACTGAAGAAAACCATATACACCCAGAGAGAGGGATATGAAATATGGACCACAATGTAACATTTTCATGCTCTCTATTGATGTTTGCTTGCATTGTGTTGCCTTTCTCTGGTTTTCTTTTTTTTCTTGTAGATAGGATTTTTCTTACACAACTTGTCAACTATTATTACATTATTAACATGTAGTGGACTTCCTGCCATCTAGGGGAGGGGAGGGGACTGGGGGTAAAAGTTGTAATGGAGAGCTTTGTAAAGATCAATGCTGGGGAACTACCCATACATATGTTATACAAATAAAAAGCTTTAACAAAAAAAATAAATAAAAAGATATGAAGAAAACAAATATAGAACCAGTCAACCAAAAAAAAAAGATATTTGAATTATTTTTGTCTGGTAGCTTGCAGTATTTTTTTCTTGAGACTAGTTTTGGAGTTTTGCAATAATATTCTTTGGGGTTTTCCTTATGGGATGTCTTTACAGAGATGATGGATGAAGTCTTTCAATGAGTATTTCCCCCCTCTGTTTCTAGAATATTGGAACAGTTTTCCTGAATGGCCTCTTGAAGAATACTATTCAGGCTCTTTTTTTGGGTCAAGACCTTCAGTTAGGCCAATAATTTTTAAATTGTCTCTTCTGGATTTATTTTCCAGTTAGGCTGTTTTGCCAGTGAGATACTTCACATTTTCTTCCATTTTTTCATTCTTCTTAGTTTGACTAAGTCTTGCTGTCTCACAAGGTCATTAGCTTCTATTTACCCTGTTCAAGTTTTTAATGAGTAATTTTCTTCAATTATCTTTTGTATTTCTTTTTCCAATTGTTTTATTCTACTATTTAAGGAGTTGTTTTGTTCACACATTTTTTCCTTCCTTTTCCAAACTGTTGACTCTCTCATGCATACCTCTCACTTCTTTTTTTCATTTTTTCTTCTACTTTTCTTATTTGGCTTTTGAAGTCTTTTATGAACATTTCCAAGCAGCCTCTTCAGGCTTGGAACCAATTTATCTCACTCTTTGAGATTTCTTCTGTGGAATTCTGTCCTTGTCTGAGTTTGTGCTTTGGTCTGCCCTGCCGGCATAGTAACTCTCTACGGGCAAGTACTTTTCTGATTTTTTGCTCATTTTCTTTCCTTTTCTTTTGGTATTTCTTCTTTTTTTTACTTTCAAGGTAGAGCTCTGCTCTTGGAGTAAAGGTGGCATTGTCCCAAGCTTCCTGTGCAGCTCTGAGCTTTGGCTTTGAGCACAGGAGCCCCTTGTGTTTGTAGGAGGTAGCTTTATCTGCTCTGTTCAGGAAACAGCCTGGTTTCCCAGAGTTTGCCTTCTGAGCTGAGACTGGAAGCTATCCCAGTGATTTGCGACTCTTCTGAGCTAGGAATATAAATTTCAAAACCTGAAATGGATTCTTACCTCCTGGCTGTGTGTGTGTGTGTGTGTGTGTGTGTGTGTGTGTGTGTGTGTGTGAAATCTTCACTATATTACCTAGGTATCTCTCTGTCTCCATAGGCATAGTGTATTAGAGTGCCAGGTCTGAAGTCAGGAAGAGACTCATCTTCATGAGTTCAAATCTAGCTTCAGACACTTACTTCAAACCTTGGGCAAATCACTTAACCCTATTTGCCTTTGTTTCCTCATCTATAAAATGAACTGGACATGGAAATAGCAAGCCATTCTAGTATCTTGCTAAGAAAATCAAAAATGGGATCACAGCATCAGACATGATATCTATATTTATATTTTTCTCTTTATATATTTCTATGTATGTACATATATGTATGTATGTATATATGTAGTGTAAATGGGAAGTAATTTCATAAAAGGGGGTGGCAATGAAAAGGCATTTGCAGGTGAGATTTAGGCTGAACATTGAAGGAAATTAAGGAAACTGGAAAGCAAAGGTAAGGAAGAAAGTCAATATCAAATTTACCAATGAGGAAATGGATGATACCAATATTGTAAGATAGCCTGGATGACTGGGAATATGGTGATGTCCTCAGCCATTAATAGGTAAGTTTGGAAGACAAAAGAGTAAAACTCAGTCAAAAAGATCACTCTCAGCAGTTACAATATGGGACAAAACCATTAAGGATAGCTCTATGACATAATTAAAAGATTTCTTTTGTTCTTCAGTTTTGGAATGCAAGTTTCTCCTCCATATGTATTCTATATACCTATATTTCCTGTGTAAATGTCCTTCATGCATGATCCTCAAGTTTGATGGTGTTTGTATTTAGAGATAATGTTGATGAGATTAATGTTCTATCATGACAGTTTTTAATATGCTTTTTCATTTAATTCCTTTGCTTGGAAACTGTGTCCTCTATGTAAGTATAAAAACTACATTGGGATGGGATGGCATCATAAATTTTGATATTTAGTGTACAGGGAACCTGCAGAATGAATTAAATGTAGTATGAGAGTAAGTGACTCAAATACTATAGGTTAGTTCTCTCTGAGGAATTCATTGAAAGAGTGAACAAGAATCATACAGGATGAGAAGACATGGCTGAGTCACAGCTCTAGTCTGGTAAAGGGAGTACCATTGACTAAAATCCAGTCAAATAGCTACTTATAAAATGGTGATATTGATAATTAAATTACATTAAAAAACTATTGTGTGCACTGAATGAGATAATGCACATAAGCACCTTCTAAGTAATAAATTGCTCTATTAATGTTAGCTTCTTTTTTTACTTATAACCTAGCTACTATGAAGCAAGGTTAAACAAAATCTCTATTAATATTGAAAGGAGCAAAAGAAACGTGTTCCTAAATTTCTGTGGGTACAATCAGAAAATATATACAATGTATTGAAATTTTAAACAATCCCTCATCAGAATAAAGTAGATATGTTACTCTTATATTACAGATCCTTGGCTACATACATGTTTTATTGACAACAAATGATAGTTTCCACATACATGACACCTTAGCTATATTATGCATTATAAAAGCACTTCACATACATTGGCTTATTTGAACCTTATCATTACTCAGTAAGATAGGTAGGACAAATATAATTATACTCATTTTATAAATGAGATAATTGAGGCTCTGAGAAGTTATGTTTTGCTTGAAAGACAGAAAGTGTCAAAGACAGGATGCACATGTAAATGCAAATCTTCATGCTCTAAATCCAGCAGTTTATCCATTAGAGTATACAGAATAGAATGTGAAGAACTAACATATAAAACTAATTCTATATGGTTCTTATTATTGAAACTTTTTGACCATGATTATTGTAGTTTAAGTGAGTCAGAGTTTGAGAGGGCCCCCATTTGAATTTAGTCAGAAGAAGAAGGTATTTTGACCAGAGTAGAATTTATAAATATCCCAGAAAAGATATGGATATGGACTGAACCAGGAATGTAAACACTTAGGTTAGTAATTATATTAGTAATTCTCTTGACACTAGAAAGAAATGGAATATATGAGGTTTTAAAACTAATTTTTGCAATCATGTACCATAGCTTGTTTAGCCATTCACTAACTCATAGGCATTCTCTCAATTTTCAATATTTTGCCACCATGAAAATGATTTATATAAATATTTCTGCACATGTAGATTCCTTTGTCTTTTTTTTTAAACTAAACTTATTCTTATTTATTTCCTGATCTTTTATTTCTTTTTTTTTTTTTATTAAAGCTTTTTATTTGCAAAGCATATGAATAGGTGATTTTTCAACATTGACCCTTGCAAAGCCTTCTGTTACAAATTTTTCCCTCCTTCCCCCCAGCCTCTCCCCTAGATGGCAGGTAGCCTAATACATGTTAATTATATGAAAATACATGACAAATCAAATATATGTATACATATTTATACAGTTATCTTGCTGTGCAAGAAGAATCGGATCTACAAGAAAAAAAAAACCTGAGAAGGAAAAAAAAATGCAAGCAAACATCAACAGAAAGCATGAAAATGCTCTGTTGCGGTTTACACTCAGTTCTCACAGGACTCTTCCTGGGTGTATATGGCTTTCTTCATCACTGAACAATTAGAACTGGTTTGAAACATTTCATTATTGAAGAGAACCATGTCTTTGAGAATTGATCATCATATAGACTTCTTGTTGCTGTGTATATTGATCTCCTGGTTCTGCTCATTTCAGGTTTTTTTCAGGTTTATGAATAAATAGAAAGAGGAAAGTAAAGATTGAATTAGCTACATAATCAATATTTTAAAATTCTTCTATTGACATGATTATATTATTCTATATATTTACATGTGGGTGCATATGTATGTATGTGTATATGCATGCATGTATATATACATATATGTCTGCCACTATTTTGTTAAGTTATTAGAAAGTAATTGATTGCAGTTATGTATGTTTGTTGTCTAAGGAATAGCATAGTTAAGTTTAGTGATGTTAATCATGAGAAGGTTGTTTACCAAATGATGAATTTATTTGAGCACTGCAACGCACAATGATGAGGACAAATAAAACATTGTATTACCTTGGAATAACGCCAAAAAAAATGAAATATATAGCACTACTTGTTTTTGATGTTTTTCTGGATTCATAGTCTCACCAAGCTGCCAGAATCTGAGTTCATACTCTATAGGATTATTATTATTATTATTACCCTCATGGAATTTTTGGCCTGGAGCAAAACCCACTGTCCTGAATAGTATCTGCCTCATCTATCCACTATTTCAGGTGGACCCCAAACATTCTTCACTTTGCTTCCTCCTCTCCAATTACCATCTTTTTTTTCAATTCCAATTTTTTTTCTTTTTTTTTCTTTTTCTTTTTTTTTAATTAAAGCCTTTTATTTGCAAAACATATGCATGGGAGCAGCTAGGTGGCGCAGTGGATAGAGCACCAGCCCTGAAGTCAGGAGGACCCAAGTTCAAATCTGATCTCAGACATTTAACATTCCCTATGTGTGTGACCCTGGACAAATCACTTAACCCCAATTGCCTCAGCAAAAAAACCAAAAAAAAAAAAAAAAACAAAAAAAAAAAAAAACATATGCATGGGTAATTTTTCAACATTGACCCTAGCAAAGCCTTCTGTTAAAAATTTTTCCCTCTTCCCCCCACCCCCTACCCTAGATGGCAGGTAGTCTAATATATGTTAATTATGTTAAAATACATGACAAATCAAATATATAAATATATATTTATACAGTTATCTTGCTGTACAAGAAAAATTGGATTTACAAAAACAAACAAAAAAAAACTGTGAAGGAAAATAAAATGCAAGCAAACATCAGCAGAGAGCATGAAAATGCTATGTTGTGGTTCACACTCAGATCCCATGATCATCATATAATCTTGTTGTTGCTGTGTACAATGATCTCCTGGTTCTGCTCATTTCACTCAGCATCAGTTCATGCAAGTCTCTCCAGGCCTCTCTGAAATTACCCTGCTGGTCGTTTCTTACAGAACAGTAATATTCATATACCATAATTTATTCAACCATTCTTCAACTGATGGGCATCTATTCAGTTTCCAGTTTCTAGCCACTACAAAAAGGGCTGCCACAAACATTTTTGCACATGTGGGTCCCTTTCCTTCCTTTAAGATCTCTTTGGGATATAAGCCCAATAGAAACACTGCTGGGTCAAAGGAAATGCACAGTTTGATAACTCTTTGAGCATAGTTCCAAATTGATCTCCAGAATGGTTGCATCCATTCACACACAGTTCCACCAGCAATGTATCTATGTCCCAGTTTTCCCACATCCCTTCCAACATTCGTCATTATCTTTTCCTGTCATCTTAGCCAATCTGACCGGTGTGTAGTGATAACTCTAAGTGTTGTCTTAATTTGCATTTCTCTGATCAATATTGATCTGGAGCACCTTTTCATATGACTAGAAATGGTTTTAATTTCATTACCTGTTCATATCCTTTGACCATTTATCAATTGGAGAGTGGCTTGAATTTTTATAAATATGAGACAATTCTCTATATATTTTAGAAATAAGGCCTTTATCAGAACCCTTAAATGTAATTTCCCAATTTATTGCTTCCCTCCTAATCTTGTCTGCATTAGTTTTGTTTGTACAAAAACTTTTTAACTTAATGTAATCAAAATTATCTAGCTGGTGTTCAATTAACAGTTCCAGTTCTTCTTTGGACATGAATTTATTCCATCTCCACAGTTCCAAGAGGTAAACTATCCTATGTTCCTCTAATTTGCTTATAATATCACTCTTTATATCTAAATCATGAACCCATTTAGCGCTTATCTTGGTATATGGTGTTAGGTATGGGTCAAGCCCTAATTTCTTCCACACTGGTTTCTAATTTTCCCAGCAGTTTTTGTCAAATAGTGAGTTCTTTTCCCAAAAGCTGGGGTCTTTAGGTTTGTCAAACACTAGATCTTGATCTTTTGTTCTTCCAGATGAACTTTGCTACTATTTTTTCTAGATCTGTAAAATAATTTTTTGGGAGTTTGAATGGTATGGCACTAAATAAGTAAATTAGTTTGGGTAGTATTGTCATTTTTATTATATTCGCTCAGCCTACCCATGAGCACTTGATGTTTTCCCAACTGATTAAGTCTGAATTTATTTGTGTGGAAAGTGTTTTGTAGTTTAGTTCATATAGTTCCTGACTTTCCCTTGGCAGATAGATTCCCAAATATTTTACACTATCAACAGTTATTGTGAATGGAATTTCTTTTTGTACCTCTTGCTGCTGAAATTTGTTGGTAATATATAAAAATGCTGATGATTTATGTGAATTTATTTTGTATCCTACAACTTTGCTA
>JAJPUD010000291.1:429922-443522 GCA_023553655.1 Myrmecobius fasciatus | reverse complement strand
CTTATATTACATGTGATTTTTATTGCATCATGATCTGAAAAAAATGCATGTATTATTTCTGCCTTTCTGTATTTGATTTTACAGTTTTTATGCCCTAACATATAGTCAATTTTTGTATAAGTTCCATGAACCACAGAGAAAACAGTAAACTCCCTTCGTCTCCATTCAATTTTCTCCAAAGAGCTATCATACCTAACTTTTCTAACACTTTGTTTACCTCCTTAACATCTTTCTTATTTATTTTGTGGTTTGATTTATCTAGTTCTGAGAGAGCAAGGTTGAGATCCCCTACTATAGTTTTGCTGTATATTTCTTCTTGCATCTCTCTTAACTTTTCCTCTAGGAATTTCCATGCTGTACCACTTGGTGCATATATGTTTAGTATTGATATTGCTTCAATATCTATGGTACCCTTTAGTAAAATATAGTTTCCTTCCTTATCTCTTTTAATTAGATCTATTTTTGCTTTTACTTGATCTGAGATAAGGATTGCTACCCCTCTTTTTTTTTTTTTGTTCACCTGAAGTATAAAGATTCTACTTCAGCCCTTAACCTTCACTCTGTATGTATTTCTATGTTTTAGATGTGTTTCTTGTAAACAACATATTGTTGGATTCTAGCTTTTAATCCAGTCTGCTATCCACTTCTCTTTTATGGAAGAGTTAATTCCATTCACATTCACAGTTAAAATAACTAATTCTATATTTCCTGCCATCTTATTTACCCAAAGTTATGTTTTTTTCTTTCCTTTCCCCTTTCTCCCTTCCCTCTTCCCCAGTATTTTACTTTTGATGACCTCTTCCCTCAAACAGTCCTCCCCCCTTTAGAGCCCCTACCCCTTTTTTACACCTTTCCCTTAATTCTTCTATTTTCCCTTCTATTAGTCTTTCCCTTTCTTTTCCTTCTTTTCCCTCCCACTTCCTTAGGAGGGACAAGTTTCTCTGTGAAACCGAATGTGTCTGATATTCTCTCTTAGAGCCCAATCTGATGAGAGTAAGGTTCACACAATGCTCACCCCCCAGCCTTTTTTCCCTCAATTATATTAGGTTTCTTTGCTTCTTCATGAGATTCTACCTTATTTTTACCTCCTTTTTTTTTTACCTTATTTTACCTCCTTTTACCTCTTTTTTCAGTATGATCCCCTTTCCACCTCTAGTGTCTTTTTCATATTACCAAAGTAAAATCAAATTATATGCACATTCTCTAAATATACCCATAATAGAAATATAGTTCTCAAGAGTTCTTTCCTTTTTACCTTTTTATGCTTCTCTTGAGTTCTGTGTTTGGAGGTCAAATTTTTTGTTTAGTTCTTTTTTTTCATTAGAAAGAGGTGAAATTCACCTATATGATTAAATGTCCATCTTCTTCCCTAGAAGATAGTGCTCATTCTAGCTGGATAGCTTATTCTTGGCTGTAATCTAAGTTCCTTTGCCTTTTGGAATATCTGATTCCCAACCCTTCGATCCTTTAAAGTGGAAGCTGACAGATTCTGAGTAATTCTAGTTATGGCTCCTTGGTATTTGAATTGTTTCTTTCTAGCTGCTTATATCTTTTTCTTGGTGCAATAGTCCTGAAATTTAGTCACGATATTCCTTGGGGATTTAATTTGGGGGTCTCTTTTAGGAGGTGATCAGTGAATTCTTTTGATGTCAATTTTACCTTCTGATTCTAAAACATCAGGGCAGTTTTCTTTCATGATTTCCTGTTAGATAGTGTCTAGGTTCTTTTTTTTCATCATGGCTTTCAGGAAATTCAATAATCCGTAGATTGTCTCTCCTAGATATTTTTTCCAGGTCAGTTGTTTTTCCTAGGAGATATTTCATATTTTCTTCTATTTTTTCATTTTTTTTTTGTTTTTATTTGACTAATTCTTGAAGTCTTATTGATTCATCCGCTTCTATTTGTTCCATTCTAATTTTTAGTGTATTGTTTTCTTCAGTTACCTTTTTAAGCTTCTTTTGTAATTGGGCAATTTGTTCATTGCATACTTTTTCCATCTCACTAATTTTGTTTTTCAGTGAATTGGTGTCTTTTTCATATCTCTTTTGTAGGGCATTATGTCCTTCTTGCAATGATCTCACTTCATTTCCCCATTTTTCTTCTAACTCTCTTTTGAGATTCTTTATGCAGTCTTCCAGGAAAGCCTTGTGAAATGGGGACCAGCTCATGTCTCCTTTTGTGGCTTCCTCTGAATTTGCTTTACCTTTATGAACCTCAGGATCTGAGGTCTGTTCTCTCTCTCCATAAAAGCTGTCCATGGTGAGAGTTTTTATTCATTTTTTTAAAGCTTGAGGTCTATTTAAAGCAAAGGAGGGACAGCTGCTTTAATTTGTTCTGGGGCTGTTCCAGTGATTGACTTTTGGTGTTGGGCAATTGAGGCTAGGTCTGGCATTCTCAGTGGTTTACAATCTACCTTTTATAAAAGGCAGATCTACCAAATCACCTGCTTGCAACCAGGGCAGAGTGGCCTAAGAGTCTCACGGAAACTTCCCAGATCCTTAAAATCTGCCACTGAGTCCCGGCCCAGCTTCCTGCCCTGTCTGTACTGCCTTCTGGGCTTGGCAAACTGTCTCCCTGCCCAACTGAACAGATTTGTCTTGAAGTTCTTCCAAGGTAATTTCGTCTAGGAATGTGTTGTACTCCAAATATTTGGAGGTGCTTTGATTCCAGAACCAGTTTAGAGGCTTAATCTGCTGGTGGTTTGAGAGAAGGTCAGAGGAGATAAGAGAGAGTCATGTCTGCACTCTGCCATCTTGGCTCCATCCCTCTCCCTTTGTCTTTTTTTTTTATGATTTTTTGGGGGATACAGCCCTAGTAGTGGTTTTCTGGATCAAAGGGTAATCATAGTTTGGTTGCCCTTTGGGCATAGTTCCAAATTGCTCTTCTGAATGTTTGGATCAGTTCACAACTATATAAACAATGCATTAGAATCCCAATTTTCCCATATCCTCTCCAACATTTATCACTTTCCTTTTTTGTCATATTGGCCAAACTGATAGGTGTAAGATTATACTTAAGAGTTGTTTTCCTTTGCATGTCTCTAATCAATAGAGATCTAGAGCATTTTTTTTCATATCCTATAGATAGCTTTGATTTTTTTTTTGCTTTTTTTTTTGCTGAGGCAATTGGGGTTAAGTGACTTGCCCAGGGTCACACAGCTAGGGAATGTTAAGTGTCTGAGACCAGATTTGAACTCAGGTCCTCCTGACTTCAGGGCTGGTGCTCTATCCACTGCGCCACCTAGCTGCCCCAGCTTTGATTTTTTTATTTGAAAACTGCCTTTTCTTTTGACCATTTGTCAATTGAGGAATGGTGTATTGTTACATTTTTGACTCAGTTCTCTTTATATTTGAGAAGTTAGACTGTTATCATAGACCTTTGCTGTAAAGATTACTTCCCAGATTTCTGTTTTTTTTCTAACCTTGGTTCTTTTGGTTTTGTATTTTTAAAAACCTCTTAATTTAATCTAATCAAAATTATCTATTTTGCATTTTGCAATGCTCTTTATCTCTTGTTTGGTCATAAATTCTTTCTTTCCTTATAGATCTGACAGGTAGACTATTGTTCATCTAAATTGATTATGTCACCCTTTAAGTCTAAAACATGCACCAATTTTAACTGTATCTTGGTACACAGTGCAAGATATTGGTCTATACCTTGTTTGTGCCCCATTGTTTTCCATTTTCCCAGCAGTTTTTGTCAAATATGAGTATTTATCTCAAAAATTCGAGTCTTTGGGTTTATCAAACACTAAGTTACTGTGGTCATTGAGCATAATGTCTTGCTGTATCTTCTCTATTCCACTGATCAACATTATTATTTTTTAGCCAGTGCCAAATAGTTTTGATTATCATTTTCTAATGTAGTTTGAGATGTAGTATTGCTAAATAACCTTCCTTTGTATTTTTTAATGAATTCCCTTGATATTCTTGACTTTTTTTCCTAGATGAACTTTGTTCTTATATTTTCCAGTTCTATCATAGGATTTTTGGTAGATTGGTTAGCACTGAATAGGGCTACTGAATAAGTAAATTACTTTAGGCAGAATTATGATTTCATGGCTCAGCTTACACATGAGCAATTAATGTCTTTCTGATTGTTTAGATCTGACTGTGTTTGTATTAAAAGTGTTTTGTAATTGTGTTCATATAGTTCCTGCATTTGTCTTGGCAGGTAAACTCCTAAATATAATAAATAAATAATAACAAAAAATATAAAATTATATTGTTTACAGTTTTTAATAGAATTTCCCTATTTCTTGCTGCTGGGTTTTCTTGGTCATATAAAGAAATGCAGGTTATTTATGTGGATTTATCTTATATCCTGCAATTTTGCTAAGGTTGTTCATTATTCAAGTTATTTTTTCAGTTGAAACTCTAGATTTCTCTCAGTATATCATCATATTATCTGCAAAGTGATAGATTTCCTCATTGTTTATTTAAAATTGAAATCCTTCAATTTTTTTTCTTATTGTTATAGCTAATATTTCTAGTGCTATATTGAATAACAGTGGTGATGATGGGCAATTTTGTTTCATTTCTAATCTTATTGTTTCTTAAATTTCTAGCTTATTCCCATTACAGATAATGCTTACTTGTCATTTTAAGGAATGCTCCCTTTTTCCCTAAGTCTTTAGGGTTTTTAATAAGATGGAGTATTGCAATTTGTGAAAACTTTTCAGCAATTATTGAGATAAACATATGAGTTCTCTTAGTATGTTATTGATAGGTAAATTATGTTTATAGTTTTCTTAATATTGAACCAGACCTGAATTCCTGCTATAAATCCTGCCTGGTCATAATGTATAATTTTTGTGATATATTGCTACAATCACCTTGCTCTTTTTTTGTCTGATAGTTTTGCATCAATATTCATTAGAGAAATTGAACTATATATTTTTTTCCTGTTTTAGCTCCCCCTGGTTTGAATATCAGTAACATATTTGTGTCATAAAATGAGTTTAGTAGGATTCTTTCTTTGCCTATCTTTCCAAATTATATAGTGTTGAAATTCCATTCACAGTTATGATTATTACTTGTGAATTTCCCTCCATTCTATTTTCCTATTTATTCTATGTCTGCTTTCACTCTTTCATTCATTTCCAGTGTCTTATTCAGTCTACCACTTCTCCTAATCCATCAGTCCCCAGAATACTCCTTCACTTACTTTCCTCTCCTCCTACTCACTTGTCTGCTAAGATAGATTTATATATTCAACTGATTGAGTATATTATTTCCTCATGGAAAGCTGGGAGGATTTCCCAGGAAGCTGGGAGAATGGTGACTAAAATTCAATCACTTCCACAAACATTTAATAGGCACATATTATATGAATGGGATTGTACTAAGTATGGTAAACACAAAAAACAACAGTGATGTCCCTTTTTTCAAAGAGCTTACATTCTGCTGAGGATTATACCATATACAAAGCTAAGTAGGTATCAAGTTTATAGAAACTATGGAAAATAAATTTAAAGAGGTAGAAAGTATGAACAATTGGAAGAGTTGAATGGAATCAGAAAAGGCCTTTTATAGGAGCTAAGTACCTATTATATATTTTGAAAAAAGTAAAAATTCTAAGTGACAAAGTTGAGGAGAAAGCAAATTTCAAATAAGGTAACACATGTAAAAATATGGACATAGGAGATGAAATATCACTGATAGAAAACAAGTAGCAGTCTGATTCACAGGAAAAAAAAAGTGAAGGAAAATATGATGAAATATGACAGATGAGGTAAAAGAGGAGAGAACAAATTTCAGATAAGGTAAGACACATAAAAACATGGCCACAGGAGATAGAATATCACTAGTAGATGACAAGTAGAAGTCTGATTCACAGGAAAAAAATTGAAGGAAAATATGATGAAATAAGACAGATGAGGTAAAAAAAAAGCATTATTTTATTAAAGAGCATTTTCCACTGAAAATTATATTCAAACAGTGCCACTTAAGGATTTTATTTTTTAATCCAGAAGGAATAGGGAGCCTCTAAAATTCTGTTGGTTTGTTGTTGTTTTAATAGGGAAATATAACAACAAGATTCAAGTGTTGCTTCCAGACGACCCTCCCATCTTACCCCCCAACACTGTCTTTTACATGTCTTCATCTGAAGTAATTTACACCATTCTACCTCTCCCTTCCTTCTGCACCCTCTTTCTCATCCCTTAATTTTTTGTCATTCCCTCAAATTCACCTTATACCCATATTCTCTCTCTGTGTCCCTATCTCTTTCTCTGTGTCTCTCTCTCTTTCTTTCTCTGTCTGTCTTTGTCTCTCTCTCTTTCTCTGCATGTGTGCAGGTGTTTGGGTGTGTGTGTGTGTGTGTGTGTGTGTGTGTGTGTGTGTGTACTCCTTCTGGTTGTAATATTAGTGATATGACTTTTAAGAATTACAAGAATTATCTTCCCATGTAAGCTTGTAAATGATTTAGCTCTATTTAACCTCATAATGTTTTCTTTTCCATTTTTATCTATTTATTCTTCTCTTGGGTCTTGATACCGGAGTTCAAATTTTTGTGCTAATTCTGGTCTTCTCCTTATGTAATCTCGAAATCCTTCTATTTCACTGAATTACCATTTTCCCTCTTGATGTGCTATACCTAATTTTGTCAGGTAAGTGATTCTTGTAGTCCTAGCTCCTTTGACTTCCAGAATATCATGTTCCGTGATGCAGATTCTTTAATGTTTCAGCTGCCAAGTTCTGTATAATCTTAATTGTGACTCAATATTTGAATTGTTGATTTCTGTCCACTTATAAAATTTAGAAATTGGACTATACTCATAATTGAATAGAAATATAACCGAACTAGCTCCAAAACTGAGTAAAGATGGAGTCAGTATGGTTCATTTAATTCCCACAATTTCTTCAATTTAGAAGATGAAAAGATTAGACTAGATAATCTTTATGGTTTCTTCTAGACTTAAATTAATATATTCCCCTTAATAGATTGTTAATTCAACTTTGTATTTTTTGTACTTAATGCATTGTGTGCATACACAACTACTATAATATTAAATCTGTTATCTCATACTCTATTCAAAGGTGAAGGTGGCTGTCTATGATACTCATGTACTCTTTCAAATGCCTCACAATAGATCTAACCAATGTGCCTTAGAGTTTTCCACTGTTTTTTAAATTTTATTTTAAGAATTGGATTTTGGGACAGCTAGATGGGGAGCTACATAGAGCATTTTCCCTGAAATTAGGAGGGCCTGAGTTTGAATCTGATCTCTGACATTTAACACTTACTAGTTGTGTGACCTAGACAAGTCACTTAACCCCATTTACTCCACACACACACACACACACACACACACACACACACACAAATGGATTTCAATGGTTCACATCACATATTCATCAAATATCTATCAGGTATTTGCCCTTGCTACAGGACTAGCCATCTCTCTTTTTTCCTTTTCCTTTGTAATTCTTGATTTGTAATGTGTTTTAAGCTCCCCACTCCCATGAAGTCTTCTTATTGCTCTGTCTGGTCTTAAATAAAATTATTCATATTTGGTTCTATTCCATGACATGCAGCCATGCAACATCCCAAGAAGATTTTATAAATTTATGATTTCAAAGAATTTGATGGGTATGTAGCAGACACTTAATAAATACTTGTTGAATTAAATTTGTCAGAGTCTTGAATAATTAACTCAAATCTTCTGTAAAACTGCCTGAGTTTGGACTGTTTTAATCACTGGCTGCCAAAAGCTTTTTCAGTTAATTCCATGCTATTAGCTAGTATGGAAGAAAGACAAGGAAGAATATTACTTATTGTTTGGATAACTGTGATTTTAATGAGTTATAATTCCTTATTAATTACATTATTTTCCTATAAAAATTGTGAAGCTAATTTTATCCTCTTCCCAGAAAAATTTCTTTGTCTTCTTTTCAACTTCTCCTCCTCTTCAATTTTTAGGCAGCTACTGACCTCCTGTTCTTTCTCCAGCTCCCAAAAACTTATCTTCAGGTCCTTTCCTTTACATTACCCATTATCAGGATTTCCATTTTAATTGGGATCAAATTTTTAAGCCAAGAACATAGTTCTGGATGTTATTTCATGATTCACCAGCAGGTGGAGCAAGCTGTTTTTGAGCCTCAGGGCCTTCTTGTCACCAATTATATTATATCACCTAAGAGCCAAGTAAGTACCTTGCATTTTAGTGCTCGGTCATTTTAAGATCTCCATAACCTGCCAATCAGAAGACCTATTAACACTGTGATCATAGTACCTCTTTGTTTCTCTTTGTTCTCAGAAGACTCTTGTTTATATGCTGGTGTTGGGGAAATTCTCTGATGGGGCTCACTCAGATCATAAAACAAAAACAATCTTAGAATGATAATGCTATCATAATTAAAATTTATCTTTTATCTGCCAGGATGCCCAGACATCTTACCAACTCTGTCTGTATAGCTTTCCCCTTAAAACTGCAACTACATCAGGGCAAGAAGTAGAAAAACCAAACATCACATGAATGATGAAATGTGGCAATTGTGGTTTGGCTGCTTTGGAAGCAATTCCCTAAAGCTGCTGCCCCCCAAAGTTGTTAAATAGGTAATTATAGTGAAAGCACCTTCCCTCAAGTCCTTACTCAGACGTAATTCCTTTCTGTGAAGGGGAAGGAAAAAGGAGTCACATGTGGTCACTTATAAAACTCTGGTTCCAAGGAACTTTTGTTCTACCTTAGTTCTGCAAGAAAATTTTCTTAGGCTCTCTTATAGGTAGGTCATAAAGAAAATGGCATCTTTGTAGTTGATCAGGCACTTCTGATCTTAAGAAAGTTTAGTTTTCAGAATTCAACAGTTGATCATCACTGCCATGGTCTAGTAATGTACTGAATAAGCCCTCATTGTATATTTACCCCCTCCTCCCATCCAGGATGCCTGTTCTAAATTCCTTTGCCCCCACAAAATGGATGGACAGATATCAATACACATACATATATATAATACATGTATGATGACTTATTATTGTTATTCAGCCATTTCTTTCATGTCCAAATCTTCATGATCCCATTTGGGGTTTTCTTGGCAAAGATACTGAAGTATTTTGCCATTTCCTTCTCCATCTTATTTTGCAAATGAGACACACATGATTAAGTGACTTGCCAAGGCTCACATAGCTGGTAAATGTCTGAGGCTGAATCTGAATTCAGGAATATGAGTCTTCGGGACTCCAAGCCCCTTTGCACTATATTTATTTCACCATCTAGCTGCCCTCATCCAGGATGACTACAACAATGTAAATAAATTTTTGTATATAGATACATTTCATATATAAAAGATATCTATGTATATATATATATGTGTGTGTATATGCATGCATGTATGTATATATATAATTTTAAAGATTATAGAATGTTAATGGTAAAAGAGACCTCAGAAAACACAGTGCCTGGCATGTAGTATACACTTAATAAAGGTTTATTGAATTAAATTGAAATTGAAGCACACATAAGTTTTGTAACTTGGCCCAATTTTTGGTAGCTGTTGACACAGGGGATACAATGACAGATTTGGAAATAAGAAAACCTAAATTCAAATCCTACGTCAGAGAATTGTGTGACCCTGAGCAAGTCCCTTAACCCTGTTTGTTTCACCTGCAAAATAAACTGGAGAAGGAAATGACAAAACACTATAATACCTTTGCCAAGAAAACTCCAAAGGGCAGAACCCAGAGAACATTGAATACAGTAACAACAAGATTATGTGATGTTCAATTGTAAAGAATTTGGTTCTTCTCAACAATGTAATGACTCAAGGCAATTCCAATAGACTTGGGATGGAAAATGCCATCGGAAGCCAGAGAGAGAACTATGGAGACTGAATGTGAACCAAAGCACAGTATTTTCACTTTTCATTTGTTGTTTTTTCCTCTTATCAAATCTTACCGGTTTGATTTTTCTTGCACAATATGGAAATACATTTAAAAGAATTGCACATATTTAAATTAGATAACTTGTCTTGGGAAGGGAGGAAGTAAGGGAGGGAGGGAGAAAAATTTGGAACACAAACAAATGTTGAAAATTATTTTTACATGTATTTGCAAAACAAAATATTATTTTTTTAATTTATTTTTTAATTAAAGCTTTTTATTTGCAAAATTTATGCATAGGTCATTTTTCAACACTGACCCTTGCAAAGCTTTCCATTACAAATTTTTCTCTCCACCCTCCACCCCCTCCCTTAGATGGCAGGAAATCTAATACATAAAACAAAATATTATTAAAAAATAAAAAAATGAAAACTTCAAACGGAGCCAAAAAGAATTGAATATGACTGAATAACCATCACAAGAACAATTTTTCCCCATCATTTTAAAGGAATGATGTTTTTGCATGATCATGAAACTGTTTTTGGTTATATATTTAATTTTTTTAATTATGAGACTTCTAAAATAATTTATTATGTGAGAATTTTTCCAACTAAGCAAATGCTTATGAGAACATGAAAGGAAGTGGTGAGAGACCACCAGAGTGGTATGAAAGAACAGAGAAAAGGAAAGTTAGGGAGTGATGAAGTACTTTCCAAATTTATATATGTCCAGTTGTGTTTGGAACTCCGGGTTCTAGTCCCACTGCTACCTTGACTGGGGGATTTTCTTCACTTTTCTTTACCTCAATTTTTCCACAGAAAAATTGGAAAAATGTGAAAATCTTTGCGTGAAAACATGAGAGAGCTGGGGAAGGATACAGAGGAGAAAAAGAAACTGTGCCCTGTTTTAAAATATTGTAATAATTCTTTTTTTTAACATTATAGGTATTTTTTACTTTTTCCATGCACTAAAACTGAATTCTTCCTTGTTGTAAGGAAAAAAATAATAAAACAAAAACAAATGATACTGAGAACTGAATACATATGCAATATTTTGACCTGATAAACCTTACTTTGCTCATTAGAGTAATGCATATTTCATTACCTGTTCTCTGGAATTGTTATGGTTTTTCCACTTTTCAGAGCTTGCCTTCTTTTTAGTGATCTTTCTATTTATTTATTGTCATATGTGTTTTCTTCTGCTTCTGGTAATTTTATTCTGTATGGTTTAGTGAAATTTTATGTTTTTTTTTCCTGAATTTCCCATAGTCAATATATTTCTTTCATGAATTATGCCGAGTATAGTATATTCATCTTTAAATGAATAACATTATGACAGACGGCTCTACTGATTTTCCATTTCCAGAATAAGAAGAGGTTATGTCACAATTGGCCTCCTGTTGCTGTTAACCACCTAAAGAAATTTCTTCATTCTAGCCTGGTTTCCTGTGTCTTTCTCTTGCAAACCCCAGAACTCTAGCTAGATCACTTGGTATCACCATCACCATTGCTTTCTTTCTATCTGTAGTCCTATCTCCTTTGCAGAAAAAGAGCCAGTCATCCAACATCTAGCCTACTCTTCTGTCTTTTGAAATAAGCACACAATTTTTCTGTTACTGGTAATAACAATGTGGAAACTTGGAAGTCGAGGATCCCGATCTGTGATTTCAATAAAATCATGTGGACTTTAAAAATAATACTCAAAAAAACAGAGAAATTGCAAACAGATAAGAATACCTAAAAAATATCCTTTGTCTCTAATAAAACATACATTGGTACCTGATCTTAGCTACACTTTCTTAACTTACTCATGGATTTATATCTCAGTAAACTTTGGAGTCAATCCTGTTCCAGCTCTAGCACCAAAATGATAGTAACTCATTTCAAGTAAATAGAGCAGATACCCTGACCCCAAGAGACCTCAGTTCTAGGCACAATTCTGTGCTATTCATTAAATTAAATGCAGTGTGTTGCCATGGATATTATTCTGCTTTTAGAATTAGTAAATTTGGGTTCAAATCTTTCCTCTCCTAATAAATACCTGGATAACAATAAGTAAGCCAAGTATCCTCAGTTTCCTTATCTGTAAAATAGAATAATTAAATTAGGTCAGGTATTCTTAATATATATATATATATATATACATATATATATTATAGCATTTGAATATAACTGCTTTCTTTTACAATCTTATTTGCTTTAAAAATTTAAAAACATTCTCAGAAGGAGTTCATATGCTTCAACAGGTTCATTATAGGTAATTGGGTAAAAACCTTTGCCTAAATGACATGAGATTCCTGAAAGCTCTAGATCTATATTACTTAGATAAACTGAGGAAATTTGGCTAGATAATTTCAAAGTCATTTTTCCTTATTTTAATCCAGATTCAGTTTAAATGTAGTAGCTAATGTCTTTGTTAGTCTTATCTATGAGTTTGATGTCTCTGATTAAGGAAAGCACTTTCCTATTAACCCTAAGGGATTTTTCTACTAGGTTATAAATACATCAGCTCAGTCAATTGTTAAATTAATAGTGTAAGCATTTATATCTCAGAAATTAGCAAACACTAAAAATTGGGATTTGATGTATTGTTATGTTTATTGTTTTGCTGTTGTCCAGACTTAAGAAAGCAATGGAAAAAGTATTAATAATTCAGATTAAATTTAAAAGTGTTTCCTGCATACGTTGTCTCCCCATTGAGCCCTCCTCATTTGCTTGATTTATCATGAAAGACCCTGAGGTCTCCCAGAATCCTGTCACTGAAATTGCTAAACAAAAGTACTTCCAAATAGACTAATAATACAATTCCTATAAATAACAAGAGGATGGTCTTTCCCTCAGAGATGGCTCAAAGTAGCAAGATTTTGTAAAGCTAATTATATCAATACTATCATATGAAAAAATCCCACATAATATTTTTATCCATGTAGAAATCCTTTTCTAATAGGAAGATATTTTTGTTATTTTTATATATGTATAATTTGTCATAACTATGTTTAAATACAATGTAAAATAGTCTTAAAAGTTTTAGGTTGTGCAAAAGGTCATGTTGGTATTGTTAGCTGGTTCCTCTTGATGTATCAAACAAGTTTTTAAATTTGCTGGAAAGGTTTTTAATCTTTAAGATTTGGTTAAGTGGCTAGTGATGGAACAGAGGTTCTAACTCATCATGGCTTCCTGCTTTCTATTTGAAACCACAAATGTTGCTAAAATTAGTCTATGGAAACCACTTGAAAATGCAACCTCAAATTAAGGTGAAATTCACTTAGTGAGGGATGGTGGGTGTAGGTACATTCATGTTTTCCTATGATGCGAATATTTGTGACTCTCTCTCATAGGAAAAACAAGCCAACAATATTTGTATGGAAACCATCCAGAAAAACACAAAATGTCATTTTATTTAAACACTCATAATAAATGCAGCCTTTTTCATTGCTTTGTTCTGATAGGAGAAAATGGTAGTAAAGGCATTGGAACTTTCTATCTATAAGAAAGAAAGAAATCACTAAGTGATTTTCACCATAAGACAGAGAAATGATTGAAATAACTGGTTCTGGAGTCAAGGGATATAGATTCAAATGATACATATTATGGTAAATGCTTGTGTGACTTTTAGCAAGTCACCTACCTCACTTTCTTTCTGTAAAATTAGGTGGGGGTTGAGCTAGAAAACCTGAGGTTCCATCTCTAGATCTGTGATTCTTTCTTTCCCCACTAGCTCCTTTTTCCCCTTCTTCCCTCTCTCTCTCTCTCTCTCTCTCTCTCTCTCTCTCTCTCTCTCT
>JAJPUD010000291.1:310447-429822 GCA_023553655.1 Myrmecobius fasciatus | reverse complement strand
CTCTCTCTCTCTCTCTCTCTCTCTTTCTTTCTTTCTTTCTTTCTTTCAACATTCCAATCATGTCCTTGGTAAGATGAGCTCTCCTGAAGGCTCAGATGGCTTTTTTCCCACTTTAACTTACTAATTTTCTATGGAAATTATCTTTTTGTTTCATATCTCTCTTTATTTCAGTTGGTAGAGGGGGGGGGAAGTACCTTTCAAAATGAAGCAAAGTAAAAAAAAAATATATATATATATATATATATATAAGAGAAGGAAGAAGAGGCTCATTTCTAATCCAAACCATTGGAAAACAGTTCTCATAGTAAAATAATAGATACTATCCTACCGCTCCAGATTTGAAGATTGTAGGGGGTTTCCAGAACAATTGATTGTCCTAATGACCTGAAAAAATCTTGATTTCCAATGTCCCAGTTGACTTTCTATTTCTGAATATATCACATCAGTTCATAAAACTATTTTGTGAATGATCATTTGCACAGAAGATGTTTTTGCATATTCATAATTCTTGCTGTACAAGGTAGGTTTTGAGAGATGACAAGCAGAGATTCTCAGCTAATTACTGGCAGTCTGGTGTGTTCTGCCTGCTTTGCTTAGTGTGGAGATAAACTGAAGAACATTTAATAGAGTTGGTGGTTTTTCTTTGCCTTTCCTGTTTGGAGAAGGACATCTGCAGCTGTATTCAGTCACTGACTCACAGAGAGCAACGGAGGTTTTCAACCCTATCATATCGACCTCCTAAACCCCAAGGCCATAGTTTGTGCTTTCAATGCACATGATGAACCTCCTAATGGCAATACAGTGTGTGTGTGGGGGGGAACTTGCACATTTCTAGAATTCAGATTTCAGGACACAGATACTGTATATTGCAGTAAAAAGAAATGGCTATTTTTTTTAAAAAAAAAATGTAATGAATAATGTTATAGTTTTAAATGGTGAACTCAACTTTAATTTTACTCAAAAACATCTATTAAGCATCTCTGCAAATAGTTCAAAGCAAAGATGGACAATGGAAGAGAAACACAAATAAATGGTTCATGGTCTATGCTTTGAGGAGTTTGTAGATAAGTAGAATGATTTAATCTGTATAATAAAAGAACACAAATACAAACAAGTATTATGATGGGTTAGAAGGGGGAAAAGGGTTATTTCTGACAGGGAGGATCAAGGAAGGTTCCATGAAGAAGATAGTGTATATGATAGATATTAAAGTATGGAAAAAAATTAATTGGTAGACATGAAAAAGAAGCATTTCAAGAAAAAGGAACTGTGTAAAAATATTATGGCACTGGGAAAGCACAGGACATGAATTGGGGAAGTCTTCATGCTGGATTGTATCAATGTTATATTACTTGTATCAATGATATCTCTAAGTCAGGGAAATGATCAAATTATTGAAATAGAAAAACACCTTAAAGAAAAGTAGAATTTCCTCAGTAGTATCTGAAGATGAATCGTATTATTTGTATATCATAGTCACCAATTTTTTTTCTTATCTTGCTATAGGATCAAAATTTATTGGAGCTGAGGAAAGTAAGATAACTAAATTTTCTGTGTATGTCTGGTAAGAAGTCAAACTCTAAGGTCCTAATGTGAAAGATGAAATAACTGAGAAAACAAAGATTCTAGCCTCCAAGTCTATCAATTTATTAAACAATGCCTGGCACTTGCATAACAATTGAAGATTAGACCTCCTCACCTTGTAACTGGACTCTGAATAGAGGGGGAAGACAGATTTTTATGCATTTAAAAATAACAATTAACAGAATATAAAACAGAATACAAGGCTAGGCAATCTGATTTTTAATTGGAGGAAAGATTAAGACTTTCCCAGTTGGAAGTAGGGAGAATGAGCAGGTGCAATTCCCTGAAATCAGAAAAAGAGGTGTCCCACTCTTTTGTATGTGTTGGCTTTGTAGTATTTAATCTGACACATGCTATAGATACCACTAAACAAAATTGCAATTATTATATTTGTAACTGATGTTTTACACTATTTGTACAATGGGAAAATGTAGCAAATTTTATTATTCAGAATGCTTGGAAAATGAGATTTTCTAGTAAACTCATCATTCCTCTTAAATAATTCTAAAACTACATGTTAAAACACAGATTAACAGTTTTCAAACTAAAATTCAACAAAATATGAAATTTATATTAAACACAATGAAATGATTTGGAAGGTACTTTTATATTAATTAATCTGGATTATTATAAAATTTCAATCTAAATAGACATAGAAATAAGTCCGGATAGGCTTTCTATGTAGGTAGAATCCCTGGGATATAGTATGTTTCAGAAAATATTCATATATATGTTAAAGTCCCCTTTGAGGACAAGAGACTCCTGAAAAAATCATTACTCTTAGACCAAAACAAACAAATAAACTTTTTGACTAGTTTGTCACTTTTGTTTGAAATTCTATCCTTAAAAATTAATTTCTTTATTTAAAAATATACTGTACTTTTTAAAAATCCATATGCTTTTTGAGGAGGCACTATATTAAGCTGTTATTATTGTTCAGTCATTCAGTTATGTCCAATCCATTGTGACCTCATGGACCACACTTTCTATGGAGTTAGCAACAATACTGAAGTGGTTTCGTCATTTCTTTCTCCAGTAGATTAAGGAAAACAGAGGTTGAATGACTTATCCAGGGTCACATTGCTAATGTCTGAGTCTGGATTTGAACTCAAGTCTTCTTGTCTTCAGCTCAGTACTAGTTTCCTGACCTATCTGGCTACCTCCTAATCATTTGTTAGTACTTCACTGTGACCATTTCTTCTTATAAGAAATAGCTAATAGAGGATTCTAATAGATTGAAAGTTTTAAATGAATTAATAAAGCATCTTGTTTTCACCTAAGGATATAGGAATAGAAAATTAAAATAGTCCCTGCTGTCAAAGAGCTCACATTCTAACAGAGACAAAACATATAAACATTCTCATCTTCAGGTCATATAGAAAAATCTCATAAATGCAGAGGCAAAGTAGATGATAATATCTTATTTTCAGTGTCATTTCCAGTAGAAAATAATATAAATTCTGATGTTAAACTATTTGACAATGCCAAAGATTTTTATGTAAACTTTTTTTCCTGGCTACTCAGTACCTGTGGCCCTAATACCTGTAGGAATACCTGCCATGCTGGGTCTCCATAGGGAATGCTGAAGGCAAGCTTGAAAGCACTGAACTAGAAACATTGTCATTCCTAGGCTCTTTGGTTCGGGGTCTTAAGATGTCTCCAAGAGGATTTAAGGAAGTTTGGAGGTCAAGATGCTGGTATTGGGTTATGGCCTGACTTTACCAGCACATGTGTATACACATATACATATTATATATATGTATATATACACACACATTCATTCATTCATATATCTGGTCTTTCTGATATCCTTTTTCAGTAGGTGAAGTTTCTTATTGTGAATTATAATTCCACTTTGGGCACTGATTACATACTTCATTTTCTTATTTCCTCCTTTTAGCACAAATGTCACACCTCTTAGATTGCTGCTAATTCTGCCTTTTCTTTTCTCACCACAGTTCATAATTGGATACTCATACTGGTTTCCTGCCTAACAGGAAAACCAGTTATCCATGATGCACCTAACTGGCCATAACATTATGTACCCATCTGCTGAAAGAACTGTAAAGCCAGTTGTATTTAAGGTTGTGAGGATCCTGATTGACTTCCTGGTCTCCCAATGCATTGTGTGCCACACATTAGCTGATGCTGAAATGTATGAGGAATATCCAATAAAGAAATTTAGTTTTATTTAGAAGTTGCAAGCCCTTTCCTAGAGAAATGATTTTATTAGCTTATATTGCTCATAAATTAATATAGTAAAACACTATGCAACATTGACAAATAATTGCTATTCCAATGATTTTTTAAAATTAGAAAAATAATATGCCACTTTTCAAAAACTGCAAAGAGTCAAAATATAGAAAAGAGTCTGCAGTCAACCAATCTCAAATAAAACTTTTCAAACATTCTGAATTTAACCAGATAGGGATATAACCAAAATAGGGACTGTTTTTTACTCTAGTCCCAGATGTGAAAATGGCAAATTACTATTTTTGTAACTTAAATATGTAAGTTCTTTTAAACATATTTCCATAACTGTCATGTTGTACAAGAAAAATCAGAGCAAAAGGGAAAAAATCCATGAGAACCAAGCAAACAAACAAGGTAAAAAATATTATGCTTCAATCCATATTCTATCTCTCTAGATGGGGATGGCATTTTCCATCCCAAGACTAGTGGAATTGCCTTGAATCACAACATTGTTGAGAAGAGTCAAGTCTATAACAGCTGATTATCACATAATCTTGTAGTTACTGTGTATAATATTCTCTTGATTGTGCTTGCTTCATAATATTCCATTACATTAATATATCATAAGTTATTAAGCCATTCCCCAATTGAAGGGCTTCTATTTAATTTCTAGTTCCTTGCTATTACAAAAAGGGGTGCTACAGACTTTACACATATAGGTCCTTTCCCCTCTTTTATAATCTCTTTGGGATACTGTTCAATTAGACATAAACACTTGTACTTTAAAGACAACATAAATGGAGTATGAGATTTTAATGGGTTAAGATTTCTTTTTTCTTTTTTTTTTAAGAACACAGGAAGAACCTGTTAGAAATGAAATACACTTGCTCAAAAATATAACAATAATTTGTTAAGTGCCTACTAGATGCCAGAAACTGTAATATGCCTGGAACAAAGAAAGTACCCCCCAAATTTTTCTTGCTTTTAAGGAATTCATTTAGCAATGGGTAAAAAGAACATGCAAACAATTATATTAAAAATATTCTTAGGAAAAAAAGTATATAACCAGCATAAGCCAAGTGCTAGAATTAAGCAAGATCAACAAAAGCTTTTTGGGAGAGGTTAGAATCTAGCTGGAATCTGGAGGAAGTTAGGAATTCTGGCTGGTGGAGATGAGGAGGAAGAGATCCTAGGCATGAGGAATAATTGATCGGAGATAGTATATCTTATGTGTTATAGTCCAGTATATAGTGTTGATAGAAAGCAAAAGATCTAGGTAATGAAAGATTTTTGAAAAGCCAAACTAATGATTTTATATTTGGTCCTGAAAGTTATAGGGAACTCCTAGAGTTTATAGAAGAGGGGATTACATGGTCAGACCTGCATTTTAGGAAGATTTTTTCTTATCTGAGTAGAAACTAGACAAGAAACAGGAGGTACACGTCAAGGAGACAACCAAGAGGCTATTGTAGTAAGAAAGGTCGGTTGCAGTGTCAGAAGAAACAAAGGGTCATATAAGAGGAGTGTTTTAAAGAAAATCAACAGAATTTTCCTTGGTAAAGAGAAGGGTTACCTCTTCATGTGAGATAAGGCTGAAAAAAAAATAGTAGCAGAAAGCATCTGAGTGATGTAAGATTAGGAAGGGAAAAGAAGAAACTCTGTGAATAGCCTCTGTTCTTTTTGGTGAAATAAAAGACAAGATTCTCAACTAAGGGAGTGAGATCAGAGGGAGCCATAGGAGGTTTAAGCAGTGATGAAATGGTTTGAAATAGTTGTTGTAGTGAATGAGATAGTGAAGAGATTAGTAGGGAAATACTAAATTTAAAAAAGAAAATTAAAAAAAAAACCTGATTCTTTGCTGCAGTAAGAGACAAGTTGAGATCATAACATAAATTTGTAGAAAGTCCATTTAGTATGGTTTCTTGATTTTCTCCAGCTTTATGCGGCAGCACATTAGTAAGAGAGAATGGGGAAATGATTTCATTGTAAAGTTTAGAAGGGCAGTATAGGCAAAAGAATAAAGGAATAAAAGACTAAAGATAAGAGACTGCAGTGTTTGATTGGTTTACCAAGAGATCAAACCCAATTCAGGAGTGATAGCCTGAGAAAAAACTAAGAGGTTGAGTGATTATGAGTCATGGTGAAGTTGAAGAAAGGGGCTTGGGGTTTCAAGGAAGATGGAGAAGTGGAATAACAAAAGCTCAGGAGAGGATAAAGGAATTTTAGAATTAATGAACATGGAAATAGAACACTTGTGGATAATAATAGAAAGATCAAGTTATAAATATCTGTGTAGCTGAGGTGGGTTAGAGGAGCAGATCATGATACACAAATATGTGTATTTTTAAGAAAAGATTAACATATATGTTAAAATCCTCTTTTATGAGGACAGAATTTGGAGAGAAGAGAAAAAATGTGATCCAAACACTGAACTCCTTCAGGAAGGAAAGAGGGCTTCCTGGAAGTAAGTGGATGGCTATAATAATTTCAGTTGAAGGATAAATGTGGATTAAATGAATCTCAAAGGAGAAAAGGTTACTGAAGCATCTTGGTATGGAGAGAGCCTAGGAATAGCAATGAGGAGCAAGAAGTATTCCAATTTCCTCAAATCAACCAGTGATTTGAGGGTATAATGGAAAAATACAAACAATGGTGCAATCAGAAAAGCTGTGTAATCAAAAAAAGGAGTGAGAGAATAAAATGTTTAAGAGGAAAGGAAGTTTATTACCTATAGATACAACATTCCAGAAAGCATATTAGAAGGGATGGTTAACTTTAGAGCAAAATGTTAAGATGAGGGGCAAGGGAATAAGGGAGTAGTCCGTGAGCAGTGAAGAATGGGGTTTGAAGAAGAGTAGCTGGTGGTTCTGAATTTTTGAGATGGCAAGAGAATCATGGAGTGAGAGCATATTAATGATTGAAGAGTTGATTCAGAGAGGTTGTCATCTTTCTTTGATTAATTGAAGGACAAAGTAGCCCCAAGGCTTGTGGTATATAGATCAAAAGGAAGAGTATGGTATTGTAGGAAACTGAGAGAATGATGACTAAAATTCAGTCAATTACACAAACATTTAATAAGCACCCATTATATGAATGGGACTGCACCAAATACTGTAAACACAAAACATCAGTGATATCTCTGTTTCCTAGGAATTTACGTTCTGCTGAGGATTACCATACACAAAGCTAAGTATATATCAAGTTTATAGAAATTTATGGAAAATAATTTCGAAGATGTAGAAAATATGAACATTGGTAGAGTTGAGTGGAATCAGAAAAGGCCTTGTGTAGGAGCTAAGTACCTATGATATACTTTGAAAGAAGGTAAGGATTCTAAGTGGCAAAGTTGAGGAGAGAGCAAATTTCAGATAAGTTGAGACATGTAAAAACATGGACACAAGAGATAGAATATCATGAATATTAGACAAGTAGCAGCCTGTTTCATAGGAAAAAAAAGAGAAGGTGAATATGATGAAATAAAACATATGAGGTAAAAGGAGAGTAATACATTCATTTCAGCATTATTTTGTTAAAGAGCATTTTCCCCTGAAAATTATATTCAAAAAGTACAACCTAAGGATTCTATCTTTTAATGTAGAAGCAATAGGGAGCCTCTAAAGTTCTGTTGGTTTGTTGTTTTTAGTAATGAAATATAATAGCATGGTCATAACTGTTTTAAAAATATCAATCCTTTTCAGAGAGTCCTGGAGAGACTTGCATGAACTGATGCTGAGTGAAATGAACAGAACCAGGAAATCATTATACATGGCAACAACAATACTATAGGATGATCAATTCTGAAGGACATGGTTCTCTTCAATAATAAGATGTTTCAAACCAGTTCCAGTTGTTCAGTAATGAAGAGAGCCATCTACACCCAGAGAGAGGACTGTGGGAACTGAATGTGGACCACAACATACATTATCTCTCTCTCTGTTGTTGTTTGCTTGCATTTTGTTTTCTTTCTCAGTTTTTTTTTCCTTCTTAATCTGATTTTTTTTGTGCCCCAAGATAACTGTATAAACATGTATACATATCTTGAATTTAACATATATTTTAACATATTTAACATGTAATGGACTGCCTGCCATCTAGGGGAGGGGTGAGGGAAAGGTGGGGATAATTTGGAATAGAAGGTTTTGTAAGGGTCAATGTTGAAAAATTGGCCATGCATATGTTTTGTAAATAAAACACTTAAAAAAAAGACATTGAAGAGTTCTGTCTTTTTTATGGACTTCACAAAAATCTCCATATGCAAAGAATATAAAGAAGATTATATATAAAATTTCAAAATTTTATTATATACATGGGTATATGTGTATATGTGTTTTCTTTCAAAGCAGTATGGTATGAACCTACTTCTATTTATTTTTCTTGGCAGAATCTACCTGTGACACTATAACTTTAAAAATTAGTGGCCAAATTTTAGAAAGCCTCAAGTTTTAGAAAGTTCTTTCTCACAAGTACAGAAGATGAAGGATTTGTTATATACTTACTACTCTGTGTGAAGCCCTGTGTTAGGTATTCGAAATAAAACAAAAAAAATGAAACCGTTCTTGCCCTCAAGGAGGAGAAAAGGATAGATCAAATAAAATGCTGTAGGAAAATTTCAGGGGCCAGGGAAGTGAATATCTGGGCTTTATAGTAGAAGTAGTCAGTATAAGCCTTGAATGAAGATTTAAAAATTGGAAACACTGAAGTAAAGAAGACTATAAATTCTAAATGGCTATCACTCAGCAATCAGAACCGTAGTCAGACCACAAAAGCACTAAACATAAGACCAAGACAGAGTATCAATCTGGAGGAAAACTAGATTTGGGGTAAATTATTTTTCTGTAATTAAATACCATAATAGCAAGATCATTGTTCTGTTCATTTCCATTGCTTACATTATTTGCTGCTAAATGTTTAGCTTTTTTTTCCCCAAATTGTAAGCTGTGTACATAGTGACCCAGTAAGTTCACAGTGAAATGAAAAACTTGAACATTCTCCATAAATGGTGATATAGATTTAATATTTATGTAAAAATGATTAAAAGCTGAAAGTTTAAAAAAAGATCCCATCATAAGTGATATTTTAAGTAACTGAAAAAAAGTTTTGATTTTGATGCTTCCATAAATAAATGTGATTCAATAAATTATAGTTACCCAACATTCTGGGAATATTATTAGCAGTCACTAATAAAAATTAATGTATCTGATTTTACTGGGTAATTTTTGGATGGCAAATTTCATGACCATTAAAGATTTCATGGATGATCTAAGGTAATATGAAAGAAGCAAACTTTAAAAAAAAAAAAAAAGAGGAGGAAACACAACATGACCTTTGGAAAAGACCAACTTTTCTAAGCTTTAGTTTCCTGATCTATAAAATGAGAAAATTGGATTAGATGATTTCTAATGTCCAACATTCTAAAAACCTCTGGTTAATGTCCTTGTCCCTCAGTTTAATTTTTCTGACCCACAGACTAAAAAGTATTCTTTCAATATGTGTTTTTCTCTGTTTCACAGGCATTGGAGTGTGAATCGCTCTCTTGTTATTTTTTCCCCTCTCCCTTCTGTTGCCCTCTTCTTTTCCATCCTTTCTTTCCTTCCCAAAGATTCCAAAGCAATCCCACAGATTTAGGACAGAAAATGCCATTTTCTTTCTTTTTTTTTTTATTAAAACTTTTTATTTGCAAAACATATGTATGGGAAATTCTTCAACATTGACTCTTATAAAGCTTTCTGTTACAAATTCCCCCCCCCCCCAGTCCCCACCCTTCCCCTAGATGGCAGGAAATGCACTACATGTTAATTATGTTAAACTACTTGATAAATCGAATATATGTGTACTTATTTCCACGCTTATTATTGTTGTGCAAGAAAAATCGTATCTACAAGAAAGAAAAATCTGAGAAAGCAAACACAATGCAAGCAAACATCCATAGAGAGCATGAAAATGTTATGTTGTGGTCCACATTTCATATCCCTCTCTCTGGGTAGAAAATGCCATTTTCATCCAGAAAAAGAACTAAGGGAACTGAATGTAAATCAACACATGCTAAGTTCATTTCATTTCTTTTCTTTTTTTTTACTCTCTCCCATGGTTTTCCCCTTTTACTCTGATTTTTCTCTCCCAATATGATTCATAAAGTAATATGCATTAAAAATAAATAAATTTACTAGAGGGAAAAAAAAGAAAAAAGAAAAAAAACAAAGCTAATTCCTTCTCCTTTGCTAAAAACTGAGCATTTCCCTCAATTTTAGGGTCACATTCCTTTGAATTTCATTGACCTACTATTTAGGGCACCAACATTTTCAGGAGGTGGAAACAAATTATTTCAAAATTATTCCTACATAAATCTATAAGCTTCATAATTGCATACTAGCTTGCTTGCAAATTATTATTATTACATATTTATGTGACACCTTCAATTTTCAAAGTGTTTTTCTATCCATTAATTAGTAGATTCTTAAGTACTTCCTCTCAAGATCAGTATTTTGATCTCCACTTTGTAGCTAGATAAATTAAAGCTCAAAGTTAAATGTCTTGAATAGTCAAGGAGTCAAGATTGGGACCTCAAGACTTAAATCTATGTTTTATCTTTATGTATCAGGCCAAATTGTTTTTAGTGCCATTGATATAGTTTAAATTCTTAGAAGAATCTAATCAATTAAAATTAGCAATGTTGTTATAAAGTTTGCTTTTTTTCTCCCCACCTTTTTTTAAACTCTTTTATTTAGGTCAATTTATGCCTGATTATCAAGCCTCTGGGCAGAGCCCTAGCTATGAATTTTTGAGCTTGGGGCAAATAACACAAACTGTGCCTAAAGCAAGAAACTCAGTATGCTGTCAATTGAGTGATGGGATGGCATACTAACTCATAGGGAGGAAACATTCTTGTGAATGCTGGTTTGATGACACCAGTATGCAGAACTTCCTGAGAGTAGTACAGCAGGGAAAAGAAAGCTCACCCTAGTCTTCTATCTGGTAGCTTGTTATTTTGATTTATTGCTCGTTATTTTTGTGTTATTTTCCCCATCAAACTGAGATTCTTGAGAGCTTTTGTGTTTCTTTGTATTGCCTGTGTTTAGCACAGTGCCTGGCACATTAGGAAGCACTTAACAAATGTTTATTGATTGACTGACCAATTAGCTGATGGGTTTAGAGGGTCTGTGAGAGTTCACAGAAGGCTGAAACAGATTATTTTCTGAATATAAGTAAATGGTTTCCCTAAGATTTGATTACTGCATGACCTGGACAAACAGCTGTTTGAAAGGTTCCTCTGTTCCCATAAAAATGAAGGAAGAGGGGAATTTTTGACCCAGGTCTTGCAAATTCAGAGAGGACTTCTTTTATTGAGTTTACAATAGATGGTTCCTTCATCCCACAGAAATGGAGGGACTACAAAGTAATTACAGGATAATCTACTTTAGCTGCTGTGGATTACTTCAGCAAGCAATGAAGCATTGTTATGATTCCACCTAAGTGACTCCAAATTGTTGTTTTTAAATGCATTTTTATGCCAATTGTGATTATCAGGTGAGCAAATCCTAGTTAATAATTTGCTGCTCGAAATTGCAATAAACCAATAAATATTATTAAACTACTATTCAATTAAAAGGAAATACTCCAAGAACAGATACAGGAAAAATAAATAAGCATGTAGCTCTGCTACAGGAACCAAAACAAATGTGGTAATTGAGAAACACCAAAGTAAATTAAATTACATTGGCAATATGGGTGGTTCCTTCCAGACTCACCATCTTGGCACTGGCATTAATTCAGAAGACTAGAAACAAAAGATCCCCTGTCACAAAATCAGAAGATTATTACCTCCACCATTGCTAATTATAATTTGTTTGGCTAATGCCCCTTGCTATACTTGGTAAATACAGATTAATTCAAGAAATCAGATACAGTAACAACATCTTAAAGTTTTATTAAGAGCATATTGTCAGTACAAAACTGTTCTAAGAGCCTCTGAGATTACATAGGGAAAGAAAAAAAATGATTTGGGTCAGTTCTTTTGGCAAAACAAACAATTAGATTAAGATTTATAGTGTTTAGGAACAACATTAAGAAAGAAAAAAAAACTTACAATGTCTATCTTAGAATGGACTTTATCAAGATGTTAGGTGGCTATATTTTTAATTGTGTAATTTTTATATAATGTATAAGGGTTTGAGTCTTTTAGTTTCACAGTAAATTTAGATAATACAGAAATCATAGAATAAAGCTAATAACTACTATGGAAGGAAATGAGGGCTAGGAGCTTTATTTTTTGATTACTTACTGTATTATTATCATGGAAACATTCTGCTTAAAATTTGTCCTTACTATTTCTCTACTTTAATACTCATTTTTTTCTGTTAGTCCCTTAAAAATTTCCATGCTATTTTTTCCCCTGAAATACCCCCTATAAATTGGAGCTATTTCCCCAACTCCCACTTATATTACATAAATTCTTCATCCTCACATTTCTGGGGTTAATCCTGAAGGTCAATGAAGTTTCTAGTGCTTTTCTTATCAGTCACCATGGTGAGATATCCCACTGATTATCAGCCAGAGGTAATTAGCTTACACCATGTAGGCTAACAACAGTGGATAAAGTGCTAAGTCTGGAATCAGGAAGACCTGAATTCAAATTCAGTCTCAGACACTGTGTGAACTTGGGCAAGATATTTAATCTCTGTTTGTCTCAGTTTCCTTATCTGCAAAATGGGAATAATAATAACATCTGTCTTCTGGGGTTGTTGTGAGGAACAAATGAGATGATATTTAGTACCATGCCTGGAACATAATAAGCACTATAAAAATGTTTGTTACGATTATTTTTGTTGTTGTTATATAGTGAGACCATTTGTTACATAAATAATAAGAACATACTTAGCCCTTGCTCACACAAGTTAAAGTCAGTCTACTGGTATTGAAGATGATATTTTGATTTACTTGTGAATCAGATTTAATTAATTCAGAGTTTCTCCTCATCCTCTTCTCTAGAGTTGCTAAAGTCCAATTATGAGACAAAAGCTAAGAGGATCAGTGATGGCCTGGGATGCAATGGATGACCTTGGCTTTTCTAAATTAAAGTCTTTTCCATGTTTCAGTTTCTCTGAGATGACATTTATTCAAGAGTGAGTATAATTTTTTTTTAATGGTAATAAATCACAAGGTAGCTAGGTGGTAAAATGGATTGAATGTCAAGCCAAGAGGCAGAAAGACACGAATTCAAATCTGGCCTCAAACTCTTATTAGCTCTGTGTAAGTCACTTAACCCAGTTTGTTTCAGTTTCCTCGTCTGGCAAATGTGTTGGAGAATGAAATGTGAAACTATTCTATATCTTTGTCATGAAAACCCCAAACAGTCACAAAGAGTCAGACGTAACTGAACAAATAAATCACACGTGGCAAAGGTTTAACTCATAGCTCTTGTTTGCTAAAAATTTTTTCCCCTTTTCTTGGAATTCTCATGAAGTTCCTCATAGGCATGATTATTTTCTAGATGCTAAGGGTTGGTGTCCTTGCAGAGTCTTGAAGCTTACTTTCCCCACAGGTCTCTCAACTATCAGTGCAGACAGTCTCCAGCCACGGTTGCTCCACTGACATTTCTTCCAGATCTAGTGGATACCACCACTATTGCTTGATTTTCCCCACAGATATTTTGATCTTTTAAGTTTTACTAGATTGTACCTGGACAATCAAGAAGGGAGAAAAATTGTTATTTTTCCCCTTCCTCTATAAAGGCAGTTCACTGCCAGGAGTTCATATTTAGTTGATTTGAACACCACTCATCTGAGTTACTCAAAACTAATTTGTCATTCTGATACATGTGACTGATTTTATACATGTAGGACTGATTCTCTTTAACTAATCTCAAGCTATTTCCTACATGATGTCATTTACTTTAATCTAATGACCCCAAATCCCTAAATTCCTTTCAAATAGATTAAGGACTTTTTCACATTTAGTTTATTGTTGATGTTTTATTCAGTTCAGACATTTCAGAGTTTTGCAATTAATTGGAGTGTGGCAGAGACCTATCCTTATACATGTTTTGCTTCAAATTATTTCTAAGTGTTTTGACTTATAGGTATTTTGGTATTTTCTTTCTTACTTTCTCTTTTTTCAACTCATCTCGATTCTATTTTTTTTCTTGGTTTTCTTCTTCACCTTTCTCACATATCTGAGGACTATTCTTTATTTCTTTCTTTTTCCAGTAGAAGGTACTAGAAAACAAAACAAAACAAAACATAATGCATCATGGTTTTAGTGACTCTAGTTTTATGCCAGTTAATTACTATTTATATGACCTTGGGCTAGTCATTATTTTTCTGGACCGCATTCTCTTCATTTGTAAACTGAAAAGGATAAACGAGGTTGTATCTAAGGATTTCTTTGGTTCTAGCTCCTATGCTTCTTGGTAATCATTTACTCTCATTCTGGTAGAGTTATTCATCTGTAAAGTCTTCTTCAAACCTTAAAATACTAGCTCTATTATTATTAATTATCATCATCATTATTATTAATTAATTTTTTTCCTAGAAGAATATCCTTTCCCTACTCTGAATGTCTTCCTCTTGCTATAGCCAAACAAAATTCATTTTATTAATTTTGGAGAAACAACTAGGGAAACATCCTGAGTTATGTATGCCCAGCTGATGAAAACATTTTGCTAAACTTAGACTAGTAGAAGAAAATAGGTTAGTAAAAGGGTTGTTTCCAGGAGGATTGGTTTAGCTTCTTAGTTTTGACAATTGCTTTAATCCCTAGCTCACTCCAAAATGCTCTCTAAATTCCTGTCTTGTTTTTAAACATAAATCTAGTCTTGCATTATTTTTGCCACATTTTTTCTCCCTCCTTCCAATTGAAACTTTCAACTCTAGTTAGTCCATTGGTTTACAAATCCACAATGCTGTCTCTGTGGAAATAAGTTTTTTTCTCTTCTTTACTTATCCAAGTCTACCCATCAATTTAGGTCTTAATCAAGATTCATCTCTTTCAAGAAATGACCCTTTGTGTTCTACAGAAAGTTATTCTCCATATTCCCCACACTATTCCTAAATTACTCTATTTTTCCTCTACTGACACTTAAAATAATTACTTCTATTCCCTCAGCAACACTTTCATTCTTTATTCTCTCTCCAACTACATCCTTGGCTTTTGAAAGAAGACACATAGTTGTACTGGATAATCTCCTCTCCTTTACTCAAAATTCAGGACATAGTCACAGAATCGCTGAAGTGGACAAAATCTTTGAAGTCTTCTAGTTTGATCTATAACAACTATTCAATTAATACTTAAATACATTTTATTGATACCTCTCATTTTTAAATTACCTTCAATTCCAAACATATCCCTTCTCCCATATTACCCAGAGAGCCAACCTTATATAAAAGATTAAAATGGGAAGAAGGGGGAAATTAGCTCAACCAAAGTAATGGAAATGTAATTTGTTTGGCAATATATTCAGTATTCCTCACTTCTACAGAGAACTGAGTTAGCTCTTCCTCCAACACAACATTCCCTCTCTTCCTCCCTCACTCTTCCTTCTCCTCTATTTGTACTGATTTTGCTATTATATATATAATTTACCTGGTTACTTTTACTTCCTTTTGAATCATTTCATATGTGTTCCCTATGTTGTCCGAATTTTTTATATTTTTTCTTATCTTATAGTAATATTTCATTCATTCAGGAAACAGGATTTATTCAGCCACTCTCATTGCCATCTCTTCAGTCAGAGCCTATCCCTTCTGTTTTCAGCTTTCTTTTGTAGTATTTTGGTGCATATGAAACGTTTCTGCCTCTAACTTCCTTTAGGTGTATTGCTAGCAGTGGGGACTTATTCAAAGAATATGGATATTTTGTGATGAAAGAAGAGGAGTATAAAAACAAAAGGAGGAGGGAATAAAGGGATGGAGAAAGTTAAAGCAGTGGAATTCTTGTAGAGCAGCATGAGATGACTGCTACATCAGGTATGGGTACAGTGGAAAAAGCATTGGTTCTGGGATCAGGGGACTAAACTTTCGATCCCAATTCTGCCGCTTCCTAACTCTGTGGCTTGGCTCAGACACTTAATATTCCAGAGTTTCAGTTCCCTCTTCTGTAAGATAAAGAAGTTGCATTATATCCTCTCACAGGATCCTTCAAACTCTAAACCTATGATCCTGTGATTAAATCTTGCTGTCCCTATAGGTTTCATTCTGTAAATGATGTCCCTACAATGTTTTTTCCACAGGTGTTAGAATTAATAATGTTAACTAGCATTTACACTTTATATTCATTATCTCATTTGAACCTCAAATCAAGCAAGTACTATTATTACATTTTTTACAGAAAAAGAAAACTTGAGCCTAAAAGAACCAGGCCCATCAACTGATGGCAAAAATTTGCTCGATTCCGGTCTTCTTTCAAGTAACTTGTTCAGGCTCCCACAGTTGTGTTTGAGGCAGTATTTGAACTCAGATCTGCCTAGTTCCAAGTCTAGAATTCTCTTTCATCTGGCGAATATCTGAAGCTTGTAAATTTAGACCCTGCAGAATGTTAATTGTGTAGTTGATACAGTTTTTTAAGTTTCAAATTCAACAAACATTTATTTTGTGTGCCTATCCTATGCAAAGTGCCACATATACGACCAGATTTTCCCGGTATTTATTCAGTGAAGCAACCTAGACATAACCAGCCTGAAATATTCTCTCTTCCTGCTCTCTCGATGGAAATCCAGCCACCTGAGTTTATGGTAAACTTGCCAACGTGCTTCCGTCTTTTTGGTCGGAGGCCATTTAAAGTTCCCGGGCCGTACTGACTGTTCCCCTTTAAGGGACTGCTCGCCTGTGAGTGTGAGTGTGACTGTATGTGTGTATGTATGTATGTGTGTGAGTGCTAGGAAGTTGCAGCTGTTGGTCGTGATGCCTCCTCCGCTGCCACCCCTTTCGCCCGTCCCGCCCTGCAGCCGGAGTCCCTGGGGGAGAACCTGGGCAAGCTTTCCCCATTCTTGAGCCTCACGGGCTCCAGCCGCCAGTACGAGCTGAGCAGGTGAGAGCTGAACTCGGAGCTTTCTGACTCAGTGGTAGGACTGAGCGCCTTTCACCAGGGCTGGACTCCTTGGCTCTGTCGGGTTCCTGACGAGCGCTGGCATTAGGCAGGTAAGGCAGCTACCTAGCTCTCACTTGGATCTCTTTCAGTTCCGGGAGTGCGGGAGAGGTGCACTCGCCTCTTTGGGATGCATCCCAGTTGGGCTCCGTGGCCCCAGGTTGCCCGAAGCGCTTTTAGGACTGGTGGCACCGACTGGCAAGGTAATTTCTGACCGCGAGCTGGAGGAGGACATTGGACTACTGAATCTGAACTAATTGAGGGAACCAGGGGAGAGAGGAGCTTAAGTTGTCTCCGGGAAGGATCTCTTTAGGGGCATTTAAAAGAACACAAACTGAGTCCGCATAGAGCGTTTGGGAGGGAACCCCTGTAAAAACCTCTATTTTCTCCAGTATGCTTAGATTATTAACCCAGATTCAATGGCTTTGAAGCTTTCCCCAAGGGTAGACCCGGTGAATGCACTTTGTGTAGTTCTGTTGTAGGACGGTTCATTTGTTTAGCAACATTAAAGCAGAAAGCATTATGCTAATTACGCAAATTACATACTTCCTCTGTGCAGGCTCTCTGGAAAATGATAAACTATATGTTGAGCCAGACTTGGTTTAAGTAAAGGTTAAATACTGCTGTAGCAGACACTCCAGGGGACCTTCGCATTTGCTAAAAAAATCATGCGTTATCGAATTTTAAATCATCTGAATTTTCATAGTGTTTTAACTTGTCTAAATGAGGTTTAGAGGAAGTAGAGGTGTGAAGATCTACTCATTTAGAGAATGGTTTAAAACTATGTACAGGAAGTAATATTTGGCATAGTCATGGTGGAGCATAAAACTTTTTTCCAGTTAAACCTGCTTCGGTAATGAGCAGAATTGCAAACTGGTTTTCTGTTGATTTGACTTTCAGTTCTCCCCCTGAGCATTTGTTTCTGTTAGATTAGTGAGACTCTTAAAATTTGACACTAGAGAACTTATAGTTTGTCGTCTTTGATATTGAAGTACAAAGTTTTTAAAAATTAATTTCTGTATACACCAAGATAATTGTCAAATTGATATCTAGTAAGCTGTCTACAGAGCTTTTTAGTGTGTCTTAAAATGCTTAAACATTGAGACACATCTCTTCATAATTTGAAAGATGTGTACTGTCAGATTCTAAGGATATAATAAATGTTACTCTATAAAATTCAAAGCATATAATAAAATGTTGGGGAACTGTATTTTGATGGGGCTACAAGCATATGTATAAATAAATATATATATTTATGTATATATATATACATGTATGCACATATTGTGTATATATATATGTATGTATATGCATGTGTATTTTTCTATTCCAATTTAATGCAATCTTACTTGATGGAATAAACTAATACTTTTTTGAAAATCCTGTTCTTTTTCTAGTGGGTACACCCTGTGGTGCAAACTTTATTCAATCCATGCCTTTTCACCTTGTGTGTCTCTTGTTAATATATTTCCTGTAAATCCTCCAAGGGAGTTTCACTTAGTGTACTCTTGATTTCATGAGGTGTCATGAATGCAAATAGAGCATATGAGGTGTTCATTGGTTTTTACCTCTGGCTTATCTTTTCTGGGCACACCTTACTTTAAGATAGGGTATTTTACACACTTTTGAACCACTATTCACAGGTTCAACTTATGGTTCTCTTTACTTAAGTAGATCATATATTCTCTGCCTTTTTGGGACCTGAAGCTGTAATTCTTCAGCAACTGTAGCATACCTTGCTTCATAGGAATAATATTTTACCCTCAGAATATTGGGATAAAAATATGGGTCTTTATTTAGTAGGGAAATTTTAGATTGTTTCAAGTGTAATATTTTAAAGATACATTCTAGTCCTTTAGTCTTCCTACTGAATTCTGACTCCTGTTTATCAGTACATCTACAATGATTGTTGAAGATAGTGATAATGTTGATAAATTAACTAGCTGGGTGGTTTCTCCTGCTGTGCATTATAGATTTAGACAACCCTTGGAATATAAATTCTTATCTTAAACAGGGAACTAACTAAATGATAAATTTGAAAGTGTTGTTTACCACATTTCTATGAGGTCTCAGAAAAAAAGAAGAAAAACTAGTTAATGATTTTGCAGGTGGATTTTTCTACATAGTATCAATTTTTATAATTAGTTTTCATTCCTATGAGATATAGATCATTACTGTAACTTAGAAAATTAAATTTTTGTAGCCTAATATTTATTTGCAGAATTTTGAATGGATATTTTTCAAATTTGGTGGGAAAAGCCTGGAAGTAGTGTAGTAAAATGAGAAGAAATTAAGAATTTATTAAATTTATAATTTAGTTTAAAAAAATCTTTAATAGTTTGATCTATAAGTTGTTTTAGCTGATATAATCTCCTTGACAAAGCTCATTATTTACCCTAGAATGGGAAAGGAAACTAACCTTTAAGAATTCCAAAGATTCTTTTCTAAAGGAATCAAGGTAATTCTTTGGAACTTCCTAATCATTTTATGTGATTATATTCTAAAATGGAAGTTTTAGATTATTTGATAAATATGATTTCATATCTATATTTATAGCTCAGGACAGATTTTTTTTTAAATGTGAACTGAAGAAAACTCTGTCATGATACTGTTCCTGGAACCAAGGGTTTTAATGACACAACTACAAGCATTTCTGCCTTCAAGAAGTTTAGAGTCCATTTAGGAGGATATCACATGTGAAATAAATAGATTACCAAGAATAGGGAGGTGGGGGAAAACTCTAATCCTTGTAGGCAGGGGAAAGAGTAATTAAAGCTTCCTGGAGAAGGTTCCTTACTTGAACCTTGAAAAAAAAAATCTGAAGAGAGGAAGTCTGTCCCAGGCACAGAAGATGGTTTGTACAAACGGAGTCATAACTTAGAAAATCAACCTGCCTCATGTAGGTAAAACAGATGTTAAGAGTTACTTTTCTAGATAGTAAAGGTGTATTTACAGATGTTTTGATGTAATAAATAGTTGTCTATTTTTGCCTTTTATCTGTTCTACTCAGATTATAAATTCCTTGAAGGCAAGGCACTTTTATTTATTTATTTTTGTTATCTCCAGTGCTTAGAATAGTATCTGGCATGTTGTAGCAGCTTAATAAATACTTGTTAATTGAATAATTAAAAGCTGGAAATAAGTAAACATATTAATAAGTAAACACCAATGACTCTTCCAACTTTAAATCCTAAAGTCTCTGCTCCTGAATTAATCATATCACATATATTTAATTAATCATCATGTAACAAAATTCTTAATTGGTATTTTCTCAATACTAGAATTCTATAGAATTCTCAATAAAATATTGAATCTCAATAGAATTGAGTCACCCAGTAGACTTTGGCAGTGGTTATTCTAAGAATTTCAGACCTGTCTAAACAAGTAACATTTCTCTGACATTTTCTTCATCTTTTTCATTCCCATGTGAACTGGCACACAAATACCAAGCTTTACCAAGTCATAGAGGCATAGAAATTTTGGATTGAATGGGGACATAGAGATTATCTAGTCTAGCCCTGTAATTTAGAGAGCAGTCAGGAAGTAAGTGGAGTTATCCAGAAATGTTTACAGGATTGATCTGAAAAACATAGCAAATGCAGAGAAAGATACAAAGCCAATTGCCTTTAAACAACATAAACTATTTATGTGTGAAGGGGGAAAAAAAAGAGGTAGGGTGTGGTTCTGGTCATTAATAACAAATTGGTTTTTGAGACATTTCCTTCATTAACTTGTTCCTTTTCATCTCTGACTTCTATTCTAGGTACTTTAAAAAATTTATTTTCAACTGCCCAATTACCAGAGTTCTGAGATTATTCTTTTTACTCTGTGTCCTGTGTCTATATGTACTATCTGAATCACAAACTTTTTTCTTAAAAGTAGAAGAAAACTACTACTAAATACATTTGATGCGGATGATGTAGGAACCAGATGATGATAGGCACCAAAAGTTGGAGTTCAGTCAAGTGAAAAATTTGCAATGGCCAATATCTTTGGAAAAAAATGTAGATTTATTTAGAGGAATAGGGATACAGACAAAATGAAGCAAAACAAATTGGGAGAGCATAAAAAGACAAGTTCCTCAGTGAAATTCACAATTACCCAGTAAAAAGGAAGTACCTCATAAGGTTGGGAATGTCTGTAGCCGGCAGGCTAAATCCTGAAAGGGTCTTAGCACTCTAAAAGAGATAGTTAGCTGTAAGTAGGAGACACGGGGTTGAAAAGTATAGAGAAGTTAGGAAAGATACCACATGGCATAGGAGAGAGGTAAAGAGAAAGACCATGAAGCAGAGTGCCATGGCCGGATGACCCAAAGGAGAGAAGCAGCTAAGCCATGCCCCTTAAGTAGATTTAATCTCAGGGACATGACTAGGATTTTTAATAGGACATGGCAAATTGAGGCCCCTGGAGACCTACAGAAATTAGATTTCAAAAGTCTGTCATAACTTGGATTTCTAACTGGATGACCTCCCCAGAGTGTGGGACCCCAGAGTTAAAGTGATCTCTATCAGTGCCTTTTTCTTGCCTGCCTACCTTGAGGATTAATTTTTATCAATTCTTCAGTTTCTTTCTTTTAAGCATACCCAAAACTGAAGACTTTATAATACTGAAATATTATTGGGTCTTTTTGCTTCTTAAAATAAACAAAATTTTTTTTGATGGCCTTTATTTTCAGAAAGCATGGTGAGGAATAAAACAAATAAAAAGGGCATCATATATTTATATGTGGTAATTTTATTTTGCTTAAGTACATTTATTTTATTTTCTTCAATTTCTCTATAGTTAATTTATAAAGCTAGCTTTTCTTTCAAAGGAAATGCTTCTTAATCTGTCTAAAATAATTCTGGCTTTCTTAGACAGTATGATTATCCATGTATTCTTTTTTTTTTGGAGACAGCATAGCATAGAACAAACAGATCTGAACTGTGTCAAGACTTGATTTCTAGTCCTGATTTGGGGATTAGATAATCTTCATCAAATAATTTGAATTCTGTAGGACCCTGTTCCTTGTTCTTTGAGGTTGTTGTACTGTACTCATAAGCCTGAGTGCAGAAATTAAATCCTTAAGAAAATAGAGATTATTTTGAATTAAATAGGTGGAGAGCGGAGGAGAGAAGATAGAAACAAGTTGAGAGAGACCAGTAGGGAAAGAGAGGCAGGCAGGCAGGGAGAAAGATACCCAGACTTCCAGGTAAGAGATACACAGACATACACCCCACCCCAACTCATCCCCACCACACACACACATGCCTGTGTCTATTGGCATTAGCATTGTATATTGATTGATATAGATTGAGGGACTGTTATAATCCTTTGATGACATTTCCAGCCGTGTGTGATCATGAGTAAATATGACTGGATGCTTTGGTAAAATTGCCCTTCCCCTGACCCAGGTGATGTCTGTCCAAAAGAAGCCATCTGTGGAACAAGCCAAGAAATCATTTGTTTTAAGTACACACTAGATCACAGTTTGTTCAAATAAGATATAGAGTTCATTTTGGTTTTAAAATAGTGTATTTTTCCTGCAGACGAAAATGTTTGGGGCATTTAAAGGCCCAAACAAAATATTTGGACGCTTGTTATAGGTGTGGATGTAGTTGCAATTTCATTGATGATAGGGAGCTTCCCTATGGAAAAATTGGGTCTACCAGTGCAGATTAGTAACTTTTCTACAACTTCTGGTGTTAGCCAGTAGCCTGGACAATGAGAGTGACTTGTCCAAGATATTACGCAGTTAGTATGAGGCAGACTTGATCATGATGGTGCTTTTGGTTTTTTTAACCTAATATTTTTGAGCCTTGTCCTAACAATGGAGCAAACTCAGTGAAATTTGATATATATGCAAAATGTCTTGAGTTAGACCGCTGGAGGGTCTTGTATTGCTGATTTTGTCCTGGGGTGGTATTTTTCCCCAAACTGAAAGCAAATGTTGTTTGACAATTTCAACTAAGGAGGCAACTAATAACATTTAACACATTGCCTCTATTTTATGAGCTTAAAGAGCTATAATGCTTTTATTTTATTTATTTATTTATTTATTTATTATAACTTTTATTTCAAGATGTTTTCTTTCTTTCTCATAAAACATAAAGACTGGAACAGACCAAAAACAATCTTAGGATGTAGCAGAAAGTCTCTTAAGTCTGAAATGTTAGGTGACCTAAAGTGGGAGGACACATTTAAGCCTCATCATAACTGAAATCTGATGCCCCACATACAGTCCTAATGCACCTTTACCGACACTGATCAAACTTGTTATTCCAATAAGTTTATTATAGTATGTGGCCAATCTTTCCTTCCTGTAACTTTATCTTACTTAATTCATTGAAGAGAAAAGAGAGAAACAGAAATTTGCAGAGGTGAGCCTGAAAAGGCCTATTGCCTTTCTGATCATGTACGGGGCAGATCTGTACAGTGTAGATACTTATTTTGCCTGATGTTTCCTTCTGTTAACCAGAAATTCAACAAAGGGAAAGCTGATTTGGCCTTGGAGAAGAGAAAAGAAAATTTCCTTTCCTCTTTTGAAGAGGTGAAACTGTTTATTTTGTACACAGACTTTGTTGATAGTTGTCTTTGCTGAACTGCTCTTTTTTTTTTTTTAAGGAGAAAAATAGGATAATATTTTTAAAAGTAATTTATTATTTCCTTAAAAAATAAAAAGGAATCCAAATTATCAAACAGTCTTTTGAAAAATGAATAGAGGCATATTTTTAAATGCTGACAAATGTTTTCATAGGCAGGAAAGATTTTCTAAACCAGATCAAATTCAGTAGTTTTGACCTATGAAGGCTATTCAGTTTCCAGAATTTTTGTCCTTTTTTTTTTAAAGGAATAATAAATACATTTAGTTAATTAATTAATAATAGACTAATGGCATATAAAGACTAAAAATTTAATACAAAGTTCTGAAGAGAGAAGTAAAGACTGAAAATGATTGTATGTCTATATCAATTCATTGTATCATAATTATTCAGGGAAGACAGATTGCTTTTGAGATGCTGTAATTTGTATAGCTCAAGGCTATAGAATTATTTCTTGTGGGAAGGGTATCTAGTTTAGATAATTACTACCTGAGATTTTACCTAATTTATCTTAGTACCCCTTACCAAGCAAAAGGAAAATAGTTTGCTTACTTAGGATTATCAGGAGGTAGTTGGCACAGGGTCTAGAGTACCAGACCTGGAGTAAGGAAGACTCATCTTCCTGAGTGCAATTTTAGTTTTACACACATAATAGCTGTACAACCCTAGGTAAGTCATTTCACCCTCTTTTCTTCAGTTGCCTCATCTATGAATGAGTTGGAGAAGGCAAAGTTAAAGAAGGGAATAGCAAATCACTCTACTATCTTTGCCCACCAAAAAAAAAATTCTAATAGATTACTAAGAGATGGAGAGTGAGACACAGATGAAATGGCTGAACAACAGCAATAACAATTTAGGTTCTTTAGGAAGTCAGTATGCCTTTAAGTGTCTACTACATGCCATGCATTATGCTAACTGCTGGGAGTATAAAGACAGAAGATCATCCCTGCTTTCAAGGAGTTCGCAGTCCAAAGAGAGAAAGGCAACATGAAAATAATTATTTTCAAACACGATGGAGACAGTATAAATTGGAGATAATTAATAGAAAGAAGACAATAGTATTGTAGAAGATTTCTTATAGAACATGATATTTAACTTAAATTCTAAGGAAGCCAAGGAAATTAGGAAGTTGGGATGGAGATTATTTCAGAGATGAGCAACAAACTATTAAAATGTATAGTCTAGAGATGGGGTATCTTGTAGGGACAACAAGGAAACCAGTGCTACTGGATTACAAAATATGTAGAGAGAAATATGGTAAAAGGAAAGTGGGGAGAAAAGAAAGATACAAAGTTGTGAAGAACTTTGAATGCTATGTCAATGAACTAGAGAGGTAAAAGGAATCACTGGAATCCATTGAAAAGGGATGTATGTCTCAAAAGTCTTAGCATAGATTTGAACTTTTAATAACAGAAAACTACACTAAAAATTTTGGGACACTAATATTACAAAAAATAGAGGCTATGTGTTAGTTACTATGCTAAGAACTATGGGTACAATGAAAGTTATTGATGGGCTTAGTCTTCAAAAAAAGTACTTGTAACCACAAATGGAAAGGTGGCCGAGAGTCAAAAAACTTGAGTTTAAGTCATATTTACTGCATATGCTTTGTACAGTGCCTGGCACATAGTAGTAGATGCTAATAAATGTTGGTTACTACATGACTTTGGGCAAATCATTAACTTCTCAGTTCTCTAGACAATTCTAAGACTGTCCCTTGCAGAGAAGGCACTGATATGCATGGGTAGATTGAGTGTCTTCACCCAAAAGTTCCCTATTCCTTTGAAATCACAAGTCTAGGCTCCTAATATTCTCCTAATATTCCTAGTATTCAAAAAAGTCATAATTCACATCACTCTAGAAAATGCTCATTTACACATATATTTTGACTTTAATTTGAAGGTAAGGAAGGTTATGGAAGGTTACAATGCCTGTTCTTAGCTTGGATCAACTTTTGGTCATTCTCTTAGTTCATTCAAATATTATGCATCAGGCTTGGGGAGGAAACATAGGGGAAGAGAAAGTCCTCACACATTAATTTCCTTTTAATTCTTTTCTCAATTTATTCCTCTTTGCATTTGTTTCCCTTAATTGTTGGTGAAAGACAGATAGCTCTCTGGGAAATTGTTTTGAAATATCAACAACCTCTACCAAATATAAATAAGGGCAGCTAGGCGGTGCAGTGATAGAGTGATGTTCTGGAGTCAGAAAGACTTATTTTTCTGAATTCAAATCTATCCTCAAACACAGCTGTGTGACCCAGGACAAGTTTCTTTATTTGTAAAATGAACTGGGGAAGGAAATGGCAAACTACTCCAATATCTTACCTGAGAAAAATCCAAATAAGATCACAAAGAGTCAGATGCTGCTGGAAAATGATTAAACAGCAACAAAACATTAAAGAAAGACAAAGGTATGGTAAATGACAGATAATATTGAAATCAGTCATATGGATTTCCTTTAAGTTTTGGACAAGTGTGAGATATGTATTATTAATTTACTGATCATATCTTTTGTGACAATGATTAGATGAGTTGTTGGTCTCTTTTGGAAAGGATTGATGGAGGGGAAATACACTTGGACTGGAGGACTGATTAATTGCTTTTCATATTTGCTACACTTAATAGTGACCTTTAAAGGAGTCTGCTTTTCTTATTTTATTTACCTATTTTGTATCAAACAGGACTGAGTGTCAAAAGAGCATTCATTTTTTTAAATTAAAAAGCCAATTATATTAAAAGTCTTTTAAGTTATGTACCTTTACTTCAGTGTCTGATCACTCAGTATTGACTGTAATGACAGTAAAAGGAATATCTGAACAAAGTGACTTATAGGAAAATTAATTTGTCTGAGATCTGACCACTGTCTCTCTTCCCATGATCTTCAAGTGCAGAGTCTCATATCATATTTCTTCTGCTCTAGGACTCTTAGACAAAACAAACTGAGCCTAGTAGTTTATTCTCAACATAATGATATTTATTTTTGAAGATGTCTTTGATTCATAATTGTATAAAATCTAAGTTGAAAATTACTTCTTATATGTTTTATTATTCTTGGATATATTTCCTTTTCAATTACATTAGCCTTTTGGGAAAGGTCAGAAATGGAATGGGTGCTTCTTAAATTAATTTCATATGTAAATACCTTTCCTAATTTCACAATACCTTTTGTAGCTATTTCCAGAGGATATATTAGTCCTTCATATTCTTAGGTAGTCAGAGTGTATTGAGACACCTGCCGGAAATAGAAGCTTTCTCTTCTTACAATATGATCTTTCAACCATGGATTTTAGTTGTTTTGTAATATTTATAGTGTTTGAATAATGTTGTGTACTTACAGGAAAAGGTGTTAAAAACAGAAATAAGCATATAGGATTCTGCCCAGAGAATGAATAAAAAGGAGACAAAAAAAACCCCATTTGATTAATGGAAAGCATATGCAGCAATGTAAACCATGCTGTCGTTGTTTAAGCACTTGAATTTTCTTTCCAATCAACTGACTCTCATCATGAGAGGGAGGGAGAGAGACAGAGAGATGAAGAACAAGAGAACATGACAACCAAGCAAAGACATAGTTCTAAAGACCTAATTTCAGTATCTCAGAGCAGGAAAAAGTGTGGTGACCTTTAAACTACAGATTTATATGTAAGTATAAATTGCTAAAATTGAACTTTGATATTGACTTAAAATAAAAACAAAAACCCAACTTTGTGTCAATAAATTTATTAATCTAAATGAAATGGAGAAATATCTATAAAAATATAGATTGCTCAGATTAACAGAAGAGGAAATAAATTACTTAAATAGTGCCAAGATGGCAGAAAGAGGAAGGAACCCTCTCAAGTATCCCTTCAAACAATTAGTAAACTGCCTCAGAATTGGTCATTGAGTAGACATGCAGCTTATAAGGATGGAAATAAAGTTCTGTCTCACTGGGGTGGGTAGGGAGGGCCAAGAGCAGCAGCAGCAGCTAGACTTAAAGCAAGGGGCCTTCAACAATGGAACAGTCCCCCCAAAAGACCCCACTCTCCTGAAAATCAGTAGCCCCCTAAGCAAGTGAACAATCTGTGCAGTCCACTAAATTCTCATAGCAAATATACCCCTACCACAAGCCACCAAAAAAAGAAATAATTCAAACATGCAGCTATAGTAAGATTATACAGGATCTAACAGCTTCTATGGAAAACAAAACAAAACAAAACAGCTTAGAATACCATATACCAGAAGGCAAGAAGGTTAGGATTACAATCAAGATTTAACAAACAAAATTGAATATAATTTTTCAGGGAGAAAATAGATATTTATTGAAATACAGGACTTTCTAAGAAAAATATTGAATTAATAAATAAAACTAAGAATTGGTTTTCATGAAAAAACCAACAGAATAAATTGTTAATTAATTTGATTAGAAAAAGGAAAGAAGAAAATCAAATTGTTAGTTTCAAAAATGAAAAGGGAGAACTTTCCACCAATGAAGAGGAAATTAGAGCAATAATTAGGAGTTATTTTACCCCGATTATGTGTCAATAAATTTGTTAATCTAAATGAAATGGAGGAATATCTACAAAAATATAGATTGCCCAGATTAACAGAAGAGGAAATAAACTACTTAAATGGTCTTATTTTAGAAAAAAAAAGAAATAGAACAAGCTCTTAATCAACTCCCTAAGAAAAAAATCTCCAGGACCAGATGGATTTACTATCAATCATTTAAAAAATAATTAATTCCAATTCTATGCAAAATATTTGAAAAAAATAGGGAAAGAAGGAGTCCTACTAAATTCCTTTTATGACACACATGTGGTGCTAATACTGAAACCAGGTAGGGTGAAAACAGAGAAAGAAAATTATAGACCAATTTTCCTAATGAATATTGATGCAAAAATCTTAAATAAAATATTGGCAAAGAGATTACAGAAAGTCATCCCCAGGTTAATACACCATGATCAAATAGGACTTATACCAGGAATTCAGGACTGATTCAATATTAGGAAAACTATTAGCATAATTGACTATCAATAACCAAACCAATAAAAATCATATGATTATCTCAATAGATACAAAAAAAAAAACATTTGATAAAACCCAATACACATTCCTATTAAAAACACTAGAGAGTATAGGAATAAATGGACTTTTCCTTTAAATGGTCAGTAGAATCTATTTAAAGCCATCAGCAAGCAACATATGTAATGGGGACAAACTAGAACCATTCCCAGTAAAATCGGGGTGAAACAAGGCTGCCCACTATCACCATTACTATTCAATATTGTATTAGAAATGTTAGCTTTGGCAATAAGAGAAGAAAAAGAGATTAAAGGAATTAGAGTAGGCAATAAGGAAACTAAATTATTACTCTTTGCAGATGATATGATGGTATACTTAGAGAACCTTAAAGAATCAATTAAAAAACTACTTAGAAATAATTCTAGTAGTTTTTTGTTAGCATTGCAGGATACAAAATAAATCCACATAAATCATCAGCATTTTTATACATATATTACATATTATATATATATTTCTATATTATATATTTTATATATTATATAAAGTCCAACAGCAAGAGATACAGACAGAAATTCCATTTAAAATAACTTGATAATATAAAATATTGGGAGACTATCTGCTAAGGCAAAGTCAGGAACTATATGAAAACAACTACAAAACACTTTCCATACAAATAAAATCAGATCTAATCAATTGGAAAAATATCAAATGCTCATGGATAGGCCAAGCAAAAATAATAAAAATGACAATACTATCTAAATTAATTTACTTAATTAGTGCCATACCAATGAAATTCCCAAGAAATTATTTTACAGATCTAGAAAAATAATAACAAAGTTAACTTGGAAGAACAAAAGGTCAATAATTAATGAAAAAAAATGGCAGTGAAGATAGTCTAGCTGTGCCAGACTTAAAACTATATTATAAAACAACATTCATCAAAACCATTTGGTACTGGCTAAGAAATAGAGTAGTCAATCAGTAGAATAGATTAGGGTCACAGGACAAAATAGTCAATAACTATAGCAATCTAGTCTTTGACAAGCCCAAAGACCCCAACTTTTGGGATAAGAATTCACTATTTGACAAAAACTGCTGAGAAAATTGGAAATTAGTATGGTAGAAACTAAGTACTGATCCACACATACTACCACACACAAAGATAAGGTCAAAATGGGTTTATGATTTAGACATAAAGAGTGATATTATAAACAAATTAGAAGAACAAAAAATACTTTGTCTCTCAGATCCGTGGAGAAGGAAGGAATTTGTGACTAAAGAAGAACTGGAGTTCATTATTGCACACAAAATAGATAATTTTGATTATATTAAGTTAAAAAAGTTCTTGTACAAAGAAAACTAATGCATTTAAGATTAGATGGGAAGTAATAAACTGGGAAAACATTTTTATATTCAAAGGTTCTGATAAAGGCTTCATTTCTAAAATATATAAAGAATTGACTCAAATTTGTAAGAATTTAAGCCATTCTCCAATTGATAAATGGTCAAAGGATATTAACAGTTTTCATTTGAAGAAATTGAAACCATTTCTAGTCATATGAAAAGGTGCTCTAAATCCGTATTGATCAGGGAAATGCAAATTAAGACAGCTCTAAGGTACAACTACATACCTCTCAGATTGGCTAAGACAATGAATGGAAAAGATGACAAATGTTGGAGGGGATATGTGAAAACTGGGACACTAATACATTGTTGGTAGAACTGTGAACAGATCCAACCATTCTGGAGAGCAATTTAGAACTATGTCCAAAGGGCTATCAAAATGTGCATACCCAGGGGCAGCTAGGTGGTACAGTAGATAGAACACCAGCCCTGAAGTCAGGAGGACCTGAGTTCAAATCTGTCTTCAGACACTTAACACTTCCTAGCTGTGTGACCCTGAGCAAGTCACTTAACCCTTTGACCGAACAGTATTTCTACTGGGCTTATATCCCAAAGAGATCTTAAAGGAGGGAAAGGGACCCACATGTGCAAAAAAATGTTTGTGGCTGCCCTTTTTATAGTGGCAAGAAACTAGAAAGTGAGTGGATGCCCATTAATTGGAGAATGGCTGAATAAGGTATGATATATGGATGTCATGGAATATTACTGTTCTGTAAGAAACGACCAGCAGGATGATTTCAGAGAGGCCTGGAGAGACTTACGTGAACTGATGCTAAGTGAAATGAGCAGAACCAGGAGATCAGTATACACAGCAACAAGAAGATTATGTGATGGTCAATTCTGATGGATTTGGCTCATTTCAACAATGAGATAATTCAGGCCAGTTCCAATGATCTTGTGATGAAGAGAGCCATCTACACCCAGAGAAAAGATTGTGGAAACTTAATGTGCATTACAACATAGCATTTTCACTCTTTTCGTTGTTGTTTGCTTGCATTTTATTTTTTCATATGATTATCTTAATAGATGCAGAAAAAGCCTTTAGCAAAATACAGCACCCATTCCTATGAAAAATAGTAGACAGCATAGGAACCAATGGAATTTATCTTAAAATAATAATATTTATCTAAAATTAATAACAAGCTTTATCTATAATGGGGGATAAGCAAGAAACCTTCCCAATACAGTCAGGGATAAACCAAGGCTGCCTATTATAATTTCTATTATTTACTATTGTAGATAATATGTTAGCTATAGCAGTAAGGAAAGAAAAAGAAGGAATTAAAATGGGCAATGAGGAAATGAGTATTATTCTTTGCAGATACTATGATATTTTACATAAAAAATCAACTAAAATTTACTTGAAATTATTAACAACTTTGGTAAAATTGCAAAATACAAAATAAACCCAAATAAATCCTCAGCTTTTCTATATATTACCAACGAAGTCCAGCAGCAAGAGAGAGAGAGAAATTCCACTTAATAAGTAACATAACGTAACATAACGTAACAAAACATAACATAATTGGGTGTCTGCCTGCCAAGACAAAGTCAGGAATTATATGATTACAACTATAAAACAGTTTTCATACAAATAAAGCTAGGTCTAAATAATTGCAAAAACATTAATTGCTCATGGGTAGATTAGGCCAAAATAATAAAAATGACAATTCTACCTTAATTTATCTATTTATCCAGTTCTGTACTAATCAAACTATCAAAAATTATCTTATAGATTTATAAAAAAATAACAAAATTCATCTGGAAGAACAAATGCACAAGGATATTAAGGGAATCAATGAAAAAATGATAAGAAAGTGGTCTAGCCATATCAGCTCTCAAATTGTATTATAAAGCCATGGTTATCAGAACAATCTGATCTTAGCTAAAAAATAGAGTGGTGGATCAGTAGAACAGATTAAATACAAATTATATTGGAGTAAATTACTATTGTAAACTACTATATGATAAATCTAAAGATCCAACTTTTGAGAAAAAAAAAAACTCAGTATTTGACAAAAACTGATGGGAAAACTGGAAAACAGTATAGCAGAAGGTAGGTATAGACCTACATTTCACATAGTATACCAAGGTAAAGTACATGATTTATATACAAAGGGTGATACCATAAGCAAATTAAGATAGCATGGGATAGTTTATTTGTCAGATTTATGAATAAGGGAATGATTTAGGACCAAATAAGATATAGAGAGCTTTACAAAATGAAAACAGATAATTCTGATTATATAAAATTCAAAAATTTACATTCAAACAAAGCAATGTAACCATTCTCAGCAATACAATGATCCAAGCAAGTGATAAAGATGCTATCAACCTAGAGAGAAAGAACAGATATTGATTGAATACAGACTGAAACATGCTGTTTTGGCTTATTTATTTTTTTTTAAATTGAGTTTTGTGCAAAATGATTAATATGGAAATGTTTTACTTATTACATGCACGTAGATAACCTATTTCTGATTATTGTCTCAAGAAGGGAAGAGGGAAGGGGATGAAGTAGAGAAGAACTGTTGGCCTAGGCTACTTAAACTGCTACTGGCTCTTCTCAAGGCCTATCTCTGTTGCATGGTTTCATCTGCTGGATTATCTAGATTTATCCCTTGAAGGCCAGCTAAAATCTGGCTTGGCTAGGTGCTACTCTACCCTCTTTAGCTATAGTACTCTTCTCAACAAGTGCAACTGTGGGCTTTTTGCTAGAGCCATGGTCTTAAGGATTGGCAATAACCTATCTTCTTCAGAATATTAGCTCTTAAGGGTTTTTTTTTTTTTTTTTTGCCTTTAGACATGGGATTTAATTTTTCTTCCTTTCTTGTTTTACACTAGTTCCCATCACTGTGGACTTTTATGATGTGGGTGTGCATTCCAGATTCAAAGTAATTATGCTAAGTGGCTAGGATCAAAGTCAAGATGATTCCTCTCTGCCTTAGAAGCAAGTTCATTGATTTACTGGATTTTTCTCTTGCAATTAAGCTATTCAAGCCTGGAAGTCTTTCTTAGGGGTGGAATGTTTATTAATATTATTATTTTGTTCTGAAGACCTTGCATTGCTATCATTTACCATTATGTTATGCGACATCTCCCTGGAACAAACTATTACATTCAAATAATCTGCTTATCCAGAATTGATACCTTTCAGAAATCAGTATGTCACACAGAAAGAAATTCTATTGCATTTAGAATAAGTTTGGTTTAATATTGTGGTGGTTCTTACTATGAACATTACTCTAAAATATCCATTTTAATGGAGGCAAGAGACAGTAATCTTACTCTGATGTAGTGCAAACTCTCCTCCTACTCAGAGACCAGTATGCAAGATTTTTTTTCTTAGCAATTTCCTCTCCTTTAATATCGATACTGGTGATAGTTGAAATACAGAATTTCTCCCATTATCTCTTATATGTGCAGTAGCAAATATGTTGTGGCTTATTTGTTATGTAATGATCCTTGATAACCTTCAGTTGCTAGGTACATATTAGCCTCATTGATTTAATACATTTTTTACATCTTTGAGTTTTGCTTTTCTCCCTGCTTTGTATATGTGTAGTGCCTTTTTATATATTTATGTGCATGCATGTGCACATACACTTATGGATAAGGGATATGATTGCTGAGCTAGACACCAGATAACAGTGTAACACAAAAAGTTGCTGTTTGGTCATGTGAAGAATTCACAATGGCCATTCTCTTCAGCAAAAGGTAAATTTATTTAGGGGAATAGGTTACAGACAAAATGAAAGGATATAATAGACACCAGGAATGGTATATATGAAAAAAAGTTGGGAGACCATACAAAGTGGCTTTAGTAATTAATGATGGAAGAGGCAAGTCTCCTATTGGAACTTGGCATTTACCAGGAGAAAAGAAACACCTCATGGGGCTGGGGCATGCACTTAGCTGGTAGACTAAATCTTGAAAGAGACTTAGCACCCCAAAGGAGTTAGCTGTAAGGAGGAGAAGTGGAGTTGGGAAGCATAGTAAAGTTAGGGGAGATGCCATGTGGCATGAGGGCAGAGTAAAGGGAAAACAACAAGAGGTAGAGTGCCAGTGGTGAACTGACCCAAAGCAGGGTAGCAGCCATGGGATGGGCCATAAGTAAATTTACAGGGAGAATTTAGCTTCAGGGATTTGATATAATTTGGATTTCTGACTAGATTCCCTCCAGAGGGTGAGATTACCAGACTAAATTAATCTCATTATTAGAGCCTTCTTTCGTCCTGCCTCAGGGAATAATTTTTATGAGTTCTTATTTCTCTCTGCCCAATGCACCCATCATTTGACTTTATGAGATTGGCATATATGTGTGTGTGTGTGTGTGTGTCATACACACATAAAGCAGAGACAAAGTGGTATAATTGACAGAATACTGGATTTGGAGTCTAGAAGAGCTAGTTTCAAATTCTAACTAATATTTCTTAGATGCTTGATTTTGGGTAAATCATATAATTTCTTTATTCCTTAGGAAATACTCTAAAGATTTATCTACTGAGTCAGAGGCAGCTAGGTGATGCAGTAATGTGGAGTCTGAAGTCAGGAAGAGTCATTAATGAGTTCAAATCTGGCCTCAGACACTTCTGTGTGATCCTGGGCACTTAACCTTGTTTGCCTCAGTTTCCGCATCTGTAAAATGATCTGGAGAAGGAAATGTCAAACCATTTTTGCCATGTATATTTATGTTTGCCAAGAAAACCCCAAATGGGGTTATGAAAAGTCAGATAACTAAAATGACTGAATAACAAAAACTAAGACATAGATTGTTATAATAGGCAATGGTGATAAGGTTATATGCTAGGAGATTACAAAATCTAATTCTATCTGTGAGAGGCAATTAAGTGAGCTCTGGAAAACCCAATTTCAAATCTAGTCTCAATTCACTTACTCAGTGGATTACCTCAGGCAAGTCACTTAACCTGGGTCTGCCTTAATATGCTTAACTATTAAATGAGGACAATAATGGCACCTATCAGAGTTGTAAAGATGAAATATGTAGAAATTGTAAAACTCTTAGCACAATGCCTGGCATATAGTAGGTACTTAATAAAAGATTATTTCTTTCCTCTTATCCTTTTGTCTGCATATGCATATATGTACCTATTTACATGGTTTATAATATGTTTATATATTACATAGATGTATATTTATATATTTATATGTTTCTATAGTTCATGTGATTTAAACCTTAGTGTTTTAGTTATTGTCCTGCATTGGCTGTGAAAGATAGCTTCACAATCACATGGAGAGAAAGGAATATATTTAAAATTTCATATGGTGAATATACCTTGGAAATTTGTGTGGAAGATTATGAACCATATATTTTACATGTATGGGGCTTTTGTTTTTGTTTTTTACACAATTCTATATCTATTAAAAATATGTTGTATCAAACTCTTGAAATTATCTGCCAAGCAAAATGTAACTAAATGGATTTATGACTTAACAATAAGAATTGGGATTTGTCCTCCCCCATCCCCTTTTGTTGGCTCTGAAGTTTTTTTTAAAAGTATATGTAACTGGATCCTTTATTAATTTTATTTTTCTTTTTATTGTTTTTTTTCTGGTTATATATGTGCATTCTTTTAAAATATATATGTATTTCTTTATGAATCATGTTGAGAGAGAAAAATCAGAATGAAAGGGAAGGATGGGTCTTTTATATTAAGTGATCTGAGTTAAAGAAACATCTGCAAATAAAGTCATTCATAAGCCAATGGTGGCCTTATGGAGAAGCAGGGGAGGAAAAATATTACACTTTTATTTTTATGCTTATATATAGAATTGATTATAGAAAGGACTGAAAATTGTAAAATAGGAGAAACATGCTAGCAATTCTAGTGTGAATATTATGTTATGAGGAAAAGTGAATTGCACTATATTACTAAGCATAATTCAGTGTCAATTATTTTTAAAATGATGACTGTGTGATTTGAAGGTATTAGGGCCTTTTTACAATAAGTTTGGCAACAATAAAAGCAATACACATTTTATACAATAAAACCTTAAATATCTCAAACTTTAGGGAAGGAATCATTCTAAAGAGCTCTTTTCCGGATACTTTATGGTTTTTCCCTTTAAGTATTAATGTTTCAAAACATTTTAAACAATTTGAATGGAAATTTTCCTAAAATAAACTTTCTTGCCTCCTTTAACAGAGTATATTGAACATTTTTTAACCTTTTTTTTTGATGAATCAGGGTCATCTCTGAAAATCAGTTATGTTACTATCTATTATTATAATGCCCTTGGGAGATATTGAGGCGTGTAGAAATGTTTGTTCCTACTCTAAATGATATCAGATTGTTGGGTTTTTGGTCTATTTTTAAGTGTGTTGACTTTTTTTTTTTTCCCTTATTTCCTCATTGGCTTTTACCTGTAAACTTCAACGTCTATCTAGATTCTTGCTCTCCTTTCTATTTTTCTGTATCCTGAAAAACCAGAAAATAAAGCTAGGTAGAAATCTATGTTAAATGAGGGAAAATAAGCTCAGTCAGGGTCCAGGAGAATTCTCCTAAAGAAAGTTTTGCTGGATAGATTTTATAATATTATCTCTTTTTGCTCAAAGTATTATTATCATCTTTATCTTAGGGTTTTTGGAGCTTATTATGGTTCTTTCTTATTTCCAGATAGATGAAATTATTGGAATACTGAATTCAACATACTTGCAGTCTTATAATACCTTTGTTAATTTGTGTAATGTAAAGTTACTTTATTTGGTCTCTACCTACAATAAAACATAGACACTGTATCTTACCCTTTTTAGTCTCTATCTAGCACACAACACAATGTTTTATGCAAATGGAATGCTAAAGAAGTTAGTCTTCAATTCAGTTACCAAAATTATTATCTGGATGTATGATTTTAACAATATTGGGGGGACTCCTTGTGTGGAAATTCTTTCTTCTGCTGCAGACTTGGAATTTAACTGCAATTTATTCTTTCAGAGAAATGACAGGAACTTTGAGCAGGCAAGTGACTTACTAAAATTCACACAATCAATGGATTAGAGATAAGATTTGAACTTCAGTCTTCTTGATTCCAAAGCTGGTCTTCTATCCACTAGTATGGTATGGTGGAAACAATATTGGCTTTGAAACCCAAGGACCTCAGTTCAGATTTTAACTTTGTTACTTAATATTAGTGTCACCTTGGGAAAAATCACTTAAACTATCTGGGTCCCATTTTCTATATTTGTCAATTTAGTTGTTTTAACAACTAGTAATCTAGTGAAATCTTCCAGTTTAGATCAATTATCTTGTGATACTTTAAGATGATTGTAATTATTTTTGTATACTTTTCAATTGTAGATGTTTCAGTACATTATACATAATGTAACAATTTAATTAAACATAAGCTTACTAATTAAGCAAAAACATTGCTCAGGAAGTAAGGAAGGATTAGAAAGTTGAAGGTAATTATGGTTAGAGCTGTAAGAAGGATGTTTGGTTAGTATCCTGTGGTACAGACATGTAAACACTGCCTCTTATAGCCTATGACACTCCCAGACTAAACCAGATTAAAATGTAAGTCAACATGTGAGTCCCAGGAATCTTTAGGTATGGGTTAATGATCCCTGTTTTTATTTGAGTGTGATACTACTGCTAGAGATAACCCATGGATATCTATTGGAGCCATGAACAATTGTTTCACAAATCTCTCATTTATGTGAATCTTTGGATTTATGCTTGTTTTCAGGCACTCTCTTTTGCATTTATGCCACAGGTTTCTAAATCTATTCTCTTTTCTGAGTCTCTTAATTTGATGTGAACAATTAGGAAGGCTTAAGTAAAATGCAAATATTTAAACTGAGAGGTTGAGCCCTGGGATAAACACCCTTTAAAATGTCATTGTGGATATATATCCCAGGGTAACTAATATGAGAAAAGCTGCAGTTAGTTTTTGTACCAGCTGCTATTTAAATCAAAACTACAGAGTTTACTTCTCTTTCTAAACTATTTTGTTATAAACCAATCTATGTTTTACACACAAGAGATTTTTTGTGAGTTTTAAAGGTGTTTTCTCTTCCAGTTTTATTCATTCTACTTTATTGCTAGTATTCTGGATAATTAGAGAAAGTGGTACTAGTATTTAGCATTCTATCAAGAAACCCTAAATGCAGTTTGGTTTTGTAATACTTCCTTATATTTAATGAACTACTGAGGAGATGTTATTATATCCTTCATAGAAAAACTGCATTTAAATAACTTTGGAGTCTCTAGGTAAATTGATAGTTAGCACTGAAAATGCCTTATTTTAATGGAAGGTTAGGATGAGTTTGAAAAAAGGTCTTTAACTTTAAGAGTTGTTTGTTGATAGCTTTGGAATTGTATGTTGAGGAGAAAGGAACTTGGGAGTTTAAATTAGGTCTGCAAAGTAGACCACAGTAGTACATTAGTAATACAGAATTCTAGTTTTAGAGCTGGAAAGAACTTTCAAGATCATTTCAACATCTTTATTTTGCAGTTGAGAATGCTGGGGTTCACCTAGGGAAAGGGACTTGCTGATGATCAAGACCTTCATTCTTCTGAATTTAATCCAGAATCAACTATGTAGTACTTTAAGGTTAGTAAAGTACTGTATATATATTATTTGATCTTCATAGCATCCCTGTCAGGTTGGGATTATTACTATTATTGTCCTCATTTTACAGATGAGGAAATTGAGGCAAATAGAAATTAAGTGACTTGTCCAGTGTTACCCAACTAATAAGTTTCTGAAGCTGGATTTGAATCCACGTCTGCCTGATTTCAGGCTCAGATTTCAATCCACGGCTCCACTAATTAAAATAAGACAAATTCAAATGTCCTTGCTCTAAATGTTAAAGATACTTCTGTGTTTTTCTTTCTTTCTGGGGTAGCCATAGTTAAATAATTTATTACCTAGTAGTAAAAAGCTACTATCAAAAAACCTTTTGATACAAACCTCAGGGAGTGGGTCAATAAACATTTATTATTCTTGTTATTCAGTCCTTTCAGTTGTGTCTGCGTCTTCCTGACCCATTCTGGGGTTTTCTTGGCAAGATACTAGAGGAATATGCCATTTCCTTCTCAACTCATTTTATAGATGAGAAAACTAAAACACTCAGGGTTAAATGACTAGCCCAGGCTCACACAACTAGTAAATATTTGAGGCCAGATTGAACTCGGGTTTTTCTGATTCAAGGCCTGGAATTCTATTCACTACACTGCCTATTGCCCTAAATATTTATTAAGGACTTAGTTTGCACCAGGCATTGTGTGAAGCATTACAGTTGTCGGATGTCTGTGACACTAAAATTGTATTCTTCAAAATCTCTCTTAAAGCCTATTCTAACACTTCACAGTGACATGGAGAGAACCCTGGGTTCTCAAAGGCTAAGTCAACAAAATATACCCACCAACAACTATTGCCAAGCTGGAAAAGACTTCTGATATTTTGGGGGGAGAAAACTCCATGTCTGCTATTCATATTTTGTTTTGTTTTTCTTTTTCAAGGCAGTTGGGGTTAAGTGATTTGCCCAGGGTCACACAGCTAGTAGTAAGTATTAAATGTTTGAATTCAGATCCTCCTGACTTCAGGGCTGGCTCTCTATCCACTGTACCATATAGCTGCCCCTATTTAACATTTTTTACATCCATGCCCTTTCCTTATCACTCACACAGTCACCAGCCTAGCTTGAGATTTCTTATCCCTCCTCTGACCTAGTGAAGTAGCTTCCTCATAAATCTTCCAATCCCAAAATACCTGAATCCAATCTGTCCTCCCTAATCTATCAAAGGGACTTTCCTAAAGTACAGGTCTGACCTGTCTCACTCCTTCCCCTATTAAAATGGACTCTTACTTTTGGATCAAGAATACAATCCCTTCTCTGACATTTAATGGCCCCTTCATGCCTTTCCAAGCTTCTTGCATATTACTCTCCTCTGTGTGTTCCACAAGCATTCACATATGAATTTTTGATTTATTTCATCAATAGGCATTATCTCCCATCCCTATGCTTCCCTTGAACCTGGGATGAATTGCTTCCTTACCTTCCTGTCATTTTGGAATAAATAACTTTCCTCTATAGCAGGCTTTACCCCCAGCTAAAGATTCTGGTGCTTGGTGGTCTAGTGGTGAAAATGCTGAAGCTGCAGTAGGAAAATCTGATTTCAGATGTGGCCTCTTATTAGCTGTGTACGCTTAAGCAAACCGGTATGCCTCAGTTTTCTCATCTGTAAAAATGGAGATAATAACAATGTGAACTCCCAAAGTATTTGGAGGATAAGTGCTTTGCAAGCTTTAAAGTATCATATAACTTTTAATTATTATTGTTATTCTTTGTATTTGCCATATAAGTCTACATATATAGATCTACCTATCTCTATCTATAAATATCTTTCTTTAGAATGAATATAAGCTTTTTGAAGAACGTGACTATTTCATTTTTGTTTTTATATTGCTAGCCCTTAGCACAATTCCTGTCATGCAACAGACTTTTAATAGGTAACTCTTTATTGGCTGAATAGCCTAATTAAGTTCAGAGAAACTTATCACATATTTTTGAAGAATGATGACCTTTTCTGTACAGTAACTCTTTATTTATTTATTTGTTTTATTAAAGCTTTTTATTTGCAAAACATATGTATGGGTAATTCTTCAACATTGACCCTTATGAAGCTCTCTGTTACAAATTTTTTCCCCTCTAGTCCCCACCCCTCCCCTAGATGGCAGGAAATGCACTACATGTTAATTATGTTAAAATACTTCATAAGTCGAATATATGTATACATATTTCCACACTTATTGTTGTGCAAGAAAAATCGTATCTACAAGAAAAAAAATCAGAGAAAGGAAACAAAATGCAAGCAAACATCAGTAGAGAGCATGAAAATGTTATGTTGTGGTCCACATTTCATTTCCCTTGTGCAGGAACTCTTAATAATCTACCTACTAAGCTGACAGGGAGTTGAGTGACCTATGGAGAGAGTACCCATACCATGAAATCACATGTTCTTGAATTATTGAATAACTTCTTAAAACCTAAAACAAACCAAGACATTTATGTTACTATACCTCTTCAGAGAATTAAAAGTAATATTTGTTTCCTTAACTAGATTGCTATATTTGCTGCTGCTCAGGGCTTATTTCTTTCATCTTTAGTCTCTTGAAATCAGGCTTATTATGCATGTGCTCTTAAAGGAGAGAATAGATGGGTTAGAAGAAGGTAGCGTTTTAGAAAATATTTGATTAATTCTAAAGTGATTATGTATCACCATTTTTAAAAGAGTGGCTTTATGACACTTTATCCAGTCTCCTTTTTTAGTTCCTTTTAAAATTTCTAGTATCCTTACCTAGAGGTTTAGAATTTCTACTCATCACTTTGTAAATAATCCACTTACTTAGCTGGCTCTTACTCCTCTCTTATCATTTATTGCATTTTTTATTTCTCTGGAAATCACATCTTGTTTTTAATTTTTAAACCCTTTGGAGGAAATACACTTTTCTCAACTGGATATTCAGTTCTTTTGTAGACTTTGTGTGTGTGTGTGTGTTCAAATTTTTTATTTCATCAGTGTGCAAGCTTCCTCTGAGGAAGTAAGAAAATGACAAAATTCCCTTTACCATTGTGTAACTGCAATGTTTCTATAGCCTATTTTCAGAGTTGTCTTGGTTACTGAAACACAATTTAAGATTTGCTCAGAATCAGGCAGTTTGCCAGAGACAGAATCTGAACCCAACTCATGATGACTTGAGGATGTTTGCAGTTTCCCTATTCTGTGTATCAATTTGGCTCTACTATGAACTTGTTGCATTTATCAAATATGGAAAGTTTATATGTTTCTTATAAAGATTTCCTTAGTGGATATAAATAATTTAGCATTTATTAAGGTCAAGGTACTGACCTTGGTGCTGAGGGTATAAAAACAAAATGAGGAACAACAATACTTTCTGATAAGAAGCTGAAGTTCTACTGGGCATGGTGTATTTATTTAAATAAATCAATTCAAGATAGTTTGTCCTGAGAGCTCTAGGAACTAGGGCATTTAGGAGTGACTTCACATTGAAGTGAGTTAACTTGATGAAATAAGATAAGAACTGTCAGAGTTAAGGAGTAAAGTATGTACTCCAGCACTTTACACTGAATCTGATGATGGAATTCAAAGTTTGGAGAATATTGGAATTATTTTATGTAATAATTAATATATGTTGATGAATGCATGTTAAGAAAAATACAAAGCAAAACACTTTTTGTGTTCTTCAAAATGTAGAGTCTTGAAATGCATTTTTCATTCTGACAGTGGTATATTAGTCATTGAACCCCATATTGTGATTTATACAGTGGAGAAAACTGAAGCAGAAAGAATTTAAGTGATTTTCCTGTGGTCACACAATAAGTGTCTGAGGTTGAATTAAAACTTAGCTCTTCCTGACTCTAGGCCTATTAATAGACATATATTCCTCTTCTTCTAAAGGGCAGTATACAATTGAGAATAGCAAGGCAAATTAAAGATAGAAAACTTATTTATTCTTCCTTCTCAGTATCCCCTCTTCCAATATCATAAAACTATAACATTTTGTTTAAGAGGCTTAACATTAATAGGATTTTAAACCATGTCTTTAAATATGACTTTAAACTGCTTCTTGTTACTATTAAGGGTGGAGTCTTTTTCAAATTCACCTGTAAGATTTTGTAAAGATTTGCACAATTTTGTGTGGCTTTACTTAAAGGATACTTTACTTAAAGGAGGATATTATAATCCTATTGCTAAATATCTGAGAAAGTAAACTTAAGTAATATATCTCCCTTTCAACTGCAGTGATAGAAGTAATAAAAGATTGATTTGGAAAAGAACATAGCTCTTCTCTTTATATATCACTCGATGCCTGTAGTATACCTTATAGTATATTAACTAAGGTGTATGGAGCCTTGCCTACAGTGAATGTAGTATGCTTTCTGTAAGTTTTCACAAATGCTTGTAATTTCAAGAAACACAATAAATATCTTTTATTTAGAAGATGAGGAACTAGAAGATATAAATGACAAAACTATTGTGCTTTGCATGTTCTAAACTCTATTTTATGAGAAAGTAAATGTAAGTAGATAATATCTGGTAGTAAAAATGTAATTAAAAATGTAACTCCTAAAATTACTTGTCATATTATATCATCACTACTTAGTCAAGTTTCCTCTTTATTGTACATCTATGCATGGGAAAAAGCTAAGAAAATAAGTATTATGTAGTGTGTACTATCTGCCAAGTAAGGTGCTAAGTTCTTTTTACATATTTTATTTCAATGATCCTCACAACAACCCTTTGAGGTAAGTGCTATTATTATCTCCATTTTACATTGAGAAAACAGAGGAAAAATAGAGGTTAAAGTAATTTGCTTTGAGTCACATAACTAGTTAAGTATCTGAAGCCAGATTTAAACTTGGGTCTTGACTATAGGCTGAACATTCTGCTACCATCTGCCATAATTATAATCTTAATTTAAAACAACAAACATTTATTAATTACCTATTCTTTGTTTTTCCCCCAAAAACACTTAGAGGAAATTCCCTAGCATAGGTTTTATTTTGAATTTAACAAACACCAAGATAATGAACATTTCATATATAAAACAGAAGATTTTATATGTAATTATCCCATATCTCTTACTGTATAATATAAAGCATATAATAACCTCAATTTTACTTAAAAAAACTTACCTTGATTTTTTTGTGTTTCTTTCAGAATTTCCTTTCATACTTTTTTATTTTTAAAAGAATATTTCAAAAGCCCTCCTAGTTTTCTTCCTTTTCTTTTTTTCTTTCTTCCTTCCTTCCAACATTGATCCTTCCTCTTGCAGATTAAAAATGGGGTGTGGAATGGGGAGAAAAGGTTTATCACAGGGAATAAAGCAAAACAAATGTACACAGTTCATATCCAAAAAATCTATGTTTCTTTCCATATCTTAGGTCCTTCATTTAGGTAAATTTAAGATTAAATACTACATTTTAGTCATGTTGTGAAGTTAGAACAAAAGGGAAAAACCACAAGAAAGAAAAAAAAAACCAAAAAGAAAAAAAGAAAATAGTTTTTCAATCTTCACTCAGACTCCATAGTCCTTTCTCTGGATGTAGATAGCATTTTCCATCATGAGTTTTTTAGAATTGTCTTAGATCATTGTACTGTTGAGAAGATCAAAGTCTATCAAAATTGATCATTTACACAATGTTGCTGTTATGTAACAATGTTGTGTGAACAGTGTTCTCCTGATTATGCTCACTTCACTCAGCATCAGTTCATGTAAATGTCCTTGAGACATCAAAGGTTAAAAATAGCACTTTCTCCATTCCCCAAAAAATTAATGTCTACTTAGAATTGAAGCAGGAAAAATATATTCGCCAGTGGATATAGTACAAATAATATGCTAAGGGGAAAAGAAGAGTCTGGGCAAAGTACTAGAAGAAATTCAAGGTGTAGGAAATTAATTGTTGACTTCAGGGAAGGCCACATAGAAGAGGTAGCACCTGATCAGGACTCTGAAGTACTATAAGAATATACTTCTAATACTAGCTTTGTGAACTTGGACAAATCACTTAAATTCTTAGCATCTCAGTCTCCTCAACTGAGGAATTGAAGGGCGTTGGTCTAAAGTGATGATCCCTGGTCACTATGTTGTTTTATGGATGAGATTATAGGAGCATAAATTTTGAGCTGGAAGCAATCTTAATCATCTAGTCCTTCCTTTATTTTTGCAGATGAGGAAATTGAACTTTGAAGAGTTTGTGAATTCCTCAATAGCAAGTGAATTAGCCAAGATTTAAACTCGGGTCTTTTTAAGCCAAATTCAGCATTCTTTCTACTGCATCATGCTGCTCCTACCATTTGCTAAAACTTTAAAGTTATTTCTCCTAAGTTTATTACCACTGGAGGTAAAAAGAAATTAAAATTCAAATACTTTTTCTTGCTGGAGAATTTCCCTTAATTTGCATTACATTTGTCATCTACAATGAAGGAAGATAATGTTTTGAACAAAAACATTTTCTTAAAGAGAGAAAAATTCTCCTACTTCTCCAATTTCTGCTTCTTTAAATGCAAATTTAAATCTTTCTCTTCCTAGTAAATGTTTAAGGTGGATGTGTTAATATTTAGCAAAATAAACAGCAAACTAGTCAGTTATTATACATGGAAACTTTACTAACTGAAATTAATTTATTTTTTATGTCTAATTTGAGTAATGTGTCCACTTGGAAAGAAAACTTTAAACTTAAAAGTTTAATATTTCAGGTCTGTGATTTTACTTGTATTAGTACTCCCTCCATTACTGCAAATTCTTTCTCCTTTGGAGACCTAGTAAATGTTTCAGGATTCTGTGTGGCTCAAAAGTAACTCATCTTACAGGGAATGAACTATTTCAAATTTAGCCATACTAGTCTTAACAAAACAAATGTAGCAAGACATCATTAGACCTTTTTTTTTTTTTTTAAAGCCTTTCCAAGTTGTTTTTCCCTGGCATTGTTTTGAAGAATCCAAAGTAATTTAAAGAAGACTTTGGTGGAGGGTCTTCCTTTATTTTAAATCCAGACTGGCTAGAATAATTAGTAAACTTGTATCTTTTTGTTAAACTTCAGTCTTTAAAGGTAGATTGTTATTTTTTTTTCTAGTACTTTGATAACTGGATCATAGATAATTACAAGGTAACCTTTGATTATCAGTTTTGTTCCATATGTAAAATCAAGATTTATGAAATGAATGTACCTGTAATTCCAATTAAATTTCATTTATTAATTCACTGGTAATCATAATGGACCTTGTTAATCAAAAATAAAAGACAGATTATTTCTTAGCAATGTAAATTTAGGATAATTAATAAATATGCTAATTTTCTTTTCTGCCATAGGCATTAGCTAGCATTATTGTAATGAATCCACAATTGCTTGCCTAAAGTCTGTGCCTTTAATTAATTTATTCTAATGAAGGCCTTCTAATTCAGAGTTCTTAATTTGGCATCTGTAATCTACTTTAAAAACTATTTTGTAGTTCCTTAAGTATAATTTTTTCATCTGTAATCCTATTTTTATTTTAATCACCTAAAAACATCCTAGGGAGAGATTTAAAGCTTTCATTAGATTTACACACACACACACACACACACACACACACACACACACACAATTTCTGTTCCATTTGGATAGTTCTTGCTTTAACACATGTTTAAGAACTTTCAAGACTTTTAACTCTTTAAAGATGTGTTTTAGAACATGATATTTGTGGAAGATTGTGGGAAGATGGTGGAGTAGGTTGATAAATTTAAATCTCTCCAGATTTCCCCCACAAATAGAACAAATTTGCACATCAGGGACTGGGAGTAAGGATCATGTGACTTCCTGAAACCTGATCCCCAACACATCATCTTTCCACTCTGGGTATAGGGATCATGTTACTTAGGCTTAAACTCAATACTAAGAAAACTTCATCCAATCTATTCCATTTACTTGTGACCAATAAAAGGACTTTGGCACAATAATGCAAAAAATAATCCAAGAAAATTGTCTTAGAGTGATAGAACATGAGGGTAAAGTAGAAATAGAAAAAAATCCACCCATCAGCACCTCAAAGAGATCCTTTGTGGAAAACACACAGGAGCATTATTGCCAAAATTTGAAGTCCCCAGATAAAGAAAAAAATTTGCAAGAAAAAAAATTCAAATATGCTGTAACTACAATTAGAATTATTACAGGATTTATCAGTAGTAACAATAAAAGACTGCAGGTTCTGGAATCATATCTACTGACAATCAAAAGAACTAGGCCTGTGGCCAAAAATATCATCCAGCAAATAATAATATTGAATGAGAAAAAAATGAACATTCAACAAGCTTGCAGATTTTCAGGACTTTCAACTAAACCCGAACTTAATAAAAAATTTAACATAAAAGAGCCAATGTCAGAGATCAATTTCAAGGAACTCAACATGGACACATTGTTTATGTTTTTTTTTTTTTAACATGGGAACTGAATACCATATCTTTAATATTGACATCAATAATAAGGTAGCTCAAAAAGAAAGATTGGGGAGAATTAAGGAATAGTAATTATGCTACATAAATGAGGTACAGAGGAAAAAATAAATACAAGACCTTAGGGGAGAGAAGAGGGCTCATACTTCTGAAAACCTACTCTTATCCAGAATGTGTTAAATAGGTAACATTGCATATATACCATAAAAAGTATACATATATACCCTCCAAAATCTATAAAGAAATAAGGAGGGAGGGATGGGCCAAGTAGGAAGCAAAAGCGTGGCAGTAAAGGGGAGAAGACAAGGGAGGGAACCATGGATGGAGGGAGCAAGGCAAATTAGGAGCAGAATTAAAGCAAAGAGCCAGCAGAAATAGATAGGAAAAATATGTGTATGTATATATATAGGGATGTGTGTTTGTATGTCTGTATTTATATATATATGTATATCTTTTCTTAACTGTAGCCTGCTCGGGGTTGAGGTGGGATGAAAGGGGGGGCAAAGAATAAAGGAAAAAAGGTGAGCAGCAGAGAACAAAAGAGTAGTTTACAAGGAAGTAAAGAAAAGATGGACACTCATGAAAATAATTTCTTCTACTAATTTTATGTATGTACACATACACATACTTTCTTTCTTTTTTTTAATTAAAGCTTTTTATTTGTATAACATATGTATGGGTAGTCCCCCAGTATTGATCTTTACAAAGCTTTCCATTACAAATTTTACCCCCAGTCCCCTCCCCTCCCCTAGTTGGCAGGAAGTCCACTACATATTAATAATGTTGAAATACTTGACAAGTTGTGCAAGAAAAATCCCGTCTACAAGAAAAAAAAAAAAGAAAATCAGAGAAAGGAAACACAATGCAAGCAAACATCAATAGAGATCATGAAAATGTTACGTTGTGGTCCATATTTCATATCCTTCTCTCTGGGTGTATATGGTCTTCTAAAGTGAACAATTGGAACTGGTTTGAGACAATTCTTTGTTGCAGAAAGCCATGTCCATCAGAATTGATCATCATGTAATATTGTTGTTGCTGTGTATAATGATCTCCTGGTTCTGCTCGTTTCACTCAGCATCACTTCATGCAAGTCTTTCCAGGCCTCTCTGAAATCATTTGTCCTGCTGGTCGTTTCTTACAGAGCAATAATATTCCATAACACTCATATACCATAATTTATTCAGCCATTCTCCAATTGATGGGCATCCCTTCAGTTTCCAGCTTCTAGCCACTACAAAAAGGGCTGCCACAAACATTCTTGCACATGTGGGGCCCTTTCCCTCCTCTAAGATCTCTTTGGGATATAGGCCCAATAGAAACACTGCTGGGTCAAAGGGTATGCGCAGTTTGATAACTTTTTGAGCATAGTTCCAAATTGCTCTCCAGAATGGTTGGATCTGTTCACAGTTCCACCAACAATGTATTAGTGTCCCAGTTTTCCCACATCCCTTCCAACATTCATCGTTATCTTTTCCTGTCATTTTAGCCAATCTGACAGGTGTGTGGTGATACCTCAGACTTGTCTTAATTTGCATTTCTCTGATCAATAGTGATTTAGAGCACCTTTTCATATGATCACAAATAGTTTTAATTTCATCATCTGAAAATTGTCTGTTCATATCCCTTGACCACTTATCTATTGAAGGGTGGCTTGAATTCTTATATATATGAGACAATTCTCTATATATTTTAGAAATGAGGCCTTTATCAGAACCATTAAATGTAAAGATGATTTCCCAGTTTGATGCTTCCCTCCTAATCTTGTCTGCATTAGTTTTATTTGTACAGAAACTTTTTAACTTAATATAATCAAAATTATCTATCTGGTGTTCAATTAGGAGTTCCAGATCTTCTTTGCACATAAATTTATTCTATCTCCACAGGTCTGAGAGGTAAACTATACTACGTTCCTCTAATTTGCTTACAATATCACTCTTTATATCTAGATCATGAACCCATTTAGATCTTATTTTGGTATGTGGTGTTAGGTATGGGTCAAGCCCAAATTTCTTCCATACTAGTTTCCAATTTTCCCAGAAGTTTTTGCCGAATGGTGAGTACTTATCCCAAAAGCTGGGGTCTTTGGGTTTATCAAACACTAAATTGTTAAGGTTATTGCCTAGATTATCCTGATAGTCTATCCTATGCCACTGATCAACTGCTCTATTTCTTAGCCAGTACCAAATGGTTTTGATGACCGCTGCTTTATAATATAGTTTTAGATCTGGTACAGCAAGGCCACCTTCATCTGCCTTTTTTTTCATTAATCCCCTTGAAATCCTTGACCTTTTATTTTTCCAAATGAACTTTGCTACTATTTTTTCTAGGTTTGTAAAATAATTTCTTGGGAGTTTGATTGGTATGGCACTAAATAAGTAGATTAGTTTGGGTAGTATTGTCATTTTTATTATGTTTGCTCTGCCTACCCATGAGCACTAAATGTTTTTCCAATTTATTAGGTCTGATTTTATTTGTGTGGAAAGTGTTTTGTAGTTTAGTTTGTATAGTTTCTGACTTTTCCTTGGTAGATAGATTCCCAAATATTTTATCCTATCATCCGTTATTTGGAATGGAATTTCTTTTTGTATCTCTTGCTGCTGAATTTTGTTGGTAATATATAAAAATGCTGATGATTTATGTGGATTAATTTTGAATCCTGCCACTTTGCTAAAGTTGCGAATTGTTTCTAGTAGTTTTTTAGTTGAGTCTCTAGGGTTCTCTAAGTATACCATCATGTCATCTTCAAAGAGTGATAATTTGATTTCTTCATTGCCTACTCTAATTCCTTTTATCTCTTTTTCTTCTCTTATTGCTAAAGCTAACATTTCTAATACAATATTAAATGGTAATGGTGACAGTGGGCAGCTTTGTTTCACTCCTGATCTTACTGGGAATGGTTTTAGTTTGTCCCCATTACATATGATGCTTGCTGATAGCACACATACTTTCTTGATCTGGTAATTTGTTGTTATATATTTTGAATCCTCCCTGATAATCTTCTGGGCATTTGACAATGTTCTCTTTTATTTCATTTTGTTTTGTATTCTTTTTCTGTTTTTCTTTTTTCTTATTTTGTTTTATAAATACAATAAATTTAAAAATATATGATATTTGGATCATGTCATAATGAAGTTTCAGTATGTAATCTTAAGGGTGTCAAATAACTTTCTGTAGCTATTACAAAAGACTTTAATGTTTCTAAAATAAAGAGGGATTTAGTATAGGCAAATTCTAATAATATAATTCTAAGTCATTAATCATTATAGGATATTTCTCTATTAATAGTTTTATGGAGAACCATTTATATTTAATTAATGAAAATTAAAAGCATTTTCATAAGTAAATATCTTATTACAGTCACATGATTATGAAATGTTCTTCCACTAAATTCCCATTTCAGTGCCTCATTGAATCATGAAAATGACCCTGAGTTTTCAAAGGCTGTGGTAGCAGAGCACAATCTTTGGCAGTTCTAATAAACAGAAAGTCTGTGACTGGAACCGTCAACAAACCAAGTGTTTTTCATAGGAGGATGACCTGACTAAGTTAAGAGCACTTCATAAGTTAACATTATAAATTCCAATCTCATCCTTTTTTAGACAAGGGAATTAAGATTGATTGTATATTTAGAAGTAGAAGGGCAATAGAGTTCATCTGGTTCAAATTCCTCCTCCCCCCTCTTTTTCAGATGAAGAAACCAAGGTCCAGAGAAGTTGTGATATATCCAAGGCTTAACATTTGGGATTTTCTCTCAATTCCTCTGACTTCAGATCCAGTGTTCATTTCATCACATTCTGCAGAGAGTTTAGTGATACATACAGGCAGCAAGTAGCAGGGCTGAAAATTTACCCAAAGTCTTATAACTTTAAGTTCAGAATTCTTTCCTTTATACCTTGAAGCTTCCCTTTGAGTTGCACAATGATGAGATTTTTGGTGTGGGAATATTAGAAAGTTTGTGATCCAAGACAGAAGAAAGATACCCCATGTTGACAAAATTATATTGAAGTATTAAATTGAATAATGGGTCAATATCTCAGTGGCAAAGCAAGTCAAGCATATAACTTCTTGAAACAACAAAGAAAAATTTTGTTGCTTCCTTCTAATAGACCTATAATTAAATCTTTGTTTTTCTGTTCTATAGTTAGTTGTAGGCCTCTGATAGTAGAGCTCTGGTGTTCTGGCAGTATCTTGGGTTGCATATCAGACGTAATTTTAATAAAATCATCTACTTCTGTATTCTCCTCTCGGGAAGAGAAATCAGATTATTACCTACTTGAATAATATATGTTTTAAAATGTTTTCCTTTGTGACATTTTCAGCAAACAAGCATTTATTAAACAGTTACCATGTTATATGCATTGTGTTAAAGGCTGATGATGCAAAGAAAGGCAAAAACATGGTTTTTACCCCTAGGAAGTTCACATTCTAATGAGCAAGGTGACATGAAAAAAAAAATTTACTTAGAAACTATATAAAGAGTAAGTGGAAGGTCATCTCAAGGAGAAAAAACTAATAACAAGTAGAAACATGGATACAGAAAGGACTCCTACAGAAGATGGAATTTTAGCTTTGTTGTGAAGAAAGCCAAAGAATCTGTGATATATAATGTGTTTTCTACAGTTTAATGATGGAATAAATGCAAAAGTCACTAACCTGGCCAGGAGTGAGAATTACCCAAGGGAGTCTTATTTAAGTTTTATAAATTCAGAATATATGGTGCCTTAAGTCTAAAAATGACTTAATTCCAATTCTGGTAGGGATTTTAATATTTATTGGAGTGTGTGTTTTCTCTTTTAATTGTGTAAATGTGTTCTGAAATTGAGTGAGAAAGCAAACAAGCAGTTTCTGTGGTTGGAATCATCTTAGCCATTAAAAGATCTAAAACAGGAAATACTACTCAGCAAGCTTTGAATCAATAACTAGGATAGAATTGATTAAAAAAAAAAAGAAAAGAAAAAAGTTTGCTGTATTGCAAGGAAAACCCTGATTTAGACACATAAAAGCAGGATTTAATGAGTTGGATTGAACTGAAGTTGAATAAGTCTGAAAGGACCAAGATTGTCTTTCCAGTAATTTTTGTCATTCTATTCCCCAACTTCCTCCATGCTCCTTCCTCTTTTCTTTGTTGTCTAAATCTAATGAGTATAGTTTAAATCTGGATATAGATTCAAATCTGGCAACTTCTAACATCTTTCAGTGTTTAAATTACCATGACTAATATCATCAATATTAATGATATTATTATTATTAAGAATAATATTAATATCAATATAGAACTTCCACCACTATGAGTTAACTCAATGGTTAGTTTATTAGTAAATTTCTGATGGCAATACTAATTCAACTAACTAGATCCTTGAATTAAACAATATTTCTTCTTTGTCCTCTGTTTTTAGAGGAGAGAAAAAAATACATAGGAGTGGAAGAAATGATACTGGACTTAATGGAAAAAAATTATCCAGAGTGGTATTTGAAGTGTGTGATAATGGGGTTAAGGGGGAAAATGATGGAGGTACCTGAATTGTTCATCTCCTTGGAGATCAGTGATCTAAGAAAGAAGGAGCAAGTAATTAAGGATTGTATGCCAAAAATCTTATAACCTTGAGATCCAGCCCATGCTTAGTTAGCAAAAAGTTTTATAAATTAGGTAGTTATGAATTATAAAGAAGAGAGAGAACTTTGGACCTAAGAGCCAAAGAACAAATCTTCTATAACTTTAGACTACCTTCAGAAGCTGACCTAGATTTTGAAGATCTAGAGTTCAGAATTAAATCTGTCGTATATAGCAGGTCATTTATAATGCATTTTGGGGATTATATAATAATAGAAGGAATGATGGGAAAGAGAGAACCCTGGGCAGTGTTTAAAAATGGAGCACTCCATTCACTGAATACTTTGAGAATATTAACTTATTTACCACAAAAACAATACCCAGGTTTTTAAAAACAATAAAATTCTCTAGCACAAAAAGTTCTTTTATACAAATGAATATTAAAAAGTGTCCTTTATATTTTCCACTGAGTGTTGCTTTAGACTACTTGCTGAATTAATAATTGGTCTCTGCCTCTGAATAAGAAAGTATCTTCTGAAAGCAAGCTGCACATTACCTAAGAATAATGCATAAGGAAACTGTAATCACTTTCTCCTATGCCAATCCTAGGCATACCTTTCTTACCTATTTCCTCTCCATTCACTACAAAGGTAGAGAATGTTAATTGTCTGTAAGATGCCTCCCTCTCTAATTCTATCTTCCTTTAATAAGAGGAGGAAGATAATTTGACAGTTCATTTAAATAAATATTTATCATGTCAAAACATTTCACTAGGTGCTGTAGATGCCAAAAATGAAGAATGACAGAGAATCAGAGTTCAAATTGCCCTGAGCCTAAAAATGAAGAGGGAATAAAATGACATGATGAAAAGATAGTTTAGGAGAAGATTTCTCACAGATGTTGAAAAGCAATGGAAATTGTTAAAACAGAAGTACTGTCACGGATCTTAATAAGTATGGCCTGTGGTCTCCAAACAAATGTCTTTTCAGCACCTATTATGAGTCATGCCCAACTATAAGCTATGGGGGTACAGAATATAAAATGTATACTCTTGATTGTTTTCCATAAAGAATATATAAGGATCAGCTGTCTTTTGACTTTCTTTGACTTCTGTAATACCAACATTCTCCTCCTACTTTTCTGAATGGTTACCTCCTTATCTGTCTCCTTTTCTTTTACCCCATCCTCTAAATGTAGGTATCTTTCAAGGTTTTATTATTGATTATCTTCTCTTTATATTTTCTCTTTAATTATATTCTTTATTGTTATATTAATATGTCATACATTATAAGTTGCATATTCTTTCTACTTCCAATGGGTCAACCATCACCTATCTGAATTTTTCTCTCAATATCAATCTCTTTTCTGAGTTTCCTTTCAGCATTTTCAACTTCTGGTAAATATTTTCTTGTGCATATATGTACCACCCAATGATGTACAAAGCTAAAACAATTCACTATATCTAAAACAAAACTATCTTGCCCTTTTCCTCTTGATTGTTTCTTCTACCCTTCTGCCTGACTTCCTTAATTTTTTTTTTTTTTTTTTTTAGTAGCACCATCATTCTCTGTTATTCATGTTTAAGATCTTGGAATCCCAGTTGTTTGTCCCCATGTTTTCTTCATACAACTAGTTGTCAAATCCTACCAATCCTGTAGTTGAATTCTTTATCTTACTTTTCTTCTCTTCTAATTTCATTGTCACCATTATTGTTCAAACTCTTTAGCTCCTTCCTAGAGTCTCTCTTTCTTGCGATTTTTTGAAATATTTATCTAATTAATTTTCCTATTTCAATGCTTCCTCTATCCTACCACCTCCCTATTAATCATACTAAACTATTTTTGTGATTATGTCAGTTTACTTGATCAGAAATCTTTAGTGATTCCCCTTTGTCTGCTACATGAAATGTCAACCACTCAAGCTGGAATCCATGATCCAGCTCCACCTCTTCTACTTTTATTTTAAGCAAGCAAACAAACAATAACAATAACAAAAGTCTCCCTGGTTCTTTCTCAGGATGTAAATAGATTTCTCTCACAAGTCTATTGGAATTGTTTTGAATCACCTCCTTGTTGAAAAGAGCCAAGTCTATCACAGTTGATCATCACATAATCTTGTTGTTGCTGTATACAGTGTTCTCTTGGTTCTAGTCCCTTTACTTAGCATCAGCTCATGTAAGTCTCTCCAGGCTTTTCTGAAATCAGCCTGCTCATCATTTCTCATAGAGCAATAATATTCCATTACCTTCATATACCATAACTTATTTAGTCAATCCCCAGCTGATGAGAGTTCGCTCAATTTCAAGTTCCTTGCCACTACAAAAAGGGCTGCTACAAACATTTTTGCATATGTGGGTCCTTTTCCCTTTTTTTATGATCTCTTTGGGATACAGACCAAGTAGAGACACTGTTGGATCAAATGGTATGCACAGTTTGATAGTCCTTTGGACATAGTTCCAAATTACTCAGAATGGTTGGATCAATTCACAACTGCACCAATAATGCATTAGTGTTCCAGTTTTCCCATATCACCTCCAGAATTTATCATTATCTTTTTCTGTCATCTTAGCCAATCAGAGATGTGTTTTACAACAGTAAAAAAATTATTCTACATCTCCAATCATTCCTTTTCATTCTATCCTTTCCAGAAAATAGGATAGATCTGGTATCACTATCCTTATACTTGAACATGTTTACTAAATTATCCTTAGACTTTTATTCTTCCCAAGTCCAATCATGACTATTTCTTCATTTTTCCTCATAGACAGGGATTCTTAGCCTATGAACCTCCAAGGAGTCTTTAGATAAATTTCATGGGGTCTTTAAACTTGGAGGAAAAAATATATCTTTATTTCACAATCTTCTTGGTGAAATTTAGCATTTCTTTTTTTTTTTTTTTTTTTTTTTGCTAAGGCAATTGGGGTTAAGTGACTTGCCCAGGGTCACACAGCTGTTACGTGTCTGAGACCAGATTTGAACTCAGGTCCTCCTGACTTCAGGGCTGGTGCTCTATCCACTGCGCCACCTAGCTGCCCAGCATTTCTTTTAATTATTTTAAAACATTGTTCTAAGGAATGGTCTTTAGTCTTTATTAAACTGACAAAGTGGCATAGGACTTTTAAAAAAGTGAAGAATCCCTACCCTTTGCCCTATTTTCAAATTTATAATAATTTAATTTGTGTGCCTCTATAGCTTCTCCTAAATTCTTATTGTTATTCTGAAATTAAACAGTTCAGCTTTAGATGTTTTATTTTTACAAGGGTCTGAAAATGTTCAAAAGAATTGTAAAAGTACTTTTCAATTTTTGAATCATTGACTTTTGCTGTGAAATCATTTTTTAGTTGTGCTTGATTCTTTCTAACCCCATTTGGGGTTTTCCTTGTGAGGTCTTGTAGAGTGTGTCCAACAGCACATTTTATAAACATGTTCTTAACATATGTGATAATAGAATCTTTAGTTGTGCTTGATTCTTTCTAACCCCATTTGGGGTTTTCCTTGTGAGGTCTTGTAGTGTGTCCAACAGCACATTTTATAAACATGTTCTTAACATATGTGGGAATAGAATACACATTTTAATTTCTTCTTTTTGTCTTTTTTTAAGGGTCAAGTAGTTTTCTATTTCTTGAGATCTTAAATAGAACTTAGGCAAAGATAGTTAAACATTTATTACAAACTTACTTATGATTGGAAATATGATAATTGATTTTACAAAGTATCTATGCTCCTGTGTAGTATGATGCTTGATGATTTCTACTTACAGAATAGCTATACAGTTCAAAGCACAATCTGCTGCCCTCATCTTACTTTGTCACTCAAATGGCTTATACTCACTTTGATCCTGGACAAATTTTTTCAAGTTGTCTTCACCTTCATTAGACAATTTTATTTTCTTAAATGACCAATTGTCATTGTGTTTTCCTTCCCTAATTTCTGTTCTACATGCAGGTTAAAAGTGAAAAAAAAATGAGAAATAGGGTAAGAAATATGTTGAAATGAAGATACTCCTAAACTCTCTCCAAAGGCATTTTATTATAGATTTTTTTCCCTAGGTGTTGTGCTGATGTTAGTGTCTTGTTAAGCTGTGGATGGAATTCTAGCATTTTTAGTTGTACATTTGTTTTAAAAGGTTGTACCAGTGGAATATGAGTTTTGATAAGCTTCAAGTATGTGTTGAGTACAGTGTTCCATATCCACAATGTGATAACTAATCTAAGTTTAAGGATACCATATCAAAAGGCTAAATATGTATGTAAGCATGCATGTCTGTATATCTGTGCCTTTATCTACACATTTGTGCATATATTCACATATGTATGTGTGTAAATGTACATAGGCACACATATACACATGTACACAAATACAGATATATTTTTGAACACACATACATACACATACTTCATTCTGCTCTTGGCTTAATTTTAGCCTCTCTACATGTTGCTAACACTGTTCAACTGTCTTACCTTTGAAATCCTCTTAGTATGAGAGGCCATCTGACCCTGGAACAACCTTTTACAAGGCTGGTTCCCTTTCCCACTGATACATTCTCTCTGGGGCTTCCATGAGCTTACCTTTTACTTCCCCCTTTCCAGTTCTTTTATAATATGTTTCATTTCTCATTAAAATGTAATATTATTAAGGGATGATCTTTCTTTTTTTCTTTTACTTATATTCCCAGTGCTTAGTGTGTTGCCTAGCACATGAGGAGCATTTATTAAATATGTGTTGCTTGCATTGCCAGCCTATCCATAAGAGACAATTAAAAATCAAGAAGGAAATATTGGCTAAATAATAGTTTCAAGCAATGGTTTTATCACAATTTCAATAAGATGAAGAGAGATAGTGAAAGTGAAACAAATCAACCTTTCACCTCATTGAAATACTTGGGTAAATAGAGATTATTGTTGATACTTGAAAAGCTATCTTATAAAAATTGTTCCTTTATAGTGGTATGCATTAGAAAGTCCAGGGTTGACAGATATTCAGAGAAGAGTTAGTTAAGTTGCCTAAATGTAGATTATTTTAAAACTATTTCATTGGCAGTGATCTATAATTTGGCAGAAATCAAGTTTATGTATCTTATCAGACTATTGAGTCCAACACATACCTGAAAGGATTCCCTGGTGTAACATGCCAAGGTATGTTTCAATATTATGTCTTTCCTACTAAGTGAATATCCCTTCCTTTACATTGGTAAAACTTATTAATATAGGATAATGGACTTAATCCATAAAATTTATTTATGACTTGCTAGAATTATCATTTTTACTCTCTTTATTGTCTTTTGGACAATGGAGATTGATGAGTTGACTTACACAGATTAGGAAAATATTTGGGGACTGGAGTGCTTGAGATATTATGTGTTCAATAAAACTCCTGCAGTGAGATTTGTAGGGGTAGTGGTAAACAGTGTGATGATTATTATTATTATTTTTTCTTTTGTTCAGTCACTTTCAGTCATGTCTGGCTTTCTGAGTCCATGTGGGTTTTTTTTTTTTGCAAAGATACAACAATATTTTGCCATTTTCTTCTCTAGCTTATTTTACAGGTGAGAAACTGAGGCAGACAGAGTTAAGTGACTTGCCTAGGATCACACAACTTGTAAACATTTGAGGTCAGATCTGAACTCAGTTCTTTCTAATTATAAGTTCACCACTTTGAATGGATACAATGAGTACCACCTTTCATAGTATGAGTTTATTAAAAACTTTTTAATGGTGAATGTATTCTCTTAAATGAATTTATTCACTTAAGATGATAGAGCTCAGTAAGATCATAATCATAAAATGCTTTTAAAACTTCAAAGCCTTATGTCAACATAAGTTTTTGGTTATCATTTCCCCCCTTCTGGTAATTGGTTGTTGGATTCACAATACTTTTATTGGAATGTAATGTTTTCTTAACCACCAAAGCCATCTTGGAATGTAGGAGGGAAGCATTCTCACATTCTCACATTCAAGTCTGTGCTTGTTATTAGACAGTCTTTTTAAATGTCTTTATTTACTCAAAAGTAATTTCAGTTTCTCTACTTTGGTAAGTCCAAGATACATGCTCATTTGGAACTCCCATGTGGTGAGAAACAAGAATTTTAATCTCAGAATCCCTCTTTTTTCACCTCTACTACACCTTCACTTGTAGAAATCTCAAGGAAAACCAATCATCCTTTCAGTGATTCACCTAGTGATGGAATGTTAGTATAATGACAACATAAACCAAGATATTTGAAGTATGGCTGGTTTTCTATGTTATGAGTACTTTTTTTTTAATTCAGAAGTGACATACCTTTATATTGCTAGGAAGTGTTAAGTGTCTGAGATCAGATTTGAACTCAGGTCCTCTTGACTTCAGGGCTGGTGCTCTATCTACTGCGCCACCTAGCTGCCCCACCTTTATATTAATCTGACATAACAGACAACAGAGTCAAAATCCAAAAAAGATTATGACATAGTAAAATATTATCCTCTTTCCAATCAGATTCATTTAATAGGTATGAATTAATCTCATCTATACCTTTAAAATCAACATAATAAATATATAATGTTGGAAGTATACATATTTAAAAAGCTTTTTTTTTTTCTGAAATCTGGTGATTTTATTGGAGTGAAAGCTCAATTTGAGTTAATAGTATGCTGTGACATCCATGGACTGCATTTAAAGAGGCATGGCTCCAGGAATAAGCAGGTATGTGTCTTTTTGTAGTTTGTTCCTTCAAAGGAATACTCAAAGGAACGTAATTTTGATTACAGATACCTTATACAATATCTTGATGTCTTCCCCTTGCAGATTGATTTAATTTTTTGGACTAAGTAAAAGAGGCCATCCTTGGCCACATTTCTTTCTTACCTAACTTTTCATTGAAAGGATGTTGCTCCAGTCAGAGTGAGACCTGTTAAAGACCTTAATTTAAAAAAAGGCCAAGGTCACCCACTGCACTTAAGGCCATCACTAGTGGACCCAGATGACTTTGGAGGAAAGAGTGAGGCTAGTAACTTTGCATAGCTCTCCCTCATTTAAATCCAATTCACTTGCATGTTAATAGCATTACTTCTCTAATGTCATGGCCATCCTCTAGAATAAAGGACAAACAACAACAACTTTGCCAGCACCAGTCTATATCTAGATTATTGTATTTAGTTCTGATGACCACACTTTAGGGATAACATTTATAAGCTGGAACATTCCCATGGGAATTCAACCAGGAAAGTTACAGGTTTCAAATCTATGCCAAATGAAAATTGTTTGAAGGAAACTGTGGGTGGTTAACTTGGAAGGGGAAAATTCCTGTGGGCATGATAGCTAATATCAAATATTTAAAGGACTATTTTATGGAAGGGGTAAATTAATTTTTGTTTCATCTGGCATTAGGAATATGAGTAATGCTTAGAAACAAAAAAAGAAAAACAAGAAAAGAAGGAAATAAATTTCTTAAAAATTACAAATGTAAAGAAGTGAGCAATGGTGATTTTTGTTTCTCATTGTTGGCCTTTAAAATGGCTGCATGGACTTTCAGAGGTAAAGCCAAGAGGGCAGAATAAACCCAGGAAGCTGCTTGAGCTCCCCCAATTTACCTCAAAAACCACATAAAAACAAGCCTTTGAACAGAGTCTGATAGAATGAAACCACTCTCCCATTCAAGGTAGACCGGAAAAACTTCAAGAAAGGTATCACTGGAGTAAAAAGAGTGTTTAGGCCAGCCCAGATAGACTCTTTGAAAATCAGTGAGAATGTCTTAATCACAGCAAATCAGCAACTGAGTCTCTCAGTCCTGCCTCACTGAAAGAATCCATTGAACACCTTTGGAAAGAGATCCCACAAGAAAAACTCCCAGGAAGATTGTTGTAAAACTCCAGAACTAAAATCTCAATGAAAAAGTACTGCAAGCTGTTAGACAAAAATAATTCAAATATTAAGGAGCAAGTCAGGATTACTCAGGATCTGTCAGTTTCTATAATAAAGGATAGGAGGGCCTGGAATACCATATTTCAGAAGTTAAAGGACCTAGGGTTACAACCAAGAATTAACAACCTAAAGAGACTCGGCATCATCTTTCAGGGGAGATGATGGTTCTTCAATGAAGTAAGAGACTTTCAATCATTTCCTTTGGAAAAAAAAAACAGAACTAAACAGAAAAATTAATCTACAAACACAGGACTCAAAAGAAGCATAGAAAGGCGAACAGGAAATATCTCTTTCTCTTTCTCTATCTCTCTCTCTCTCTCTCTCTCTCTCTCTCTCTCTCTCTCTCTCTCTATATATATATATATATATATATATATATAAAATCTAAAGGTTAAACTGTTTACATCCTTAGATGGGAAAACAATATCTGTAACTCTTGAGAATTATATGTTACTAGGGCAGAAAGAGAAGGGCATCACATGAAGGGACAGTGTGGTTGTGAATGGATTCTGATGGGATGATATAAAAAAGACATCAAGGAGTAGAAAAAAAAAAAAGGTCTGTACTGGAAAAAGAGGAAAGGGGAGGTACAATGGGAAAATTAAATCACATGAAGAGGTGCAAAAGACCTGTTACACTTGAGGGAAAGAAGGAAGGTGGATGAACATTAATACTTGATCTCATAAGTTTTGGCTCTAAGAGGGAATAAATCATTCAGTTGGGTATAGAAATTTATTTAACCTATAAAGAAGTAGAAGGAGAAAGAAGAAAGAAAAGGGAGGGGCAGGCTAGAAAAGAAGGGAGAAACACTAGGGTAAAAAGGTAAGAAAAAGGAGAAAGAAGTGAGAGAAGACAAGGTTGGGTAAAAAAAAAAAACACTTCTAAGGACTGACTGGAAAGAGAGAATAAAAGTATAAACAGGGGAGAAAATAGGTTGGAAAGAAATGCAGAACTGATAATCACAACTATGAAAATGAATAGGGTGAACTCTCCCATAAAATGGAAGGGAGTAGCAAAATGGATTAAAAAAACAGAATTGTATAATATATTGTTTACAAGAAATATATTTGACATAGAGAGACATATCTACAGTAAAGGTAAAAGGCTGGAAAGAATTTATTATACTTCAGATGAAGTAAAATAAGCAGGGGTAGCAATTCTGATCTCAGATAAAGCAAAAGTAAAAATAGATCTTATTAAAAGATATAAGGAAAGAAAATGCATCTTGATATAGAGTACTGTAAACAATTACGTAGTGATGTTATTAAATGTATATGCACTAAGTAGAGCAGCCAAATTCCTAAAGAAGATTTTTAAGCCAGTTATAGGAAGAAATAGATAGCAAAACTATACTAGTGGAAGGACCTCAACATTCTCCTCTCAGAGTCAGAAAAATCTAACCACATAATAACCAAGAAAGAAATTAATTAATGGAATACTAGAAAAATCTAGATATGATAGACCTTGGGAGAAAAGTGAATAGGTAGTGAAAGGAATATACATTTTTCTCAGCAGTACATGGCACCCTACACACAAAAATTAAATATGTATTAGGATATAAAACCCTCACAATCAAATGCAGAAAGGCAGAAATAGTAAATGCTTCCTTTTCAGACCACAGTGCAATAAAATTATATTCAATAAAGGGCCAGGAAAAGATAGACTAAAAACCAATTGGAAATTAAATAATCTAATTATAAAAGTGGGTCAAGCAACAAATCCCAGAAAGAATCCTTAATTTCATCCAAGAAAATGACAATAATGAGATATATCAAAACCTCTGCAATGCAGTCAAAGAGCACTTCTTAGGGGAAATTGTATATATCTAAATAGCTCTATGAATAAACTAGAAAAACAGGAGATCAATAAGTTGGAGCAGAAAAAGAACAAATTAAAATTTTCCAAATAAATAAAAAGTTAGAAATTCTGAAACTCAAAGAATAGAAAAAAATTGAAACTAAAAAAAAAAAACTATTGAATAAATAAAACTAAGAGTTGGCTTCATGAAAAAAAGTAACAAATTGATAAACCTTTGGTTAATTTAATTAGAAAAAGGAAAGAAAAAAACATATCACTAGCATCAAAAATGAAAAGTGTGAACTTAGCATCAATGAAAAAGAAATTAAAACAACAATTAGGAATTATTTTGCCCAATTCTATGGCAGCAAGTCTGACAATCTAACTGAAATGGATGAATATTTATAAAAATATAAATTGTTCAGATTAACAGAAGAGGAAATAGTCTCATTTTAGAAAAAAGAAATTGAACAAGCCATTAATAATCTCAGTACATAAAAAATTTCTAGGGCCAGATGGATTCACAAGTAAATTTTACCAAACACTTCAAGTTTATATACCACGTAAAGTATTTGGAAAAAAAGGTCAAGAAGGAGTCTTGCCAAATTCCTTCTATGACACAAATATGGTACTGATACTTAAACCAGGAAGGGCCAAAACAGAAAAAGAAAATTATAGACATTTCCCTAATAAATACTTATGCAAAAAATTTAAAAATATTAGCAAAGAGATTATAGCAACTCATCAGCAGGATAATACGCTATGACTAAGTGCTATTTATACCAGGATTTCAGGATTTGGTTCAACATCAGGAAAAATATTACCATAATCAACCATATCAATAACAAAACCAACAGAAACAATATGATAGTCTCATTAGATACAGAAAAATCTTTTGACAAAATATAGCACTCATTCCTATTAAAAAGACTAGAGAGCATTGGAATAAAGGAAACTTTTCTTAAAATAATAAGCATTATTTATCTAAAACCAACAGTAAGCATTATTTGTAATGGAGAGAAGCTGGACACATTCCCAGTGATCAGAGGTTAAAGAGGGATATCCATTATCCCCACTATTATTCAACATTGTACCAGAAGTGTTAGCTTTAGTCATAAGAAAAGAAAAAGAAATCAAAGAAATTAGGATAGGCAGTGAGGAAATAAAACTACCACTTTTTCCAGATGATATGATGATGGCAGTTTTGCCATCTTCTTGTTTTGATCTTCTTGTTCAGTAACATACCAAACTGTTAAAAACCATTTTATGGAACTAGAAAAATAACAACATTCATCTGGAAGAATAAAAGGTCAAGAATATCAAAGGAATTAATGAAAAAAATATATAAAGCATGATGGCTTAGCATTCCAAACCTAAAACTATATTATAGAGTAGCAGGGATCAAAACCATTTGATACTGGCTAAGAAATAGAATGGTGGATCATTGGAATAAATTAGATACACATGGCACAGTAATCAAGGCCTTTAGTAATTGGGGGTTTAATAACCCCCCAAATACCAACTTCTGGAATAAGAACTCACCATTTAACAAAAAATTGCTGGGAAAAGTAGAAAATATGTCAGGAACTCAGACCTACATCTTACATCCTATACTACTATAAGGTCAAATTGGGTACATAATTTGGGTATAAAGGATGATGCCATAAACAAATTAGGAGACCAAGGGATAATTTACTATCAGATCTTTTGAGAAGAGAGGAATTTATGACTAAACAACTGAAGAACATTATGAAAGGCAAAATGGATAATTTTGATTACATTAAATTAATTTAAAAACTTTTTGCATAAACAAAACCAAGATTAAAAGGGAAGTACAAAGCAAGGAAAAAATCTTTATAGCTTCTGTTTCTGGTAAAGGTCTCATTTCTTTCTTTTTTTTAAAATTAAAGCTTTTTATTTGCAAAAACATATGCATAGGTAATTTTTCAACATTGACCCTTGCAGAGCTTTCTGTTACAAGTTTTTCCCTTCTATCTCCCCACCCCCTCCCCTAGATGGCATGTTAATTATGTTAAAATATTTGACAGATCGAATATGTGTATATATATTTATACAGTTATCTTGCTGTACAGGAAAGGAAAAAAAAAACCTTAGAAGGAAAACATAACATAAGCAAACATCAATAGAGAGTGTGAAAATATTATGTTGTGGTCCAGACTCAGATCCCACAGGCCTCTCCCTGGATGTATATGACTTTCTTCATCACTGAACAACTGGAACTGGTTTGAAACATCTCACTATTGAAGAGAACCATGTCCTTCAGAATTGATCATCATAATAGTCTTATTGTTGCCGTGTACAATGATCTCCTGGTTCTGCTGATTTCACTCAGCATCAGTTCATTCAAGTCTCTCCAGGCCTCTCTGAAATCATCTTGTTGGTTGTTTCTTATAGAACAATAATATTCCATGACATTCATATACCATAATTTATTCAGCCATTCTCCAATTGATGGGCATCCTTTCAAAAAGGGCTGCTACAAACATTTTTGTACATGTGGGTCCCTCTCCTTACTTTAAGATCTCTTTGGGATATAGGCCCAATAGAAACACTGCTGGTTCAAAGGGTATGCACAGGTTGATAACTTTTTGAGCATAGTTCCAAATTGCTCTCCACAATGATTGGATCCCTTCATAGTTCTACCAACAATGTATCAGTGTCTCAGTTTTCCCACCTCCCTTCCAACAATCGTCATTATCTTTTCCTGTCATCTTAGCCAATCTGACAGGTGTGTAGTAGTATCTCAGAGTTGTGTTAATTTGCATTTCTCTGATCAATAGTGATTTGGAGCACCTTTTCATATGACTAGAAATTGTTTTAATTTCATCATCTGAAAATTGTCTGTTCATATCCTTTGACCATTTATCGATTGGAGAGTGGCTGGAATTCTTATAAATATGAGGCAATTCTCTATATATTTTAGAAATGAGGCCTTTATCAGAACCCTTAAATGTAAAGATGATTTCCCAATTTATTGCTTCCCTCCTAATCTTGTCTGCATTAGTTTTGTTTGTACTTTTTTAACTTAATATAATCAAAGTTATCTATCTGGTGTTCAATTAAGAGTTCCAGTTCTTCTTTGGACACAAATTCCTTCCTTCTCCATATGTCTGAGAGGTAAACTATCCTATGTTCCTCCAATTTGCTTATAACATCACTCTTTATATCCAAATCATGAACTCATTTAGATCTTATCTTGGTATGTGGTTTTAGGTGTGGGTAGAGCCCTAATTTCTTCCATACAAGTTTCCAATTTTCCCAGAAGTTTTTGTGGAATAGTGAGCACTTAACCCAAAAGCTAGGGTCTTTGGGTTTATCAAACACTAGACTGCTATAGTTATTGACTAGTTTGTCCTGTGATCCAATCCTATTCCACTGATCAACTGCTCTATTTCTTAACGAGTACCAAACAGTTTTGATGATGGTTGCTTTATAATATAATTTTAGGTCTGGCACAGCAAGGCTGCCCTTATCAGCCTTTTTTTTTTTTTCATTATTTCCCTTGAGATTCTTGACCTTTTATTCTTCCAAATGAACTTTGCTACTATTTTTTCTAGATCTGTAAAATAATTTCTTGGGAGTTTGATTGGTATGGCATTAAATAAGTAAATTAGTTCCGGTAGTACTTTCATTTTTATTATATTTGCTCGGCACTTGATGAGCCATGAGCACTTGATGTTTTTCCAACTTGATGTTTTCAGATTAAATCCAACTTTATTTGTGTGGAAAGTGTTTTGTAGTTTAGTTCATATAGTTCCTGACTTTTCTTTGGCAGATAGGTTCCCAAATATTTTATACTATTGACAGTTATTTTGAATGGAATTTCTTTTTGTACCTCTTGCTGCTGAAATTTGCTAGTAATATATAAAAGTGCTGATGATTTACGTGGATTTATTTTGTATCCTGCAACTTTGCTAAAGTTGTGAATTGTTTCTAGCAGTTTTTTAATTTAGTCTCTAGGGTTCTCTAAGTATACCATCATGTCACCTGCAAAGAGTGATCATTTGATTTCCTCATTAACTACGCTAATTCCTTTAATCTCTTTTTCTTCTCTTACTGCTAAAGATAACATTTCTAATACAATATTAAATAGTGATGGTGGAATAGTGGGCATACCGTGTTTCACTTCTGATCTTATTGAGAATGGGTCTAGTTTGTCTCCATTACATATGATGCGTGCTGATGGTTTTAAATAGATGCTACTGATCATTTTGAGTAAAAACCCACTTATTCCTATACTTTCTATTATTTTTAATAGGAATGGGTGTTGGATTTTATCAAATGCTTTTTCTGCATGTATTGAGATAATTGTATGATTTTTGTTAGTTTGGTTATTAATATAATTGATTATGCTGATAGTTTTCCTAATATTGAACCAGCCCTGCATTCCTGATATAAGTTCTACTTGGTCATAATGTATTATCCTGGGATGACTTTCTGTAATCTTATTGCTAATATCTTATTTAAGATTTTTGCATCAATATTCATTAGGGAAATTGGTCTATAGTTTCCTTTCTCTGTTTTCACCCTACCTGGTTTAGTTGTCAGTACTATATAGGTATCATAAAAGGAATTTGGCAGTATACTTTCTTTTCCTATTTTTTCAAATAGTTTATATAGTATTGGAATTAATTGTTCTTTGAAAGTTTGATAGAATTCACATGTCAATCCATCTGGCCCTGGAGATTTTTTTCTTAGAGTTGATTAGTAGGTTGTTCTATTTCTTTTTCTAAAATGGGGCTATTTAAATAATTTATTTCCTTGTCTGTTAACCTGGACGGTCTATATTTTTGTAGATATTCCTCCATTTCATTTAGATTATCAAATTTGTTGGCATAAAGTTGGGCAAAGTAATTCCTAATTATTGCTCTAATTTCCTCTTCATTGGGGGAGAGTTCTCCCTTTTCATTTTTGAGACTAACAATTTGATTATCTTCTTTCCTTTTTCTAATCAAATTAACTAAAGGCTTATCTATTTTGGTTTTTTCATAAAACCAACTCTTAGTTTTATTTATTAATTCAATAGTTTTCTTATTTTCAATTTTATTAATCTCCCCTTTTATTTTCAGAATTTCCAGTTTGGTATTTAATTGAGGGTTTTTAATCTATTCTTTTTCTAGCTCTTTTAATAGTAAGCCCAATTCATTAATCTTTTCTTTCTCTATTTTATGCAAGTAAGCATCTAGAGATATAAAATTACCTCTTATAATCTCTTTGGCTGTATCCCACAAATTTTGGTATGTTGTCTCATTATTGTCATTCTCCTACATGAAATTATTGCTTGTGTCTGTGATTTGCTCTTTCACCCATTCATTCTTTAGAATTAGATTATTTAATTTCCAATTGACTTTTGGTTTATTTTCTCCTGGCCTTACATTGCATGTTATTTTTATTGCATCATGATCTGAAAAAGATACATTTACTATTTCTGCGTTTCTGCATTTGATTTTGAGTTTTTTATGCCCTAACACATGGTACATTTTTGTATAGGTTCCATGAACCACAGAGAAAAAAGTAAACTCCCTTCTGTGTTTATTCAATTTTCTCCAAAGATCTATCATTTATAACTTTTCTAACATTTTGTTTACCTCCCTTTTTTCTTATTTATTTTGTTGTTTGATTTATCTAATTCTGAGAGAGCAAGGTTGAGATCCCCCACTAGTATCATTTTGCTGTCTATTTTTTCTTGCTTCTCTCTTAACTTCTCCTCTAGGAATTTGGATGCTATACCACTGGATGTATATATGTTTAGTATTGAAACTGCTTCTTTATCTATGGTGCCCTTTAGTAAAATACAGTTTCCTTCCTTATCTCTTTTATTTAGATCTATCTTTGCTTTTACTTGAACTAAGATCAGGATTACTACCCCTGCTTTTTTTGTTCACTTGAAGCATAATAGATTCTGCTCCAGCCCTTTACCTTCACTCTGTATGTATCTCTATGCTTTAGATGTGTTTCTTGTAAACAACATGTTCTTGGATTCTGGCTTTTAATCCAGTCTGCTCCACTTCTGCTTTATGGGAGAGTTCATCCCATTCACATTAATAGTTAAAATAACTAATTATGTATTTCCTGCCAACTTATTTATCCAAAGTAAATTTTTCCTTTCCCCTTTCTCCCTGTCCCCCTCCCCAGTATTTTGCTTTTGATGACCACCTCTCTCAAACAGTCCTCCCCCTTTAGAGTTCCTACCCCTTTTTTACACCTTTCTCCTAATTCTTCTATTTTCCCTTGTATTAGTCAATCCCTTTCTTTTCCTCCTTTCCTTCCCACTTCCCTAGAAGGAGTGACAAGTTTCTCTGTGAAATCAAATGTGTCTGATATATTCTTTTAGAGCCCAATCTGATGAGAGTAAGATTCCCACAATACTCATCCCCCCCTTCTTTTTCTCAATTATATTATGTTTTCTTTTCTTCTTCATGAGATTTTACCTTATTTTTGTCTCCTTTTTTTTAAAAAACCTTATTTTACCTCCTTTTCCCTCATTTTCCCAGTATGATAGCCCTTCCACCTCTAGTTTCTTTTTCATATTATAAAAGTAAAATTAAATTATACCCTCATTCTTTAAGTATACCAATAGTAGAAATACAGTTCTCAAAAGTTCTTTCCTTTTTACTTTTTTATGCTTCTCTTGAGTTCTGTGTTTGGAGGTCAATTTTTTTGTTCAAATCTGGTCTTTTCATTAGAAATAGATGAAATTCACCTATATCATTAAATGTCCATCTTCTTCCCTGGAAAATAATGCTCATTCTAGCTGGATAGCTTATTTTTTGGCTGTAATCCAAGTTCCTTTGCCTTTGTTGCTTCCTTTGTGTGTTTGGAATAGGCTACATAATTTCTGGTGTGATATTACTTCATTTATAGACTTTAACCTATGTCTTCTGGAAGGCACATATGTATTTTGAAAAGAAAAAAAATGTGCCACACTAATGAAAGTGGTTGAGACATTTTATTCAGCAGGCATTTATTGAACATCAAATATATGTTACAGCTTATGTTAGTTTAAAGGTACAGAAAATGAATATTATATTATCAACGTAAATCTTTAAAGATTATAAATTTCAGATAAGTATCTGACATCAGAAAAGATAATTTTCCTTCCAAGAATCCTCTCTACTAATGTAATCCATAGGTTCAGTCCTTTATCTAAACTAGAGAAAAGATAGAAGTTGAACTTATTTTTGCTCCAGAAAGCAGGAGTCAGGCAAAAGAATGATTGACATTATATAAAGGTGCATATTTTTGCTTCATTACAAGTAACTAGACCTTGCCCAATGATGGGATGCTCCATTTTTTGGAATAGGGAGCATCTTTTAATGGCAAAGCATTAAGTAATCCTTCTTTGGGGATCACACAGCATTTTCACAGTCAGAAATTGTCCCACATGACCTCTTAAGATCCCTTGCAGCTCTGAGTCTGATCCTCTACTTCTTCATTTTACTCCCAGTACCTGTATTTTTTTGTGATACCTCTAATACCAGCCAGAGTAATTTCCTGGACACTGAAAGGGGAAAGCAATACATTCTTTATCAGTTTGAATCATTGGTTTTGTAAAGGATTTGATTGTTTGTATATGTACAGATTACATTGTTTACTTTTTAATCTGAGTCTTCTGGAAAGTATATTTTGGATATGTTGTTCTTCACTCCATTTTCCCCTCATTCTCCAGGCAGGATCACCACTAATTTTGTGTAATTGAATTTTCTTGGCCATGTTTGCAAGTCTATATTTGGGGATCTTTTACTCTCTAATGAGAGTTGCCTTTTCTGTTAGACCTAGTTTGTTTTTCTTCATTTGTTTGTAATTCTTCACCACTGAGAAGAATTAGTCTTCTTTCAAATCTTGTCTTTTGAATCTTTGGGATTGTGTTTGTTTCATTTTTCTTTGTAATTCTTGATTGAAACACATTTAATGTTTAAGAAACGTTTTCATTTTCACTTGACATGTTTGGATTTGAGGACTAGAGAATGAATTTTTAAAAAAATTCATTTCATATTTATGTATGTTATATTTGTCTTTTATTTTTATTTATTTAAAAAAATTTAGATCACGTAAGTACATTCATTTTTTTTTTACATTCCATAGGAATCATATTAAGAAAGAAAAATCAGGACAAAAAGGAGAAACCATGAGGAAAAAAAACCAAAACAAATAAAAATGGTGAAAATAGTGTGCTTCAATCTGTACTCAATCTCCATAGTTTTCTCTCTAGATGCAGATGGAGTTTTTTTTTATCCAAAAGAAGAATAGAAAAGAGAAAATGTAAGTTAAGTATGTTCTTCAGTGATGTATACTTATTGGGGAGATGTAAATATATTTAAATTACCAAAAGAACTAAAGAGTTCTTCCTAATAACCTGAAATGTTAACTTTTGACAAGATAATCTCAGTTGGATAATAAAAGCCTGGACCCTTGGCTTGACTCCATGAGATTACCATGAAAGAATGAATGAAAAAATTGTTTATAATAAACATTCCTTCTATGCATTCTAGGGTATTAGAATAAAAATATGCAATATTCACTATCCCGAAGTAGCTTTTATTATAATGAGGGAGACAACAAATATAGGGTAGTGGTGGCCAGAAAAGGTAATGTTGGCCTACAGAGTCAGGGAATTAATATCACAGCAGAGTGTATAGGACCAGTGGCAGTATTGATTTAATTATTGCTTCTAGAAGAGGAAATGGAAAATGTGATATCTCCTTAATTGGATGGGATGATACCTTGTATGTTGAATTAGGCAGGCTAGGTGAGTTTGATTCATTCACCAACTAGCACTATTCTGCTGAGTAGGCATTTCAAAATTGAGTAGATTAACTTCTTTAGTGACTGGAGACATAATTTCTGGAGGAATCTGCAGGGAGTTATTCCGCGTGGGGAGAAAGGATCACTAACCTGGACTTCAGCTTTACAAGTTCACATATCTTGATGTTTACTAGGGTGATTGGAAACTGTTTAATAAGCCAGATTTCTGAATCAGAATGTGAATTTATGAATTTATTGGAAAATTTTACCAGAGAATCATGATTTGTCAGGTTCACAGGATGCTCTGTTTCTGAATGATAAGTCTAATTAAGGAAACATCAGAAAATTGTTTCAAAAACAAGATATCACAAAAAGGAAACTAGATGTTGCCAAAAGGATCTTTACTTGTAACTAACATAGGTTGGTGACTTATGCTTCCTTAGTGTGGGGATATTTTTATCCAAAGACATGGGAAAGTTATGTACATTCACAGTCTTCTTTACTTGTCTTTGTATAGCATTCAGTAAATATGATAGAGAATAATTTATTTCTTTTTTCTTCTAATATAAGATTACCTTTTGTTGGGTTATGTTTGCTAAGTTTATAGCAGTCTCCATTAATTCTTTTGTGATGGATACTCCCATATGGGAATCCTAAACTGAGTCATTTAGAAAATATAGTTTTAAATAGAGATCACATTTAATCTCATTCATTATTTTGTTTATTTTTCTTTACATTAGCACAGAAAATGTCACTGTTGTTTTTAATCCATAGGTTTTAGGATACATTTCCATCTTATTTCTTGAATCTATAACCTCAAGGAAAAGTATAATATAGCAAAATATTTAATCAAAAATTGGACAATGTAATTTCATTTCTACATTATATATTTTTCCTTTTTTAGAACAATTTTTAAACGTTGAATATCAAATTCTCTCCTTTTCTGTAATCCTTCCCCACCCATTGAAAAGACAAACAATATGATACCCTTTATACATGGGATGAAATTATGCAATACATATGTCCATTTTAGCTATGTTGCAAAAACAAGTAAGAAAAAATAAAGTAAAAAAAATGCTTCAATTTGCACTCAAAAATTCATCAGTTCTCTCTGACAATGGAGAATATTTTTCATCAAGAGTGCTTTGGAATTGTCATGGACCATTGCACTGATTAAAGTAGCTAAGTCTTTCACAGTTGACTATTGTTACAATATTGCTGTAACTGTACAGTGTTCCCAGTTCTGCTCAAGTACTTCGCATCAGTTCATGAAAGTCTTACTGGGTGTTTCTGAAACCATTCCCTTTATCATTTCATACAGTAAAATAATTTTCTATCACTATTATGTACTTGCTCATCCATTCCCCGATTGATGAACATTTCCCCATTTTCTAATTCTCTACTATTACAAAAGAGCTGATATAAATAGTTTTGTTTATGTAGGTCCTTTTTATTTTCCTTTGAGAAACAGACCTAGTAGTGATATTGTTGGTACAAATCATAACCCTTTGGACATAGTTCCAAATTTTTCTCCAGAAAACTTAGACCAATTCACAGTTCTGTCAAAGGTACCTTAGTGTATCTATTTTTCCACATCCCTCCCAGTATTTGTCATTTTCCTTTTCTGTCATATCAAACAATGTGATAGGCACCACAGAATTGTTTTAATTTGTGTCTCTTTAATAAGTGATTAAGATTTTCATATGCTATAGATATCTTTGATTTCTTCTGAAACTGACTTATTCCTATCATTTGACCATTTATCAACTGGGGAGTGACTCTTATTTTTGTAAATTTGACTCAGTTTTCTATATATTTGAGGAATGAGATCTCATCAGCAAAATTTGCTACACCACCACCACCACCAATTTCCTGCTTTTCTTCTAATTGGCTGTGTTGCTTTTGTCTATGCAAAAAGTTTAATTTAAGGAAGTTAAATTTATCCATTTTCATTCCTATAATGCTTTCCCCTTCTCATTTGATTATGAATCCTTCCTTTATCCAAAGATCTGAGAGGTAATTTTTCCCATTCCCATTTATTCTAATACTTTCCAGTGATTTTTTTTTTAATAGGAATGGGTGTTGTACTTTGTCAAACACTTTTTATTCATCTATTTATAGAATCATATAGTTTTTATTGTTTTTGTTACTGTGGTTAATTATGCTAATAGTTTTTCTAATATTGAAAATCCCTTTATTCCTGATATAAGTGCATGGTGTATATCCTTATGATATATGGCTAATCTCCTGGTTAGTATTTTATTTTAAAAAGTTACCTTTAGGAAAATTGAACCAGAGTTGTCTTTGTCTGTGTTTTGCTTTTCTTTTTCAAAACTGTATTTGTGTCCTAAAATAATTTGTTAGGTCTTCTTTAACTATTTTTTCAAATAGTTTATATAATATTAGAATTAATTGTTCTTTAAATGTTTAGTCAGATTTGCTCACAAATCCATCTTGCTCTTGGATTTTTTCTTGGGGAATTCATTTATTTCTTGTTCAACTTCTTTTTCAAAGATAGAATTTTTTAAACATTCTATTTCCTCCTCTGATATTTTGAAAAATTTAGATTTTAGTAAATATTCATCCATTTCATTTAGATTGTCCTATATTTTGGAATACAGTTGGGCAAAATAGCTCATAATAATTGCTTTAATTTCATCTTCATTGGTGGTGCAGTGATTCTTTTCATATTTGATACTTGGTAATTTAGTGTTCTTATTTTTTAAAAATCAGATTAACCATTGGTTTATCTTTTTTTTTAAGAAAATGAAATCATCTCCTAATTTCATTCATTAGTTCAATGATTGATTTTTAAAAACTTTTAATGTTATTAATTTTCCCATTGAATTTCAGGATTTCCATTTTGGCTTTTAATTGGAGTGGGGAGCTAATTTGTTCTTTTTTTGTTTGTTTTTAATTACATACCCAATTAATTGATATAGGCAATTGGTATGAAAGTTAAACTCTTACAGAGTTGTCTGGATCACTGAGTGGTTTATGTATTAGAGGTTAGATTTAAACTTTTGTTTTTTGACTCTGGTTAATTTTTTTTATTTGCCTAACCAGGATCCCTATTTATATATGCATACATATGAATATATACATACACATTTGTGGAGGACAGATAATTAATACAGTGATAGGTAGATAGATAAACAAATGCTGGATTTAGAGTTGAGTTCCTTGGTTCAGATCCAATTGATTCTATTTACTTATATGAATAGTATTACTCATATTACTTTAGATAATAGTATTACTCATATTACTTTAGCTTTCTCATATAAAATGAGTTGGTTAGTCTATATTTCCTCTGGAATCAAAACAGATCTTCAATTCTATATATTATTTTTTAATTTTTAATTTTTAAATTTTTTAAATTTTATTTTATTTGCAAAACAAATGTATGGGCAATTCTTCAACATTAACCCTTACAAAGCTTTCTGTTACAAGTTCTTCCCTCCTACTCCCTACCCCTCCCCTAGATGGCAGGATATCCACTACATGCTAATTACGTTAAAATACTTGACAAATCAAATATATGTATACATATTTCCACACTTATTGTTGTGCAAGAAAAATCATATCTACAAGAAAGATATCAGATAAAGGAAACACAATGTAAGCAAACATCAATCGAGAGTATGGAAATGTTATGTTGTGGTCCACATTTCACATCCCTTTCTCTGGGTGTATATGGCTTTCTTCAGTGAACAGTTGGAAGTGGTTTGAGACAATTCTTTGTTGCAGAGAGCCATGTCCATCAGAATTGATCGTCATATAGTATTGTTGTCTCCTGGTTCTGCTCATTTCACTCAGCATCAGTTCATGTAAGTCTCTCCAGACCTCTCTGAAATCGTCCTGCTGGTCATTTCTTACAGAACAATAATATTCCATAACATTCATATACCATAATTTATTCAGCCTCTCTCCAGTTGATGGGTAGCCATTCAGTTTCCAGTTTCTAGCCACTACAAAAAGGGCTGCCATAAGCGTTCTTGCACATGTGGATCCCTTTCCCTCCTTTAAGATCTCTTTGGGATATAAGCCCAATAGAAACACTGCTGGGCCAAAGGGTATGCACAGTTTGATAACTTTTTGAGCATAGTTCCAAATTGATCTCTAGAATGGCTGGATCTGTTATGATGATATATATATAAAGAAATTTGTAGATTAGTGCAGAGCTCACATGAATGGTTCAATTTACCTCCTTTTGTTTCTGAAGTCTAATCTATTCATTTTTGCCCCTACTACCTTCACTGTTTCTTTGTTTTATATCTCTCCCTGTGCTCCAACTTTAGGCTCAGTTTCCCCCTCTTCAATCTTTCTCAGTAGCAACATAGCTGTAGCAAGCTGTTTTCTTTTATAACCATCGATCAAATAAGAAGGATTAATGCCATAACACTTTGTTATTGTTGAGTTATTTCAGTCATTTCCAACTTTTCATGATCCCATTTTAGGTTTTTCTTGATGAAGATACTAATTTGCCACTTGCTTCTCTAGCATATTTTACAGATAAGGAACTGAGGCAAACAGAATTAAGTGACTTACACTTAACACTACCTAGCTTTGTGATGCTGGGCAAATCACCTAACTCCAATTGCCTCAGGAAAAAAAAAAGAATTAAGTGACTTACCTGGGGTCATATAGCTCGTAAGTGTGTTTGAGGTTAGTTTTGAACTCAGGAGTCTTCCTTATTTCAAGCCCAGTACTTTATCCATTGTACCACCTCATTTCCCTAAGATGATAAATTACTTTCAAATAATGCTATTTAGGCATCAGGTACAAATTGAACATCAATCCTATGAGCAAATGGAATGTCAAACTGTTAAAATTCAATGACATGCTTTTACCCTCAACACCCAAAGTGCTGCCTCTGGTTATGGCAAAGAGGAAGCACATCATGAATGAATAAATAAATGAGTAAATGAGTAAAAAAAAAAAAACAAAAAAAACATTTATTGTGAACACTATGGACTAAGCAGTATGGAAAGCACCAGAAATACAAATTCAATAGTAAAAACATTCCCTGTGCTTGAAGAATTTATAATTTAAGAGGTGGAAATGATAGGTATGGGAGAAAAATGACTGAGGAAGAAAGTTTTAAATTGCAACGCTAGTAAGATAGTAAGTAGAGCCATAGAGTAGCAGGTTAAATACCCTTTCCAAGAGCCATCATACCTGGTCCTGGATTTTATTATGGTTCAATAAAGATGGTGTCTTTCTCTATGGCATGGCTTTTTTGCTTAGTGAGTAAAGTGAGATGTGGCCAGAACTAGGCCTAAATGTAATAAAAGGGCAATTTGAACAAGTCAAGAATAAAAAAATTAAATCCTCTTTGGTTTGTTTTCTGTATTTTTCACATACTGAGTCATCATTGAGGTTATTTTATTTTTTAAAAATTAATTTATTTACTTTTGGTTAAAATCATATTTTATTTTTACATATTTCCTTATAAATCATGTTGGAGAGAAAAATCAGAACAAAAGGGAAAAACCATGATAGCGGGAAAAAAAAGAAGAAAAAGAAACTGAACATAGTTTGAGTTGATTTACATTCCCTCTACATAGTTTACTCCCTGGATGCAGATGCCATTTTTTATTATCAAGAAGAATCTACTCTGTCATAATTGATTATCCCACAATCTTGCTATTACTGTGTACAATGTATTCTGTATACAGTGTATTACACAAACAGGAGTTTGTGTAAATCTTTCCAGGTCTTTTCTAAAATCAGCTTGTTCATCATTTTTTATAGAACAATGATATTCCATTACTTTCATATACCACAACTTATTCAGTCATTCCCTAATAGATGTGCATATGCCAAATGAGTAGATACTCATTTTTCAATTCTTTCCTACCACAAAAAGAGCTGCTCCAAACATTTTTTGCACATGTGGTTCCTTTTCCCTCCTTTATGATTTCCTTGGGATTCAGACCCAGCAATAGCACTGCTGGGTCAAAGGGTATGGACAGTTTGATAGCCCTTTGGGTATAGTTCCAAACAAATTGCTCTCCAGAATGGTTGTGTCATTTCACAACTTCACCAAAAATGCCTTGGTGTCCCAGTTTTCCCACATCCCCTCTAACATTTATCTTATTTTTTCCCATCATCCTAGCCAATCTGAGAGGTGTGAGGTGATGCTTCAGATTTGTTTTAATTTGCATTTCTCTAACCAATAGTTATTTAGAGCATTTTTTCATATGATTATAGATAGCTTTAATTTCTTCATTTGAAAATTTTCTGTCCATGTCCTTTGACCATTTATCAATTGGAGAATGACTTGTATTCTTATAAATTTGACGCAGTTCTTTATATATTTTAGAAATGAAGCCTTTATCAGAAACACTGAATGTAAATTTTTTTCCTTAGCTTTATACTTCTTTAATATTGTTTATGTTGGCTTTGCTGTGCAAAACCTTTTTAATTTAATGTAATAAAAGTTGTTCATTTTGTATTTCATAATGTTCACTGGTTCTTCTTTGACCATAAATTCCTCCTTTTTCTAAAGATCTGATAGGCAAGCTCTCTCTTACTCTCCTAATTTGTTTTTGATATTGCCCTTTACACCCACATCCTGTATTCATTTTTATCTTATTTTGTTATGGAGTTCCCCTTGACTTTCTTGAGTTTTTAAAGTTCTTCCAGGTGAATTTTGTTACAATTGAGCCTATTTTAATCTCCATACTGAAATCTACTCTTCTTTAGCTATCTGTTGCCTGCTAGGTACTTCTACCTGTTTGGATCATTATTTCACATTCTGCCTGTTTGGATCATTTTTATTTCACGTTCTATACATCCAACAAAATCTACAATATCTATCCAAGTGCATCCCCAGTCCAAATTTCTCTATTTCTGTGGTGGATACTACCATCCTTCCAGTCACTCAGGTTCATTACCTTTGAATCTTTTCCAGCATTCCCCTCTCCTCCTATATGAAAATATGTGTCGAGTTTTGTCTATTCTACCTTCCCAGTTATTCCATTATTGCTTATCTTTATCTCTAGCTACCACTCTAGCTTGGGTCTCCATAGCTTTTTAGCTAGAATGAGAGCTCCTTACAGTTCTTCTCATTTCTATTTTCTCCACAATTTAATCTGGATTTCATACAGCTGCTAAAGTAGTCTCCCTAAGGCACAGAGCTAAGTATGCCACTTCCCTACACAAATATCTTTATTGCTTCTCTATGGCCTCAGGATTATATTTTAATTTTTTTAGTCTAACACTTAAAATCCTTCAGTCTGATTCCTAACTGTCCTTTCAGACTATTTCATATTATCTCCTTTATGAAATATACCTTCCACTCAAAGTAGACTACAAGCTTTCCCATTCTGTTGTCTTCATATCATTGCAGTCTATTGCTTTGGTTTGCTGCCCCTTACTTCCTAATTTCCATCTCTCACATTCTTTGGCTTCCTTTAAAACATAGCTCTTTTCCTGAGTCTTCTGAACTTCCAGTTTTTAGTATTCCATACCTCCTGAAATTTACACATTTAAAGAAATGTTATATAGAAATTCTTGCAGAAAAGGTCATTTAATTTTTATCTTTGTGTCTCCAGTGCACCAAGTCTAACACATATAAGAGCTTAGTAAATGTTTATTGACTTGAAGTTAACAGAGTAGGTTTTTGTGTGTGTGTGGGCATCCTAATGACCTAGATTTTTAAAAAAATTACTTTAGAAATATTTGAGATTTTTTTTAATTGATCCACTTCTTTACTATATATGAACTACTTAAAATGTATTTAAGAAATAAACATCAATTATGGGACTTTTTTTAAAAGACAGTTTGTAAATATATAGACTTAAGATATCATATGGATCATCCTCTAACCCAGCAGTATATGTAGATTAAAAATCTTATTCTCCCATTGAAATATAAGTATTTTTAAAGAAATAATTTAAATTGACCTGCTTAGGGAAATTATGCTCTGAACATTGTTGACTTTGCTTCTCTAGGACATGTGTATTGATTACAAACTGACTCTTTGAGCTAAGAAATCATTAGTACCTTAACAGACTGATTAAGAAGTTTTGATTCAGGAAAGGAAATCTAATTTATTTTAAGAAAATAGGGGTATTCCAGGATATCATAAGAGATTGAATTGAATGGCCACATTTCTCAAAGCTGTTCTCAAGTTTAAAAATGAACCCAATTATAGAACTGTAAAGCTGAGCTCTTAAATATGAAAATATATTGGTAGTTGGGTGATGTTGTGGATAGAGTTCTGTACTTGGAGTCAGAAAACCCAAGTTCAAATCTTGTTTCAGATACTTAATATTATTTACTGTGTAATACTTGGTAAGTCACTTACCCTGTTTCAGACTGTTTCTTTAATGGTAAAATGAAGACCACTTCAAAATCTTTGATCCTATATGATCAATAATTCTGGTAATTATATCAGGTAAAGTAGAGTGCTAACTTTAATGTAATCTAGAATGTATTTATCTCCTTCCAAGATGGTAGACACAGTTCAGGATTAAAAATATGAAGACTCTTTCCCCTTCTTTATCCCTTTCCCAGGTTAGAGTAAGATCCCATGAGCTAATGGTAAAATACTCCCCCAGTGTGTGTGTGTGTGTGTGTGTGTGTGTGTGTATAATATGTCTTATGACAAGAGTAGTTGTTATTATTTTGTCATAGTATATATATGAATTTAAAATATATTTATTATAATAACATAATATATAAATATAACAAACATATTTTAATGATAGGAACACAGTATCAATTTTTCCTAAGTCCTACTCAAGTAAAAATGCTGTGAAAACATTGAATTTAATATATATTTAATTAAATTATATTTTATCTATTTATACATTTGTATTTACATTTATGTTATAAATTAGACATCTATTTTTCACATATTTTCATCATTCTCAGTTCCAATTTCTTGTCAAGAATATTTATTTTCTTGTCATTTATCCTGAAGTTATATAGTAATGTTGTTCTGTTTAGTATTTTAAAGATTTTTCAGTTGTTGATTTTTTTTCCCCCTCCATTAGACTGGTAAATTGCAGCCAGTTTAGAAAACTCTGTACTCTAAAACTGTTATAAATGAGGCTTCTTCCCTTAAGTGACTTGGATCAGGACTCTGCCAGGTAAAAATCTTGATTGCTTTTTGGGAGCTTGGCAACATAGTACACTCTTCTAAATTCAATAACTGAAAGCCATAGTTTGCCAGATAATGCCCTGGTCTAAGGGAAATAATTTTCTAGAGTATGGTTACATTTTAACTTGCAAACTTGTTAACTTGTGGTTACCATAGTAAAGAAAAGCAGTCCCTTAAATTTGTTTTCAAACATATCTTAGAAGGAATGAAGACATTTTGTTGTATATTTGAATTTGTATTTAAAGATTTCTGAGGAAGAGTTTGTGAGCCAAAAGGTAGGATGAGGTAGGTTAAAAATAAGAGATCTGGTTATTGTAAATATTAAATAATTAACTCTCTCAGGATTATGAGTTGGAAATAGTTTACTTATTTTTTAATAAATACCATTTTATTATTGAGATATGATTTTTTAAAAAATCTATTACGTGGAAAATGTTGCTAGGTTCCTGGCATGTGTTGTTTACAAGTACATTGGGCTTTCTAGTAATATAATTTCTTCAGCACTGTAAATCTCCCAGTCAAAACTGGTGGACCATTTATCAGAAATAATGTATTGATTATTTGGAAATAATTTAGAAAAAAAGTCATAAATGAGGAATAAAACATTGAAAAAGTAGGATTGGTAGTTTCTTCCCTTTCAGCTTTATTTATGATTTATATGCAATTTGGATTCATAGACTAATACTTTGAATATGCAGTTTTCTTTAAAGGAAATTTCTTTTTCTAGCTAAGTATTATAAGTGTGATGATCAAACTTTCTAGAGAGTTTATGAAAGTTCCACTTTTAAAAAGGAAAAGAGCATTTTTACAAAATCTTTTCAGAAGGAATAATCTTTGCCAAATAGATTTTTTGTTTGGAAACCATGACTGTGTATCTTCACGGGTAAAAAAAAAAAAGTACAAATCTTAAAAACTTGATGTTCATATATGCCTACGAAATAATTTCCATACTTTGAGTGTGATTAGGCAGCTCTTTTTTATCATTTGCTTTTAGATTAGATATAATCATATATGCAGTAAATAAATGAAACCATACCTGCATTGTAGAGAACAATTTAAAAGGGCTCTCTGTCTATTTGTCTTGACATCTTTGGAATTGCCAACAGAATTAACAAATGAAAAAGACTAAGCCTCAAAACTTTGGGAGCATGTACATAACATAACATGAACAAAACATAAAAAGAATTTTTACACATAAAAAGGTTATATTTTAATAGAGGAAAAAAAAAACATTTGAATAGGGGAACAGTTCTGGCCAATTTTGGTCTGGAAAGTCACAAGGATGGTGAATTGCTCCAGGCAGTTATTTGACATGCCCTTTCTAGAAGAAATGGTATTATTGATTGATTACTATATCCAAAATAAGGGATGATCAAATGATAAAAGTTAATGTAGATGTATGAAAAGGTGCAGCATGGTCTGGTGTCTGGAATCAGGTTGTAACTAGTTGAATCACCAACTAGCTGGTTGAGCTTTAACACAGGAGCCTCTAAAAATAAACAAATGATCTTCCCCTGTGATTAGTATCATAGATAGGAGGTACAGATCCAGGATGTGAAGGATGCCCATATCAGTTGGAAAAGTCTTATATCATTGGCAGGCAAATAGCAGGATAACTAGATGAAATATGAAGGTGCAGTGAGGTGCAGACTATGGGAGCATCTATCTAGTAAGTGTAGTTGCCTAAGTAAGGTAATTTTTATTCTGTCAGCCAATTATATAGATTAGGCCCTAGAATAGATTGCAAATTATTGAATCTGAATAAATTTTAGAAAGAAGGAAAGGAAAAAAACATTTCTTAAATGCTTTCTATATATCAAGTAGTTTGTGAAGTGCTTTATAAATATTATTTCATTTGATCCTCACAACAACCTTTTTATCCCCAGTTTACAATTCAGAAAAATGAGGTAGAGCCTGTTCAGGATCACACAGGTAGTAATTTCCTGAGGCTGAATTTGAACTCAAGTCTTCAGGCCCCTCTATCCACTGTGCCATTTAGCTATTTTCCCTATTTATGCTCTTTAGTTTTGAAGGTTCATTTCTGAGACATGGCAACAAAGACATGCAACCTCTAGAAAAGATTTCCTGATGGTTTAACTCTTTTTCTGATAGTTTTGAATATGGCAGTATTACTGGGATGGTATTCTGATTGATGTAGGTGGGCAATTGGCCTCCAAAATAAGAGCATCAATGGGGAATACTTTTTGCCTTATATTTTGGTGTAGGGAATGGAAAGGTGTCTACACTGATCATACCAGTTAAAATAGTTAAAACTTTTAATCTATAAAATGCATAACTAATCCCGAGGAAAATTTTGTCATTATGCTTTCCCTTGGGAGGAAAAGAAGGAAAATAGTTGTCTAGATCATGTGTTCCGTGCTTTGTGTGTTGCTTTTACTTGCCTGGTTCTATTGTGATAAGGTCTAAAGGCCTCGACTCAGTCAAAAAATATTGCATTTTCCCCAGTGGGGAAAATTGCTAATTGAATTGTTTATTCTTGAGTCATTTTGTGGGAGATCGGGAAATACAAATTGTGTTTTCCCCAAAGTGTTTTGGTCTTAAGTATACCTATTTAGAAAGTTAACTACTATTTTTCCTTTATCATGTTTTATAGGATTTGTTGAAGTTTTAAACTGAAATACTCCCCAGCAGAAAGAATTTTTCACAGCAGCTTATATAGTCATGGATCTGGATAAACCATCTGTCTGGGGTTCATTGAAACAGAGAACACGACCTTTGTTACTCAACTTAAGCAAGAAGAAAGTGAAGAAAAACTCAGACAAAACTCTGGACTTAAGAGAAAGTTGTCGTTTGGACAGACGACTGAGCTTGTCAGTACCTGACATACTGGAGGCTGGGGCTTTGGCCCAAGATGGGCATTCTTATTCTGGGCATCAGGCTTCATTCACATCTGTACCTCATGGCCTTTCCACTGTTGGAATGTCTCTCAAGAGCAGCAGTAGTTCCTTGAAACAGTCTGAAGAAGATTCTGAATGGATCCAGGAAGAGGTAACCCATTATGGTGTAGCTGAAACTGTTTCTGAAGACATGTATGCTTCTGTATTAGAGGAAAGGAGGGCATCTAGTGACGGTATCTTTGAGGTACTTCAGAAGACAAACCTGGTTGGTGATACAGGAGAAGAAGCAGAGGTAAGTGAATTAGTGTGAAATGTGGAAATTTTACTTCTGTGAAATTTTGTCAAAAGTTGTAAACCAAAAAAAATGTTGTTTGAGATTTATGTGGTTCAATCAGGCTAGGAAAACTCAAATTTGTCAGTGTCATGCTGATGTCACTAAATGTTTCCATGAAATGTGGAACAGTTTTGTGGATTGAATTGTGGATGCAGTTTTAAATATCACTAATCTTTCTTACAGTATAATTTAGTTCATCAAATGCTATACTTGATATTTAGGGATTTTTGTTTTTATTATTGTTTTACTTCTGGCATGAAAGCCTAAAATGCACCTTTTTTCTAATTTAATTAAAAATCATTTATTAAGCATATATTATGTAAAAGTTACTCTGCTATGCATGGATGATGCAAAGGCAAAAATAAAACAGTCCCTGTTTTATCAATGAACTTAAATTTTACCAGCATTATATAACAGGTGCTCAGAGGAATAAACACAGCAAAACTCAAAACAAATGCAAAGTAATTTGAAATGAGAAGAAAACACCACAAACTGGATTATAGGTGTCAGGAAAGGTCTTGTATAGATGGCAACATGGCAACACCAGAACTAAGCTTTGAAGGAATTTATATAGTCTATGAAGTAGCATTGGGAAGGGAAAGACAGTATTCTGGTATAAGATTGGGGCTGAAGGAGGAAGAAGAATGCTTATAAAAAAATACAGGGACAGGATATAATAATTCTGTTACAGTAGGTTAATGTGTTTGCAACACCTGATATACTGGGGCTGGGACAAGGTACTTATTTGTAGTAAATCTGGAAAAGGAAATTTTAGTCAAATTGTAACTGACTTTGATTGCTGAGCAAAGAAATTTACATTTTATTCTAGAGAAAATAGGAACCCACTTTAGTTTCTTGAGTAGAATCAGGCTGCTGTTTGGAGGACAATATTTTTGTAAATCTTTGGAGAATTAGTTGGGGTGGGAGGTACTGGAAACAGAGAACAATTATATTTGTAATGGTTTGAGAGAATATGCCAGGTATTATAACTGAGAGCAGCCTAGGCTTACCTCCTCCCGAGTTTCAGTGCACATCCAGACATGACCCGTGTGGTCCCCAAGGTGAGTCACAAGCCAGAAGAAGATGAAATCAAGATGCTCTTTATTTAGGTGCTTTCTTCAGCCAGCCTGCTCCACCATCTTTAGTTCCTCCTTTTATCCCTCTTGCCCACCCAATTTTTAGGAATTAACTTTGTGCTGACATGAGAGAATCAGAAAGATTGTGGAGCTCACATCCTGATAACAGAGCAAAATCTGAGGGCAAGCCTGTTTTTAGATCACTATGAATTGCTCTTCTATCTGATTCATTGTCAGTAACCTCAGCCATGTTCAGGGTCTCCTGTTTGTCAGGGAAACTGCACACAATACCTTCTTATCCTCAAGTCAACACAAACTTCTTATCAGGGTCCCCGACCTTTGGGCCCTAACAAAAATGGTCCCTTTGCAATTAATAGGATACAGTCTTGTAGAGGAGCTATTCTTTAAATAGTTTATCCTTTTAAGAGGTAGATTAATTCTTTCAAGCTACTACTAAGATAATCATGTATTGGCTGGGAATAATTACTGTATTTTTCTGAAACTATAAGGTCTTCAACTCTGAAGGTCGCCTTTGATCATATCTCTTTCCACTTTCCTTGGCCTCTTGTTTGCTTTCTCCTATCTCATCACTTTTGATTTGGCTTTATTTCCTTTTTTTTTTTTTAAGTTTAAATTTAGTTCTTTCTGGATGGATTATCTAGTTAAACTAATTTTTTTGAATGAGGTATAGGAGCTTAAGCAATTGACCATGGTCACATAGGTACTAAGCATTAGCTCTTTAAAATGTGTGTGTGTGTGTGTGTGTGTGTGTGTGTGTATGCATGCAATGAAAATTAAACATGGGAAAAACATGGAATCAAGGTAATACTTTATGTGTAAGTCAGGGAGCAGGGACTCAAAAATAGATTTTTGAAGTAGTCAAGGTATGAAAGGATAAGGATTTTTGAGGGGCAAAGAACAAATATACTAGAAAGGATACGTAGACCACATTTGATGGCTGAGGAATAGTGAGGAATCAAAGACATCTAATTTTCTGGTTTGTGAAATTGAATGAATGGTGATTATATCTGGTAATAGTTATTAGATTGAGACAGCTAGTAGCATGGTGGATAAATGGACCTAGAGTCAGGAAAACCCAAATTCTAATTAAGTCTCAGGCACTTACTGGCTATGTGTCTCTGGACAACTCACTTAACCTCTGTCTGCCTCAGTCTCCTCAAATATTATCAAGTGGGGATAATAATAGGACGTACCTTTCAGGGTTGTTTTGAGGTTTAAATGAGCATTCAGCATAATTCCTGACTAATTTTTAAAATAGAGATAGAGGAAAAGGAGCAGAAACAAGAGGAAGAAGAGGAAATAGAGACCTAGTAAGGTCTCTTGCAGTTTTGATTTTGTGATTCTGTAACTAATATATCAACTAAATCTGCCATTATAAACAATGTTCCGCATTTATAGTAACTTACCTTTGTAAAATAGGAAATGAGGCACATTCTCAAATGCCCTTTTCCTGTGGTTCAATTCTATCATTAAAATTTTATAGAATTTTAGTTAGTTTTGTTTTTATTATTCTTTCCATTTGCATTTTTGAAATTTATTATGTATATTATTTTCCTTCTTTCAATACTCTATATGATTCATATTCACATTGTATACATCATTTATTTTACTCCATCCACCAATCAGTAAGCATTTATTAAACACTTGCTATATGCCAGGCATTGTACTAAGTGCTAGAGATACAAAAAGAGTCAAAAGATAGATTCTGTCCTCAAAAACTTTACCATCTAGAAAAGTAATATTGTACCACATTTATTTGCCACAGCTACTTTGGAGAATGGCTTATTTATCTTTGTTTCCAGGTATTCATTACTCACACACAAAGAAGTGCTGCTATAAATATTTTCTCATTTCTATCTACCTCTTTGTGCCATATGGTTAACAATGTAATATTTGGTAAGATTATGAACGTTAGTCCCCTTTTAAAGCATAATTTATAATTCCAAATTACCGTCAAGATTCAATGTACCATGATCTGCTGTAGAAGGTGGAGCCAAGATGGCAGAATGAAAACGTGACTCCGTGTCCTCCTCCAATCTTCTCTCAAATCAACAATAAAATAAGCCTCTGAATTGATCTTCAAGTAAATGACTCCAGAAATATTTGGACACTGCTTGCAGATATCTCTGAAGAACTTCATATCAGGTTTGTTTAACTTGGGCAGAGGGGTAAACAGTTTACTCCGTGCAGCCCGGAAGTGAGGGTGGGACTCAGCTCAGTGTGGCAGAAACTCCAAACTCCAAACATCTGGAGTTTATCTGAGGCACTCGGGATACTCTGCCCTGATTGGGGACAGGTGTTCTGGCAGACTTGCTTTGTTTAAGGAGTAATTTGGATTTAGTCCTAGCCCCCACCAGCACAGCACCTGAAGTTAATTCGCAGAATTGCCCCAGGGCAAAGTACCTCAGTCACCACTTTCTAGCCTTAAACAGACCTCTACCCTGTCTAAAAAAAATGAAGAAATGGGCAGCTAGGTGGCGCAGTGGTTAGAGCACCAGCCCTGAAGTCAGGAGGACCTGAGTTCAAATCTGGTCTCAGACACTTCCTAGCTGTGTGACCCTGGGCAAGTCACTTAACCCCAATTGCCTCAGCAAAAAAAAGCAAAAAAAAAAAAAAATGAAGAAGCAAAAGAGAGCTCTCACTATAGACAGCTTCTATCAAGAGAGAGAAGGGCAGACCCCAGATCCTGAGGTTCCTTTAGATAAAACTCCAGAGGAAGTCATCAAGGACCATCATTCCTCCCCTTTTCAAAAGTCCTTTCTGGAAGATTGCATAAAGAATCTCAAAAGAGAGCTGGAGGATAAATGGGAAAATAAACTGAAATCAGTGCAAGAAGGATACAATATCTTGCAAGAAGGATATAATGCCCTGCAAAAGAGATATGAAAAAGATACCAATTTATTGAAAAACAAAATTGGTGACTTGGAAATAGACAATAATGCAGTGAAAAATAAAATTAGTGAAGTGCAAAAAGAGTGCAATGAACAAAAAATTCAGTTGGTCAGTTACAAAAGAAGCTAAAAAAGGTAACTGAAGAAAACAACACTTTAAAAATAAGAATTGAACAAATGCAAGTGAATGACTCAATAAGACTTCAAGAATCAGTCAAACAAAAACAAAAGAATGAAAAAATAGAAGAAAATATGAAATATCTCCTAGGAAAAACAACTGACTTGGAAAATAGATCTAGGAGAGGGGATTATTGGACTTCCTGAAAGCCATGATGAATAAAAGAATCTAAACACTATATTCCAGGAAATCCTGAAAGAAAACTGCTCTGAGGTTGTAGAATCAGAAGGCAAAATCACCTCCGAAAAAATTCACCAATCACCTCCTGAAAGAGACCCCCAAATTAAAACCCCAAGGAATATTGTGGCTAAATGTCAGGACTACCACACCAAGGAAAAGATTTTGCTAGCAGCTAGAAAGAAACAATTCAAATACAAAGGATCAATAATTAGAATAATTAGAATCACACATGATCTGTCAGCCTCCACATTGAAGGATCAAAGGGGCCTGGAACCAGATATTCTGAAAGGCAAAGGAACTTGGATTGCAGCCAAGAATAACCTAGCCAGCTAGAATGAGTATTATCCTCCAGGGAAGAAGATAGTCATTTAATGATATAGGTGAATTTCACCTATTTCTAATGAAAAGACGAGATCTGAAAAAATTCGACCTCCAACACAGAACTCAAGAGAAGCATAAAAAGGTAAAAAGGAAAGGACTCGAGAACTTTATTCTACTATGGGGATACTTAAAGTTTGGGGGTATAATTAACTAGATATTACTTTGATAATATGAAAAAGAAAACTAGAGGGGGAAAGGTTATCATACTGGGGAAAAGAGGGAAAAGGTGGTAAAATAAGATTTTAAAAAAAGGAGATAAAAACAAGGTAAAATCTCATGAAGAGGCAAAGAAAACCTTATATAATTGAGAGAAAGAAGGGAGGGAGATGAGCATTGTGTAAATCTTACGCTCATCAGTTTGGGCTCTAAAAGGGTATATCAAACACTTGATTTCACATAGAATCTTGTCTGTTGCTAGAAGGAAGTGGGAGGGAAAGGAGGAAAAGAAAGGAATAAACTAATATAAGGGAAAATAGAATAATCAGGGGAAAGGAGTAAAAAAAGGGGGAGGGGATCTAAAGGGTGGAGTATTGTTTGGGGGAGGAGGTCATCAAAAGGAAAATACTGAGGAGGGGGGAAGAGAAAAAGGGGAAAGGAAAGGGAAAAACATAACTTGAGTAAATAAGATGGCAGGAAATAAAGAATTAGTTATTCTAACTGTGAATGTGAATGGGATGAACTCTCCCATAAAGCGGAAGCGGATATCAGACTGGATTAAAAACCAGAATCCCACAATATGTTGTCTACAAGGAACTATGTGAACTAAACTACAAAACAATTTCCACACAAATAAAATCAGACCTAGTTAGTTGGAAAAACATTAAGGGCTCATGGGTAGGCCGAGCGAATACAATAAAAATGACAGTACTACCCAAACTAATCTACTTATCTAGTGCCAATACCAATCGAACTCCCAAGAAATTATTTTACAGCTCTAGAAAAAATAATAGCAAAATTCATTTGGAAGAACAAAAGGTCAAGAATTTCAAGGGAATTAATGAAAAAAAAAAGGCAGATGAAGGTGGTCTTGCTGTACCAGATCTAAAACTATATTATAAAACAGCGGTCATCAAAACCGTTTGGTACTGGCTGAGAAATAGAGCAGTCGATCAATGGCATAGGATAGGATACCAGGACAATCTAGGCAATAACTTTAGCAATTTAGTGTTTGATAAACCCAAAGACCACAGCTTTTGGAATAAGTACTCACTATTCGGCAAAAACTGCTGGGAAAATTGGAAACTAGTGTGGAAAAAATTAGGGCTTGACCCACACCTAACACCACATACCAAGATAAGATCTAAATGGGTTCACGATCTAGATATAAAGAGTGATGTTGTAAGCAAATTAGAGGAATGTAGTATAGTTTACCTCTCAGACCCTCAGGAAAGGGACGTATATGTGCAAAAATGTTTGTGGCAGCCCTTTTTGTAGTGGCTAGAAACTGGAAACTGAATGAATGCCCATCAATTGGAGAGTGGCTGAATAAATTATGGTATATGAATGTTATGGAATATTATTGCTCTGTAAGAAACGACCAGCAGGATGATTTCAGAGAGGCCTGGAGAGACTTGCATGATCTGATGCTGAGTGAAATGAGCAGAACCAGGAGATCATTATACACAGCAACAACAATATTACATGATGATCAGTTCTGATGGACATGGCTCTCTGCAACAAAGAATTGTCTCAAACCAGTTCCAATTGTTCAGTGAAGAAAGTCATATACACCCAGAGAGAGGGATATGAAATGTGGACCACAACATAACATTTTCATTCCCTCTATTGATGTTTGCTTGCATTGTGTTTCCTTTCTCTGATTTTCTTTTTTTTTTTTCTTGTAGATAGGATTTTTCTTGTACAACTTGTCAAGTATTTTAACATTATTAACATGTAGTGGACTTCCTGCCATCTAGGGGAGAGGAAGGGACTGGGGGTAAAATTTGTAATGGAAAGCTTTGTAAAGATCAATGCTGAGGAACTACCCATACATATGTTATACAAATAAAAAGCTTTAATTTAAAAATAAATAAATAAATAATCTGCTGTATATATATATATATATAATTTAATGTACCATAAACTATATGTTAGTTATAATCCCTCAAATCTTAATTTTTCTTTTTTTGTTCTGTTTATTTTCTACAAATAAGATGACATCCTTACATTTCTTCCATCACCATTACTTATTTGAAACAGTCTTTCATATTATTAATAGTTTCCAACTGTTCTTTTGAATAGTTTATTCAGTTTCTGAGTATTTACCGATTGGATTATGCTGCCATTATCTTAGCAACAATTCCACGGACCCATTTCTTCTCTACTTAAAAGTTGTTTTATCCTTTAAAATGCTCTTCATTTTAGACAATAATTATTTAGAATTTTCCTCCTTCTTGCAAAAATCCTAATAAGAGTCTAGAATATACCAAGATTGTTGTTTTGCATTCTGCTTTGGTAGAGGGAGCCAAATGATAGTACTTGATAATATTTTGAATTTAAAAAAAACTACCTTAATATATGCCCAGTTTTCAGATGGAGAGAGTCTTGACCTAGCAGTCAGAAGATCTAGATTAAAGGCTGTCCTCTGGCACTTATTAATTCTGTGACCTAATGCTAATTAGATCCTCCTATTCTTCTCTTTCTTCCAAGAGGCAGCATGATGTAGGGTATTGGCAGTGACCTAAGGATCAATAAGGCCTGAATTTCATTCTCTGAAACACACTGATTATATTATCAGTCACTTCACTTCTCAGTGGCCTGTGCAACTAAGGCTATCTAAGTTGGCATATACTGGCACCATAGATAGAATTAGTTTTTTTCTTTGTTTTTTTGTTTACTTTTTACTAGGAATGTTTTACCCAAGTCACATTTGAAGATGAAAAATAATAACTAGGGGAATGGAACAAATAATTGAATCCAGTAAACATTTTATCCAAGGCCCAATATGTTTAAAAGGGGATTGCTAAGTGGCACAGAGATTAGAGTGCCAGTTCTGGAGTCAGGAAAAGTTTTCTTCCTGAGTTCAAATTTGGCTTCAGACACTTACTAGCTGTGTGATCCTGGGCAAGTTACTTACTCCTGTTTGCCTCAGTTTCCTCATCTGTAAAATAAGCTAGAATAGGAAATGGCAAACCACTCTAGAGTTTTTGTCAAGAAGACCCCAAATATGATCACAAAGAAACTGACAGTATTGAAAAAAGGCTGAAACATATCTTCAAAGTTCTTACTTGACATTGTAAGACACCAAAATGAAACAATCCCCAAATCTCATAGAACTAATGATCTATCAATGACGCAAAATCAGCATGTTTTAATGTGTAAGATCTATGACTTACTTGCTTTCAGTATTCCTTCCACAAACACTATTTTTTCTGTCTCTGCAGCCCTCCAGATTTTAGTAGATAGCATTCATACGTTACAGTGTTTCGGGAGCAAAACCAATGATTAATTGGTGGTCAATCTTTCCTAGAAGAATGTTGTAAGACTTTGGGCTTTGTTTTTCTTCCTGGTGACAACTATACATATGGCCAAAGGAAGTTGTCTATCAAAAAAGAAGTTAATAGTGTCAGGTGTCAGGAAGAATGAGAACTGAAAGATAAAGTCATTAGATTATTTTTTATTAAAAATTTTTATTTGCAAAACATATGTATGGGTAATTCCACAACATTAACCCTTACAAAGCTTTCTGTTACAAATTTTCCCTCCCTACTCCCCACTCCTCCCCTAGATGGCAGGATATCCACTACATGTTAATTATGTTAAAATACTTGACAAATTGAATACGTGTATACATATTTCCACACTTATCATTGTTGTGCAAGAAAAATTGTATCTACATGAAAGACATATCAGATAAAGGAAACACAATGTAAGCAAACATCAATTGAGAGTCTGAGAATGTTATGTTGTGATCCACATTTCACATCCCTCTCTATGGGTGTATATGGCTTTCTTCACTGAACAATTGGAAGTGGTTTGAAACGTTTCATTGTTGAAGAGAGCCATGTCCATCAGAATTGCTTCATCATATAGTATTGTTGTTGCCATGTATAATGATCTCCTGGTTCTGCTCATTTCACTCAGCATCAGTTCATGCAAGTCTCTCCAGGCCTCTCTGAAATCCTGCTGGTCTTTTCTTATAGAACAATAATATTCCATATAAAGTCATTAGATTTAACCATAAGGAATTATTACTTACTCTCAGGGAAAAAAAGTTTTAAAATAATAGAAGAGTGAATGAATGGTAAGGAAATAGAAAACTTCCAATTTAAAGTTTTTTTGAAGCAAATAGCCCATTCACCTATACTTTAAATGTCACCATTGCAGTAAAATGAGCACTAATATTCAAAGAATGGATCAGGTAAGTAGGAAAGGAAAGAGTACTAGATTCAGAGTTGGAAATATCTAATTTTTCTGCTTTGACACTACCTTATGTGATCCTGGACAAGTCACTTATTTTCTCTGAGTCTTACTCTTCTCACATGTAAAATAGAGATTTATAATAGCATATATGAAGAAGATCAATGAGATAAAAATATTTATTATTATTAAAATAATGACACTATAGGTTGCTCAGTCATATGCAACCAAGTTTATTTTTTATATTATAATGGTCATAGATTCAATATATATATATAGCATTTAGAATTGAAAAATGATTTGTTCATGACAACCCTACATGGTAGATAATGCACATGTGGGTCCCTTTCCTTCCTTTAAGATCTCTTTGAGATATAAGCCCAATAGAAACACTGCTAGGTCAAAGGGTATGCACAGTTTGATAACTTTTTGAACGTAGTTCCAAATTGCTCTCCAGAATGGTTAGATCCATTCACAGTTCCACCAACAATGTATCAGTGTCCCAGTTTTCCCACATCCCCGCCAACATTCGTCATTATAATTTCCTGTCATTTTAGCCAATCTGACAGGTGTGTAATGGTACCTCAGAGTTGTCTTAATTTGCATTTCTCTGATCACTAGTGACTTGGAACACCTTTTCATATGACTAGAAATAGTTTTAATTTCATCCTCTGAAAATTGTCTGTTCATATCCTTTGACCATTTATCAATTGGGGAATGGCTTGAGTTCTTATGAGACAATTCTCTATATATTTTAGAAATGAGGCCTTTATCAGAACCCTTAAATGTAAAGATGATTTCTCAATTTATTGCTTCCCTCCTAATCTTGTCTGCATTAGTTTTGTTTGTACAAAACCTTTTTTTTAACTTAATATAGTCAAAATTAGCTATCTGATGTTCAATTAAGAGTTCCAGTTCTTCTTTGGACATAAATTTATTCCATTTCCACAGGTATGCGAGGTAAACTATACTATGTTCCTCTAATTTGCTTATAATATCACTCTTTATATCCAAATCATGAACCCATTTTGATCTTATCTTGGTATGTGGTGTTAGGTGTGGGTCAAGCCCTAATTTCTTCCACACTAGTTTCCAATTTTCTAAGCAGTTTTTGTCGAATAGTAAGTACTTATCCCAGAAGCTTGGGTCTTTGGGTTTATCAAACATAAATTGCTATAATTATTGCCTAGTTTGTCCTGTGATCCTATCCTATGTCACTGATCGAATACTCTCTTTCTTAGCCAGTACCAAATGGTTTTGATGACCGCAGCTTTACAATATAGTTTTAGATCTGGTACAGCAAGGGCCACCTTCATCTGCCTGTTTTTCATTAATTCCCTTGAAATTCTTGACCTTTTGTTCTTCCAGATGAACTTTGCTACTATTTTTTCTAGATATGTAAAATAATTTCTTGGGAGTTTGCTGTGGCACTAAATAAGTAAATTAATTTAGGTAGTATTGTCATGAGCATTTGATATTTTTCCAATTGATTAGGTCTGATTTTATTTGTGTGGAAAGTGTTTTGTAGTTTAGTTCAAATAGTTCCTGACTTTCCCTTAGCAGATATATTCCCAAATATTTTATACTTTCGACAGCTATTTTGAATGGAATTTCTTTTTTGTATCTCTTGCTGCTGAACTTTGTTGGTAATATATAAAAGTGCTGATGATTTACGTGGATTTATTTTGTATCCTGCAACTTTGCTGAAGTTGTGAATTGTTTCTAGTAGTTATTTAGTTGAGTCTCTAGGGTTCTCTAAGGAAAAGAAGGAATTTGGTAGTGCACCTTCTTTCCCTATTTTTTCAAATAGTTTATATAAAATTGGAATTAATTGTTCTTTGAATGTTTGGTAGAATTCACATGTAAATCCATCTGGCCCTGGAGATTTTTTTTTTTTAGGGAGTTGATTAATAGCTTGTTCTATTTCTTCTTCTAAAATGGGGCTATTTAGATAATTTATTTCCTCTTCTGTTAACCTAGGCAATCTATGTTTTTGTAGATATTCCTCCATTTTATTTAGATTATCAAATTTATTGGCATAAAGTTGGGCAAAGTAAATTTTAATTATTGCTCTGATTTCCTCTTTTTTGGTGAAAAGTTCTCCCTTTTCATTTTTGAGACTATTTGATTTTCTTCTTTCCTTTTTCTAATTAAATTAAGTAAAGGCTTATCTATTTTGTTGGTTTTTTCATAAAACCAACTCTTACTTTTATTTATTAATTCAATAGTTTTCTTATTTTCAGTTTTATTAATCTCCTTTCTTTTCAGAACTTTCAATTTGGTATTTAATTGAGGGTTTTTAATCTGTTCTTTTTCTAGCTTTTTAAATTATAAGTCCAATTCATTGATCTTCTCTTTCTCTATTTTATGCAAGTAAACATCTAAAGATATGCAATTACCCCTTATAACCACTTTGGCTCTATCCCATAAATTTTGGTATGTTTCTCATTATTGTCATTTTTCTGGATGAAATTATTAATTGTGTCTATGATTTGCTGTTTCACCTATTCATTCTTTAGGATTACATTATTTAATTTCCAATTAACTTTTGGTCTATTTTCTCTTGGCCTTATATTGTATGTGATTTTTATTGCATCATGATCTAAAAAAGTTGCATTTACTATTTCTGCCTTTTTGCATTTTATTTTGAGGTTTTTATGCCTTAAAATTTTTGTATAAGTTCCATGAACTGCTGACAAAAAGCTAAACTCTTTCGGTCTCCATTCAATTTTCTCCAAAGAGCTATCATACCTAACTTTTCTAAAATTTTGTTTGGCTACTTAATTTCTTTCTTTTTTTATTTTGCGATTTGATTTATCTAATTCTGAGAGAGCAAGGTTGAAGATTCCCCATTAGTATAGTTTTGCTGTCTATTTCTTCTTGCATCTCTTTTAACTTCTCCTCTAGGAATTTGGTTGCTATACCACTTGGTACATATATACTTAGTACTGATATTGCTTCATTATCTATGGTACCTTTTAGTAAAATATAGTTTCCTTCCTTATCTCGTTTAATTAGTTCTAGCTTTGCTTTTACTTGATCTGAGATCAGGATTGCTACCCCTGCTTTTTTTTTTGTTCACCTGAAGCATAATAGATTCTGCTCCAGCCCTTTACCTTCACTTTGTATGTATCTCTATGCGTTAGATGTGTTTCTTGTAAACAACATATTGTTGGATTCTAGCTTTAAATCCAGTCTGCTATCCACTTCTGCTTTATGGGAGAGTTCATCCCATTCACATTAACAGTTAAAATAACTAATTCTGTATTTCCTGCCATCTTATTTACCCAAAGTTATGTTTTTCTCTTTCCTTTCCTCTTTCTCCCTTCCCTCCTCTCCAATATTTTACTTTTGATGACCTCTTCCCTCAAACAGTCCTCCCCCTTTTTTACACCTTTCCCCTAATTCTTCTATTTTCCTATTAGTCTATCCCCTTTTTTTCCTCTTTTCTCTCCCTCTTCTTTATAACGTGGGAGAAGTTTCTCTGTGAAACTAAATATGTCTGATATTCTCTTTTAGAGCCAAATCTGATGAGAATAAGATTCATACGATGCTCATCCCCCTTCCTTCTTTTTCTCAATTATATTAGGTTTTCTTTGCTTCTTCATGAGATTTTACCTTATTTTTACCTCCTTTTTTAAATCTTATTTTACCTCCTTTTTCCTCTTTTTCCTGTATGAACTCCTTTCTACCTCTAGTTGCTTTTTCATATTACCAAAGTAAAATCAAATTATACCCCCATTCTTTAAGGATACCCATAGTAGAAATATAGTTCTCAAGAATTCTTTCCTTTTTATGCTTCTCTTGAGTTCTGTGTTTGGAGATCTTTTTTTTTTTGTTTAGAGCTGGTCTTTTCATTAGAAAGAGGGGAAATTCACCTATATCATTAAATGTCCATCTTCTTCCCTGGAAGATAATGCTTATTCTAGCTGGATAGCTTATTCTTGGCTGTAATCCAAGTTCCTTTGCCTTTTTGGAATATCTGATTCCCAACCCTTCAATCCTTTAAAGTGGAAGCTGACAGACCCTGGGTGATTCTAATTATTTCTCCTCGGTATTTGAATTATTTCTTTCTAGCTGCTTGCAGTATCTTTTCCTTGGTGCGATAGTCCTGAAATTTAGCCACGATTTTCCTTGGAGATTTAATTTTGAGGTCCCTTTCAGGAGGTGATTAGTGAATTCCTTTCATGGCTATTTTACCTTCTGATTCTAAAACATCAGGGTAGTTTTCTTTCATGATTTCCTGGAAGATACTGTTTAGATTCTTTTTTTCATCATGGCTTTTAGGAAGTCCAATAATCCTTAGATTGCCTCTCCTAGTTCTATTTTCCAGGTCAGTTATTTTTCCTAGGAGATATTTTTTTCATTTTTTTGTTTTTGTTTGATTCTTGAAGTCTTATTGATTCATTCACTTCCATTTGTTCAGTTCTAATTTTTAGTTTATTATTTTCTTCAGTTACCATTTTTAGCTCCTTTTGCAATTGACCAATTTGTTCATTGCATACTTTTTCCATTTCACTAATTTTGTTTTTCAGTGAATTGGTGTCTTTTTAATATCTCTTTTGTAAGGCATTATATTCTTCTTGCAGTGATATCAATTCATTTCCCTTCTAACTCTTGAGATTCTTTATGTAGTCTACCAGGAATGCCTAGTGAAATGGGGACCGGCTTAAGTCTCTCTTTGTGACTTCCTCTGGAGTTGCTTTACCTTTATGAACCTCAGGATTTGAGGTCTGTTCTCTCTCTCCATAACAGTTGTATATGGTGAGAGTTCTTTTTTGTTTTTTATTCATTTTTTAAAGCTTGAGGTCTGTTCAAAGCAAACGAGCTACAGCTGGTTTAATTTGCCCTGGGCCACTTCCACTGATTAACTTCTGGTTCTGGGCAGTTGGGGCTAGGTCCAGTGTTCTCAGTGGTTTACAATTTACCTTTTATAAAAGGCCAATCTGCCAAAGTACCTGCTTGTAATCAGGCCAGAAGAAGCTCATAGAAACTTCCCAGGTGCTTAGAAACTGCCACACTCTGAGGCCCAGCCTGGCTTCCTCCACTGTCTGTGCTGCTGTCTGGGCTCATCAAACTGTCCCCTGCCTGACTGAAACATTCCTCTTCTGATGTTCTTCCAAGGTAACTTTTGAGAATGCATTGTCCTCCAAATATTTGGGGGTGCTTTGACTCCAAAATCAATTTAGAGGCTTAATCTGCTGTTAGTTTTAGAGGTCAGAGGAGATCAGAGTGAGTCCTGTCTGCACTGTCATCTTGGCTCAGCCCCTCCAATTACCATCTTGATAGCCTTATCAGTCACCTTGTCCCTAGATGAGTTTAGTATTGGAACCATGACCAAATCAGCTCTTACTATGCATCTTAGAAACTTTGTCAAACTACTTCCCAAACTACTCCACTGACCATCTCAGTATTTAGCCCATAGTACTTGCTTAATAAATGTTTCTTTTTTCATCCATCTATCCATTTATTCATTCATTCATCTGGTTATACTAACAACTGGTTTAAGATACAAGCAATTCACACTTTCATCTTCTTGGTTATTCTTGTCAATGTCTTTTCATAAATTCTCTTGAAAAGATCATCCAGCTGCCTATTTGTTAACTCTCATTCTTGTTAATGTACAGTTCACTTTTTTCTATTCACAGAGATATCTTGCATATCACTTGTTTTTCATAAATCATGAATAGTAATACATGGTAGCTTTTGGAGGTTTAACATTTGCCTTTCTGGTTTTTTTAGGTCATCTTGAGTTCAGATTTATTAAAATTTCCATTTTTTCTTTTTTTAATAGTCTTTTTGTATTATGCACTTGAAAAAGTTGGAGATAAAAATATGCAAATGTTTATTCCGCTAAAATAATTATGAATGCTTTCTTCTGTTGAAGAGAATTCAATAGATGTAGCAATTGTTTATTAAACTCCAGACATATACTGCATATTTTACAAGTCACTGTACAAACAAAAGCAAAACTTTTCCCTTTCTTTTTTCCCTTTACCTCCTCCCCAGGATTTTGCTTCTGACCACCACCTCTCTCAAACAGCCCCAAAGCAAAACTAAAAGAGTATTCCTCCTCAAGGACCTTACATTCTCCTAGGGCATGCAATATGGACACAGACAAGGATGCAGAATGGAAAATTGAAGAGAAAAAAATACTAAGAACTGAGGGATGGGGTGGAGGAAATAATACCTCAGTTGGATCTCAAAGGAAGAGCAGGATTCTGAAAAATATTCAAAAGGGAATGTTTATTGATTCAGTTAAAATAATTGAAAATTTAAAATAGCTACTTAAATTAATTTTGGTAAATAAATAACCAAGTCATTACATAGTTTCCTGATCTAACTCCATAATAAATTTGAAAAATGTTTGAAATGAATCATAAAATGTGGCATATAGTTTCTAAAAGGAAATCTGCCTCTTTACTTTGATCTGTAAAATAACATTGATATTGTATCAGACAATGAGTTCAGTTTCTTATAAAGATTAGTATGTGTGCTTTAAAAATCTTAAATTAGTCTAAATTCAAATCCCTGGATTTTTCCTTTGGTTAGTGATTATTTTTGCCTTTCTTAATTCCAACAGTACCAAGATAACAATGTTTACATAGCATTTAATGTTGTGTCAAGTATAATGGCCCAGAGAGATAGGTTGTTCAAATAGGAGTATTCATATTTTGCAAAGGAAAATAAACAAACAAGCAAACAAAATCAGGCTTAATGAAGGGAAGTAACTTTCCCACATTCATATGGTTAGGGACCAGGTCCTGAATTAGGCATGTGCATAATGGAAAAAATAACTGTTTGCTAAGCAATGAAGAGATATGGCTGTCTATTAATTAAACTGAAGTTAGAAAAAGCAAATTCTCTGTTTAATCGTAATTCCCAATGTTAGTAGTTCCTTTTATTTAGGAGTGACATCTAGTATGAACCAATATACTGGCAATAATATTGGTCACTGAATATTGAGAAGTATTCAGAGTCTGTGGCCAGAAATGAGTTTTCCTAAACGGGTGGTTGGTGGTAGGGTGTGTTTTGTTTGTTTTTTAGTTGTAAAACAGAGAAAAGGTGGAGGAAATTATTAATTTCAATAAAAATTTAGTAAGTTGGATAAATATTTACTATGTCTAACACATTGTGTTTGCTTTGGGTATAGAAAGATAAAGAATGACAGTCTTTAAGGACTTTACAATTAAATTTCAGAGATTAAGGATAAAATATGTATAAAAATAATTGCAACATAAAATTATTAGGGACAAAGGCATGGTTTCGATAAAGTATAGTAGAAAGTTGTAAGGAGGGGAAGAGATGAGGAGGAGGTGGGTAGAAGATTCCTTTGGAACAGTTAACTGACCTGAGCCTTGAAGGGAAAGAAAGCTTTAGTATAGCTGGTAATGGCATATGTTACAGGTGTGGTAGCTAGCCACATGGAATCTTGCCAACAGGGTTTTCTGACTCTGAGCTCCCCATTGTCCAATCTCTTTCATACTGCTAACAGAATAAACTTTTTTTGCATATACCGGCTAAAAAAACCTTAACTACCTCCTATAGCCTGATAAATAAGGTTCAAAATACTTTTCCTGGAATATAATGCATCCTTTGTTTAGCAATACCCTTCCTTTATAGTCTGTCTCATTATCCCCTTTGCTTCTTCTATGGTTCTTGGTTCTTGTGTAGACAAATAAAATAATTCTTTATTCCCAAAGATTTTGCCTCTATGGTGTTTTTGGTTTTGTTTTGTTTTTTGCTTAGTCTTTTCCATCATATAGTAATATCTTGCTTCTCCAACTTTGTTAAATTCTTTCTTGTCGTCAGGTAAAGACCACATATTATCATAAAATATGATTAAAGATATAACCCTGGAAGTTTCTCAAAGGTGATCTAGTATGTTATCTTTATTTTGCACATGAGGGAACTGACACATGGAAAAGCTGAGTTATTTGCTCAAAGCTACAGAGTCACAGTTGAAGTCAGCATTTGATTGCAAGTACTTTTCACTCCAGAGAACTATCTGCTATATCCCATAGCTGCCCTCAAAAGTTTTCTGCTCCATGAAACCTTCTCTGATCTTCAACATCCTACTATGGTCCTTGCATGAAACTTAAGTGCTTTTATAGTTATTGCTGAATCATTTCAGTCATGTCCAACTCTCCAATGACCCCATTTGGGGTTTTCTTTGCAAAAATACTAGTGAGCCAAGATGGCAGAGTGAGCGACTCTCTCTGTGTCCTCCTCTGACCTTCTCTCAAGTCAGCAGTAAAATAAGCCTCTGAAATGATCTTTAATTTCATGAAGAGGCAAAGAAAACCTAATATAATTGAGAGAAAGAAGGGAGGGAGATGTGCATTGTGTAAATCTTACTCTCATCAGATTGGGCTCTAAAAGTGTTTATCAGACACTTTTGATTTCACAGAGAAACTTATCCTTCACTATAGGGAAGTGGGAGGGAAAGGAGGAAAAGAAAGGGATAAACCAATAGGAGGGAAAATAGAAGAATCAAGGGAAAGGAGTAAAAAGGGGGAGTGGCTCTAAAAGGGGGGGATTGTTTGGGGGAGGAGGTCATCAAAAGCAAAATACTGAGGGAGGGGGGAAGGGAGAAATGGAGAAAGGAAAGGGAAAAACATAACTTGGGTAAATAAGTTGGCAGGAAATAAAGAATTCGTTATTCTAACTGTGAATGTGAATGGGATGAACTCTCCCATAAAGCGGAAGTGGATATCAGACTGGAATAAAAAACCAAAATCCCACAATATGTTGTCTACAAGAAACACATCTAAAGCATAGTGACACATATAGGATGAAGGTAAAAGGCTGGAGCAGAACCTATTATGCTTCAGGTGAACAAAAAAAAAAAAGCAGGGGTAGCAATCCTTATCTCAGATCAAGTAAAAGCAAAGATAGATCTAATTAAAAGAGATAAGGTAGGAAACTATATTTTATTAAAGGGTACCATAGATAATGTAGCAATATCAATACTAAATATATATGCACCAAGTGCAATAGCATCCAAATTCCTAGGGGAGAAATTAAGAGAAATGCAAGAAGAAATAGACAGCCAAACTATACTAGTGGGGGATCTCAACCTTGCTCTCTCAGAATTAGATAAATCAAACCACAAAATAAACAAGAAAGAAACTAGGGAGGTAAACCAATTGTTAGAAAAGTTAGGTATGATAGATCTTTGGAGAAAATTGAATGGAGACAATAGAGAGTTTACTTTTTTCTCAGCGGTCCATGGAATTTATACAAAAATTGACCATGTATTAGGGCATAAAAACCTCAAAATCAAATGCAGAAAGGCAGAAATAATAAATGCATCTTTTTCAGATCATGAGGCAATAAAAAAATCACATGCAATATAAGGCCAGGAGAAAATAGACCAAAAGCTAATTGGAAATTAAATAATCTAATCCTGAAGAATGAATGGGTGAAAGAGCAAATCATAGACACAATTAGTAATTTCATCCAGGAGAATGACAGTAATAAGACAACATACCAAAATTTGTGGGATACGGCCAAAGCGGTTATAAGGGGCAATTTTATATCTCTAGATGCTTAATTGCATAAAATAGAGAAAGAAAAGATCAACAAATTGAGCTTATTATTAAAAAACTAGAAAAAGAAAAAATTAAAAACCCTCAATTAAATACCAAATTGGAAATTCTAAAAATAAAAGGGGAAATTAATAAAATTGAAAATAGGAAACCTATTGAATTAATAAATAAAACTTAAGATTTGGTTTTATAAAAAAACCAACAACATAGATAAGCCTTTAGTTAATTTGATAAGAAAAAGGAAAGAGAAAAATCAAATTGTTAGTCTCAAGAATGATAAGGGAGAACTTTTCTCCAATGAAGAGGAAATTAGAGCAATAATTAGGAGTTACTTTGCCCAACTTTATGCCAGTAAGTTTGATAATCTAAATGAAATGGAGGAATATCTATAAAAATATAGATTGCCCAGGTTAACAGAAGAGGAAATAAATTATTTAAATAGCCCCATATTAGAAAAAGAAATTTAAAAAAAAAAAGAAATAGAACAAGCTATTAACCAACTCCCTAAGAAAAAATCTCCAGGGCCAGATGGATTTACATGTGAATTCTACCAAACATTCAAAGAACAATTAATTCCAATACTATAGAAACTATTTGAAAAAATAGGGACAGAAGGTATACTACCAAATTCCTTCTATGAGACCGATACGGTGCTGATAGCTAAACCAGGTAGGGTGAAAAGAGAAAGAAAACTATAGACCAATTTCCCTAATGAATATTGATGCAAAAATCTTAAATAAGATATTAACAATGAGATTACAGAAAGTCATCCCCAGGATAGTACACTGTGACCAAGTAGGATTTATACCAGGAATTCAGGGCTGGTTCAATATTAGGAAAACTATCATCATAACCAACTATATCAATAACCAAACTAACAAAAAACCATATGATTATCTCAATAGATGCAGAAAAAGCATTTGATAAAATCCAACACCCATTGCTATTAAAAACACTAGAGAGTATAGGAATAAATGGGCTTTTCCTTAAAATGATTAGAAGCATCTACTTAAAACCATCAGCAAGCATCATATGTAATGGAGACAAATGAAAACCATTCCCAATAAGATCAGGAGTGAAACAAGGCTGCCCACTGTCACCATTACTATTTAATATTGTATTAGAAATGTTAGCTTCGGCAGTAAGAGAAGAAAAAGAGATAAAAGGAATTAGAGTAAGTAGTGAAGAAACCAAATTATCACTCTTTGCAGATGACATGATGGTATACTTAGAGAACCCTGAAGACTCAACTAAAAAACTACTAGAAACAATTCTCAACTTCAAAATTAACCCACATAAATCATCAGCATTTTTATATATTACCAACAAAGTTCAGCAGCAAGAGATACAAAAAGAAATTCCATTTCAAATAACAGATGATAGGATAAAATATTTGGGAATCTATCTGCCAAGGAAAAGTCAGAAACTATACGAACTAAACTACAAAACACTTCCCACACAAATAAAATCAGACCTAATCAATTGGAAAAACATTGTGCTCATGGGTAGGCAGAGCGAACATAATAAAAATGGCAATACTACCCAAACTAATCTACTTATTTAGTGCCATACCAATCAAACTCCCAAGAAATTATTTTACAGATCTAGAAAAAATAGCAGCAAAGTTCATTTGGAAGAACAAAAGGTCAAGGATTTCAAGGGGATTAATGAAAAAAAAAAGGCAGATGAAGGTGGCCTTGCTGTACCAGATCTAAAACTATATTATAAAGCAGTGGTCATCAAAACCATTTGGTACTGGCTGAGAAATAGAGCATTCGATCAATGGCATAGGATAAGATATCAGGACAATCTAGGCAATAACTTTAGCAATTTAGTGTTTGATAAACCCAAAGACCACAGCTTTTGGGATAAGTACTCACTATTCAGCAAAAACTGCTGTGAAAATTGGAAACTAGTGTGGAAGAAATTAGGGCTTGACCTACACCTAACACCACATACCAAGATAAGATCTAAATGGGTTCATGATCTTGATATAAAGAGTGATATTGTAAGCAAATTAGAGGAACATAGTATAGTTTATCTCTCAGACCTGTGGAGATGGAATAAATTTATTTCCAAAGAAGATCTTGAACTCTTAATTGAACATCAGATAGATAATTTTGATTATATTAAGTTAAAAAGTTTCTGTACAAACAAAACTAATACAGACAAGATTAGGAGGGAAGCATCAAATTGGGAAATCATCTTTACATTTAATGGTTCTGATAAAGGTCTCATCTCTAAGATATATAGAGAATTGTCTCATATTTATAAGAATTCAAGCCACTCTTCAATTGATAAATGGTCAAGGGATATGAACAGACAATTTTCAGATGATGAAATTAAAACCATTTCTCGTCATATGAAAAGTTGCTCCAAATCACTATTGATCAGAGAAATGCAAATTAAGACAATCTGAGGTACCACTACACACCTGTCAGATTGGCTAAAATGACAGGAAAAGATAACGATGAATGCTGGAGGGGATGTGGGGAAAACTGGGACACTAATACATTGTTGGTGGAACTTGAATGGATCCAACCATTCTGGAGAGCAATTTAGAGCTATGCTCAAAAAGTTATCAAACTGTGCATACCCTTTGACCCAGCAGTGTTTCTATTGGGCTTATATCCCAAAGAGATCTTAGAGGAGGGAAAGGGCCCCACATGTGCAAGAATGTTTGTGGCAGCCTTTTTTGTAGTGGCTAGAAACTGGAAACTGAATGGATACCCATCAGTTGAGAATGGTTGAATAAATTATGATATATGAATGTTATGGAATATTATTGTTCTATAAGCAACGACCAGCAGGATGATTTCAGAGAGGCCTAGAGAGACTTGCATGAACTGATGCTGAGTGAAATAAGCACAACCAGGAGATCATTTTACACGGCAACAAGACTATATGATGATCAATTCTGATGGACATGGCTCTCTGCAATAATGAAATGTTTCAAACCAGTTCCAATTATTCAGTGAAGAAAGCCATATACACCCAGAGAGAGGGATATGAAATGTGGACTACAACATAACATTTTCATGCTCTTTATTAATGTTTGCTTACAGTGTGTTTTCTTTCTATAATTTTTTTTCTTGTAGATAGGATTTTTCTTGCACAACAACTTATCAAGTATTTTAACATAATTAACATGTAGTGGACTTCCTGCCATCTAGGGGAGGGATGGGGACTTGGGGTAAAACTTGTAATGGAAAACTTTGTAAAGATCAAAACTGAAGAACTACCCATACATATGTTATACAAATAAAAAGCTTTAATAAAAAAAATACTAGTGTGGTTGGCCACTTCCTTCTCCAGCTCATTTTATAGATGATAAAGTGAGGCAAATAGGATTAAGTGACATAGCCAGAGTCACATAGCTTGTAACTGCCTGAGAATGGATTTGAAGGCATGGGTCATGCTTTTCTAAACTTTGAATCAACCCCATGCCTAGGATAGTATATTAACTATAGTAAACATCTAGTAAATGCTTTTTAAATGAATTTATATTTAGAATTATAATCTGCCATAAAATAGCATTGTGTTCCAAAGCCAAAATTAATATTTCAGGTAATTATATTATTATATTTTAATTTAATTTTAGATTATATGATTTTCCGATATATATGTAAACATACACATATGCATACACGTACATATATACTTGTATATATGTATAAACACACATATAGACATATTTTAGCCTCCTTTTTAGGATCATCCTTGATCTACTTGTTATTTGTTGATTATATCTTATAGCTTGGTACTAGACCTATTATCTCTTTCAGTAATTTCATCAGTTCTCCTTAGTTCAACTATGGTTGAACTGTGGAGATAGTTTCCAGATCTATAGCTCTCCAATCCCCCTCCTTAAAATGTAGCCATCTATCTACAACTAAATTGATTATTCTAAAACCCCTATGTAAATTAAGCAGGCACATATATTAAGCACTTATTAGTGTTAGTCACTGAGAAATACATGTATAGAAATAAAATGGTTTCTTTTAATAATATGCTTCATTATCATCAATAAGCATTTTAAATGACAGAAGATAGACAAAGTAATAATTCAGGGATAGCTTGTCAGGAGAATAGCATTTGACTATGTGATTTGGCACATATTTTCCCTCCTAAACTTTTGCTTTTCATTTTCAACTCCCATTGAAATCAGAAAGATAATAAACACTTTTTAGTGAAAAGTATGCCTATATATGTGTATAACCATAAAGATATATAATGTATATATATATATAATATATGATATTGTATATTGTGTGTGTGTGTGTTGTGTGTGTGTGTGTGTGTGTGTGTGTTTTAGGAACAAGGAGGAGATTGGTTAAAGAGAATAATATTAGAACTCCAGCTCTGCATAGACTGTACTTTAGGCTCTTTAAACATTTGTACATGTCAGAATAATAAAACTTATTGTTCCCCCAGTGGCTGTAATTCTGCCCTTTTGTGCATATGTAGTATTTTCTATTACTCCATAAGGTGATAATTTTCTTACCTTTATATGTATATATAGCATGTGACAGTTACTGTTGCTGTGGGAACCATAACTTTAAATTCTGTGACTTCTCTGCAAGTATAAACTCCATCATAATGGTGAGTTAATGGAGCTTGTTTCCTTTAATACCCTTGTTGTTTCAAGGAGAAGAGTTATTATAATATTTTGAAGCAAATGTACTTTACCTGTCCATTTAGAAGTATGTAAATAAAATAAAGTGCTTAAATTGTGTCACTTTTTTACTTGCATGGAATCATCCTGTGGCAGAAATTGGTAAAGCAAACTTGGAGAGACAATAAGATGCCATAATTTGGGTGAGTTAGAAGAAAGCAACTATTTAGATATAAAACTTATTTTATTTTTTCTGGAATAGAATGTTAGCATAGACTCCATCAAAGTCCTACTCTGAGACCCTATCTTTGTTTAGAGAATAACTTATTGAAGTCTTTGTCAAATTAGTACAAACTAATTGTATAAATTTGTACAAATTTTGTAAAGTAGTACAAATTAGTACTACTTTACCAAGTAATAAAAACTTTGAAAAATTGTCAGGAAATAATAGACTCTAACTTTGATCTGAGAATGTCAAAAGATTATGTCCAGAAAGTTGGCCATCAGGTATTGGCGTTTTGGAGTTGGCACTTGGGAAGAACATTTTTTAGTATTTGTAAGGGTTGTAATTTGTTGGTAGGAAGAGTTACCAATACCTATGAAATTATTGACTTTTTAAGATAATAAAGCAGAAGCATAAGAGAGTACAGCTAGGTCCTCAGAACTCTTCTCAAAACCACCAATATCTAAGATTACACAATCAATAGATATATCTCAAGTATCAACTTTTGACATTGTGGTAGGTAGTATGAGATAAAATGACAAAAATGAACTGGTTATTATCTTCAGAGAAGCTACATTTCATTGGAGTAAATAACAGGTACCCCTCATAAGCAGGGAGACATAAGAAAAAATAAGGCAAATTGGCGATTAGGGAGAAGCTAAGAAAGATTTGTAAGCATACGATTTAAAGAAGTGAAAGGGAAGAGAGACTGCATTTGGGTTTGGGAGAAAGCCAATACAAAGGAAAAGACTAGGAAAATTCATTGTTATGTATGAGGAACAAACACCTAACAGGCTAATTTGATTGGGTCATGTACATGAACTGGGGAAAATCTAAATCTGTAAAAATAACTGGAGCCAGATTGATAAGGAGTTTAAATAACTTTTTTCCTTCATACTTTTATATCTTTGCTACCTCCTATCTTTTCAGTTTTCTAACATCTTTTGCCCATCATGTGCTTCACAATCCAGTGGCCTCCTTGTTGTTCCTCATACAAGACTCTCTCTTGAATGCATTTTCACTGATTGTCTCCCATTCCTGGAATTCTTTTCCTTCTCAACTGTGTCTCCTGGTTTCCCCAGTTTTCTTCAAGTTCTAGGATAGATAGGTAGACCAAAAGACAGATAAGCAAACAGACAGATAGATAGATAGATAGATAGATAGATAGATAGATAGATAGATAGGTAGATAAAGTAAAAATAGTGGGACTATCCTAACTGCTCTGCCAAAGAGAGTTAGTGATTTACTTTTAAGGCATGGTTCTTAAGAAAGAAATCTAGTTGATTTAGTAATCAAAATATATTTTAAGAGCATTTATGACTTATTGATTGGTCAATAATAGGTCTCAGGCTAAGCTCCAATTGGTCATTGTTTGGATCCTGATTGATATAGAATGAATGTAAATAGCAATAATTTCTGTTTGGCCAGAAATTCTGAGGGCTTTCTCTTCCTAAATTTATTTATCTATTTATCATTTATTTATCCCAAATAAACATCTATTTATTTATTTTTTGACTGAAGAAAGGTCATTCTTTGCTTCAATTGCTACCTAGCCTTACTCACTGAATCACCTAATCATTTAGTCACAGCCTCAGTCAAACTGAGACCTGTTAAAACAAAACAAACAACAAAAAAACCCTTAGCTTTAAAAGGCCAAGTCTCCCACTGCATCTAGAGCCATCTTCTGTTGTCCTGATCTATATCTGCCCACTGGATCCAGATGGTTCTTGAGGAGAAAGTAGATTACAACCCCCTCTTGCTTAAATGCAATTTACTTGCATGTCATAGCATTACCTAACTCATGCCATGGTCCTCTTCGAGAATGAAGGATAAACAACAACTTCTGTGAGTAGAGCTGCTCACTGGGGACCCAACTGGAACTGGTCAGTTGGGAAACTCTTCCTTTCTTTTCCTCCCTTTCCCCCTACTTTTTCACTTTAAAACACAAGGAGGAAACTGCATCTTCCATATGATGAAGAATCAAAGTCCCAGCAACTATGCCAAGCAGGCCTGATTTGCCAAGTTTCCTTGTATAAGCCTCTTCTCAATGGCAAGTATTGGATTCAAGTGGCCTCCTTCATCAAGTTAGTACTTAATTGCTAAAGTTTACAGAGGGACTTTCTCATTTGATTGCTGATTGGATTTTGTGTTTTAGGGGGTCAGAGAAAGTAATTTGATGATCTGTTTCATGAGGATTTATCTATATAAATACTTGGATGATCAGTGTTTTATTAAGAGTGATAGACAATGGGAGATGTATAATATTACCTATGGAAATGCAAGAAATGGTACTAATGAAGGCTCCTTCTCCTCTTTTAAATAAGTGAATAGTATCTGGCTATTAGTTCATGGATATGAACTTTTAGCAAGGTATTGGATTGGAGTTTGTTCTATATGCCCCATATATGTGATATTCTGAAAATGAGAACACACAGACCCCAAAATGGAGTCCAAAGTAGACATGACCTGTGGTGGAGACTGAAGTTCTCCATGTGTCAATCTTTTCTTCTTCTATCCCATATCCCCAGAAGCCAACCTAAGAATCTGGTGTTCTAAGCATTCTATATTTTGTTTCTTAATGTGTTAATGGGACCACCAGCTTAGAAAGCCAAAAGGATGAATTATTGCAAGTTTCCTTTATTACACATTTATTATCATTTGCAATTACTATTTCCTTTATAAAAGATCATTGAAAGCAGGGATTGTCTCTTGCCTTTCTATATATCCCCAGAATTTTGTACAATGCATGCCACATAGTAAGTGCTTAATAAATGCTTATTGAATTTTCTGAAGATATTTTCTGGTTGTAATTTATGTCAATAGCAAGTTGCTTTGTGTCAGGTAGGGAATAGTCCCAGTTTCTTCATCATTAAAATTACGTAATTCCTTTAAAATAAAATGACGATAGCACTTAATGGATAGAATGTTAGCTTATTATACCCGCTACTTCATTGGATATTAAAAAGTAATATCAATCCAGAAGAAAAGGAAGTACATAAGTAAGTTTAAAAAGGAATAATATGGAATTAGAGTACCTAGAGGCCTGTGAGATAAGTCCTATGATATTTAGATAGCTTCAAAGCAGGCTTAGTGAATGATGCCCTGTAACTAGGTAAATAAAACAAAATTTTGAGAACACTCTCAAACTAGAATTCCTAATTCCGTGTTTACTTTGATAGAAACTCTTGACAAATTAAGAGCTCTTCTAATTCCTCTAAGATCAATCAGGTTTCTGCAATGTGCCAAACACAAAGAATGACCCTTACAAATGAGTTTACATTATAATTGATAATGTAAAGGAAAGAACTATTGAACTTTAATCAACAGACATAAATTGAAATCCTAATTCTAGCCCTGAATAATTGTGTGACCATGGCTAAGGAACTCAATATTTCTGCCTGTTACTTTATCTATTAACTGGGAATAATAATAACTTCCTCCATCTCTTCAACATAGCTAATTTCAAGTATTTTTTCTATTCTATGTGACCATAGGAGACAGAGCCAGGCCTAAGATTGAAACCACCTTAATTTTAGAACTTATTAACAGAACTATCACAAAAATTATGAGCTAAACCAGTAAAACAGGCAGTAATTAGAAGTTTTCACTCTGAGGTTGATCATTTTAGTCATTTGACCTAAATTTGTAAATCAGATAAATTCGAGCTCAACTGAGATTAAATTAAATTAGACTGGGTGCAAGGTCACTTTAACTATAAAGTCCTATGCAAATTTAAGGAAGCATTGTTAACCACGTTTCATCAGTCTGTGGCATAATTCCCCGTGTTTCTTGATATATTCAAATCAGGAAATGAACTGACATTTATAAACCGGATATTTCCAGAGAAGGACAACCAAGGATATTGAAGATCCATTATGCTGTGCAGCATGAGGATCACTTAAATGAACTCAGGGCAGTTTCTTCTTAGATTTGGAGGAAAGATACACGGTATCTATCTTAAAATATCCAAAGAGTTTTCATGTGGAAGATAATTAAACTTGTGATACTTGACCCTAGGAGTAATAAGTAGAAGTTAGGGGAAGTCATATTTTTGAATCAACAGAAATGCACACACACATACACACACACACACAAACATGTGTGCAAGTATATGTATATAAAATGTCCTTAGCAATTATTTCTGTCCCAAAGTTGAGTGGATTGTTTAAGGAATAATGAATTTTTGATCCTTGGATCCATTTCAGTAAAAACTGAATATTGTAGAGAAAGAATATTGTTGATGAGATTTATGATTTTCTGAGGGGTTAGACTAAAAAAAAATCTTTTTTTAAATAACAGAATCTAGGTGGATCTAGTGATTTGGATACTTCAATGACCTCCCAGCTTTTTGAAGAGCAATCTGTGAGTTTGTGGTGATTTTACTTTTAAATTCTCTAGCACTCAAGTAAATAATTCTTAGGAAATATATATTGGAAAGTAAAATTAGAATTGGATTTGTTTTCTACTCTATATAGAATGTTGAACTGTAAGCAACCTTATTTATGTAATTTGTAAATCATTTTGTAATAAATATGCAGTTACTTGATAGCAACATTTTCTATAATTTTCAGGGTGATAATTTTCCATGGCAAGCTCATGACTGAGTTACAGGGTGGTTTTTGATTTAAGATAATAAACAATTAAGTGCTAATCATGAGTACTGTCCTTGGACAAAGGAAGAGTCAAGGAAGATACTGTTTTGTGGGATCTTACATCTAATGAAGATACAATAGTTACACAACTGATCATTTTATAGTAGATAGATACTCTCTAGTAGAACTAGAAAATAATCAAAGGACTTCCTTATTTAAACATAAGGAATATTGTAATATTCATACATAAAACATAAGGTAATAGTCATTACTAACGGAGATCAAAGAAAGTTTCACCTAGTAAGGAGCATTAAGAAATAGGATTATACAATTTCAGGATTAAAATATATGTGTGATTGTGTAGAACTCATAACATACCTACCACATTTCACCCTTTAAAAAGGATCACTATCTTTAGCAAATTTTCCTTCCTTAAGGAAAAAAAACAGTTTTGTTTATTTTTGTTTTATGTAGTGTGTTTGTGTGCATGTACACATGTATATGGATGTATGTGTGTGCATACTTATGTGTATTCTTTTGCTTATTTATCAGGGGAAAAAAAAGTAAATGGTTTCTCTATCTCCTCTAGACTCTAGAAGAAGCAGGAGATTGCTTAAGTAATCTCCCCAGCCCTTTTGCTTACCTCCTCACCATACATCTGAAAGAAGGCAGGAACCTTGTCATTAGAGATCGCTGTGGTAAGGACTCAGTTTTATCTGATATACTATTTGTGGTTTTTTACATGTTTTCCTTTCAACTTTGCTTTTGAACTGTTAATCTGTATTTCTTATCACATTCTGTCTCTAACTTCCTCCATATGTACATTACATCAGTACATACAAATCAGACAGCAGACATCATCAGACATCAGTACATAGAAATATTTTCAAGTAGGAAAGGAGGATAAACTTATTAATTAACTTTTTAGTGGAATTGATTTTTGTAAATATTAATAACTGTATGAGTATGACTGTATGAGTATACTTCTGCAAATGCTGTACTACCTTTACCTGAACTTTTCAGAAATGAGATTTTGTTGGATTATTACTTTTTGCAGGTACATTTTATTTTGTAATTGGTGCTTTCTAAGGGAATCCAAAGATGCCTTGTTAGCCATATTAGGAAGCAAGTTATGATTAATCAAAGAAAAAAGAGGGAGAGACCTTAAAAGTTATTAGAACTTTTCTGAGAAAAAGTAGCACTTATCTATAAAGAATCTTTGGCCTAGAATGTTTTTCTGCCTCTCTACTGAAGTTTTAACCCAGTAATCTTGCCTATAGATATCTGAATTTGTCATAATAGGAATAGACTGGTATAATTAACAAGTTTGTTTTACAGTAAGGAAGTGATGGAAATTATAAGAAATGTAAATGAAATCATTTTTAAAAATTTAATTTTCTTCTGCCAAGTTAATTTTTCAATGTCTTTGAAAATCAAGAAAGTGTTATACTTTTAGTTTTACAAATTCTCATCTTCAAATTCCAAGGTCTGATTGTTTTCTGAAGGAAGACTTGCATAAAGGGCAAAGGACCTTTATTTATTTGTCATGGCTGTTGTTAAACTTTATTATAATGAAGATAGCCTAGGTATATCAAATTAATAAGGCACATAAAATGTAAGACAAGCTTTATTTTATTATTTTATTATAAAGAGACTGAGTCTAATATTTATTAATGAATATTAATTCAATAATTAATTTTCAAGCCAACTTTAAGAGAAAGGAAAAGTAAGCATGTGCCCCCTGGCTTTTTCTCCAGCTTGACTCCTTCTCCTCAATTTTAAAGTCCATAAATTATAATATACATATATATTATTGGCACTGTTGTCAGTTCTTAGTTTCCATATCACTCTTCTATCTAGTAGTTCAGTTTTGCAAACATACCTATTTCTTTGACAATTATGAATTTATAAGTCTTTTGCACTTTGAATTTTGAAAAATTTCAGCCTGGTGTGTGTGTGTGTGTGTGTGTGTGTGTGTGTGTGTGTGTGTGTATAAAAAAAAAATTGATCAGCTCATCCAGGCCTAAGTTTTAGTTTTACAGTCTAGTGACCTCTCTTAGATCCTTACCAATAAAATTTTATTTTACAGAGATTTTTGAAAATTAATTTCTTTACGTGTTTTGTTTTTACCTTACTATTATTTTTAATATATCTTTAAGTAAAGGATGAAAAAAGGATAGGAAGCAGTTCAACAAAACCGAGAAACTATCAATAGGATCTTATAGTCTGTACAATAATTTCATATCTGAGATTGTTTCTTATATTTCTATTTTGTTTGTGAATAGAATTTGGCTTCAAGAGTTGCCTATTTGTCTTCTTAAAGCATTTCTTAAGTGCCAGATATGTGAAAGACACGTTAGGTGATGGGAATACAAAGACAACACATATAAGAAATTTACTTTTATCAAGAAAAGTATTAAATTATTTTAGATTTTACAGTTATACTTCTCGTTAACCTGGTGGATGGATATTCTTAGTGCAGGAAAATAAGATTCTTAATTTCCCCATCATGAGACTGCTTCTCCAATCCTTCCCTACTGCCCTTAAATACCACTTGGGATCCATTTAATAGTTATATCAGCACATCATTAATATGGCTTTAACATATAACATTTGTTGCAAATTAAGACAACTCTGAGGTACCACTACACACCTGTCAGATTGGCTAAAATGACAGGAAAATATAACGATGAATGTTGGGAGGGGATGTGGGAAAACTGGGACACTAATACATTGTTGGTGGAACTGTGAACGAATCCAGCCATTCTGGAGAGCAGTTTGGAGCTATGCTCAAAAAGTTGTCAAACTGTGCATACCCTTTGACCCAGCAGTGTTTCTACTGGGCCTATATCCCAAAGAGATCTTAGAGGAGGGAAAGGGCCCCACATGTGCAACTATGTTTGTGGCAGCCCTTTTTGTAGTGGCTAGAAACTGGAAACTGAAGGGATGCCTATCAATTGGAGAGTGGCTGAATAAATTATGGTATATGAATGTTATGGAATATTATTGCTCTGTAAGAAACGACCAATAGGACGATTTCAGAGAGGCCTGGAGGGACTTGCATGAACTGATGCTGAGTGAAATGAGCAGAACCAGATCATCATACACAGCAACAACAGTATTACATGATGATCAATTCTGATGGACATCACTCCCTGCAACAAAGAATTGTCTCAAACCAGTTCCAGTTGTTCACTAAAGAAAACCATACACACCCAGAGAGAGGGATATGAAATATGGACCACAACGTAACATTTCCATGATCTCTATTGACATTTGCTTGCATTGTGTTGCCTTTCTCTGATTCTTTTTTTTTCTCGTAGATAGGATTTTTCTTGCGTAACTTCTCAAGCATTTCAACATTATTAACATGTAGTGGACTTCCTGCCATCTAGGGGAGGGGAGAGGACTGGGGGTAAAATTTGTAATGGAAAGCTTTGTAAAGATCAACGCTGGGGAACTACCCATACATATGTTATACAAATAAAAAGCTTTAATGAAAGAAAAACATATAACATTTGTGGGTACTCTAATTAGGAGATGGCCAAAATTTAAGCCATCCAAAATTTCCAGCTAGTAGTTCATGTTAGCTATTATAGCACATGGTGTATTTGTTGTGGGATATTAGGTTGGGCAAAAGTTATTTGGAGGATTGTAAAGGAGTATTTTCAAATTAGGGCTGAAAAGTTTGGATTTTACTTTATTTTGTAACATTTATGTCATTGCTCATCTTCATCATATAAACAAGAAAAGACTGTATCTCTATTCTAATTTTCATTGTTAGCATGTGGAAATATTTTTATTTTTTATTTCTTTGCAAATATATCCTAAGAATATGGCTTGTTTTGGCCTCTTTTGTTTGAGACCTAATTTATATGCCTTATATTTTTGAAGTGATTGAAAAACATAGCTGATATGCTATCTCATTTTTGTAGATCATGAATTATCATTTGCCACAGTAAATTAAAAGACTACTTCTTTTTTTAATTATTACTTTTTATTTGCAAAACATATGTATGGGTAATTCCCAAACATCAACCCTTACAAAGCTTTCTGTTACAAATTTTTTCCCCCTACTCCCCACCCCTCCCCTAGAAAGCAGGATATCCACTACATGATAATTATGTTAGAATACTTAAATCGAATATATGTATAGTTATTGCCAGACATCATTGTTTTGTTCAAGAGAAATCGTATCTATAAGAGAAAATAATCCGATAAAGGAAATATAATGCAAGCAAACCTCAATAGAGAACATGAAAATGTTATGTTGTGGTCCACATTTCACATCCCTCTCTCTGGGTGTATATGGCCTTCTTCACTGAACAATTGGAATTGGTTTGAAGCATTTCATTGTTGAAGAGAGTCATGTCCCTTAGAACTGATCCTCACATAGTACTGTTGTTGCCGTGTACAACGATCTCCTGGTTCTGCTCATCTCACTCAGCATCAGTTCATGTAAGTCTCTCCAGGCCTCTCTGAAATCGTCCTGCTGGTCGTTTCTTACAGAGCAATAATATTCCATAACATTCATATACCATAATTTATTCAGCCACTCTCCAATTGATGGGCATCCATTCAGATTCCAGTTTCTAGCCACTACAAAAAGAGCTGCCACAAACATTCTTGCACATGTGGGGCCCTTTCCTTCTTTTATGATTTCTTTGGGATATAAGCCCAATAGAAACACTGCTGGGTCAAAGGGTATGCATAGTTTGATAACTTTTTGAGCATAGTTCCAAATTGCTCTCCAGAATGGTTTAGATCCGTTCACAGCTCCACCAACAATGCATCAGTGTCCCAGTCTTCCCACATCCCCTCCAACATTCATCGTTACCTTTTCCTGTCATTTTAGCCAATCTGACAGGTGTGTAGTGGTACCTCAGAGTTGTCTTAATTTGCATTTCTCTGATCAATAGTGATTTGAAGCACCTTTTCATGTGATTATAAATAGTTTTAATTTCATCATCTGAAAATTGTCTGTTCATATCCCTTGACCATTTATCAATTGGAGAATGGCTTGAGTTCTTATAAATGTGAGACAATTCTGTATATATCTTAGAGATGAGACCTTTATCAGAACCCTTAAATGTAAAGATGATTTCCCAATTTGATGCTTCCCTCTTAATCTTGTCTGCATTAGTTTTGTTAGTACAGAAACTTTTTAACTTAATATAATCAAAATTATCTATCTGGTGTTCAATTAAGAGTTCCAGATCTTCTTTGGACATCAATTTATTCCATCTCCACAGGTCTGAGAGGTAAACTATATTACGTTCCTCTAACTTGCTTACAAAATCACTCTTTATATCTAGATCTTGAGCCCATTTAGATCTTATCTTGGTATGTGGTGTTAGGTATGGGTCAAGCCCTAATTTCTTCCACACTAGTTTCCAATTTTCCCAGCAGTTTTTGCCGAATAGTGAGTGCTTATCCCAAAAGCTGGGCTCTTTCGGTTTATCAAATACTAAATTGCTAACGTTATTACCTAGCTTGTCCTGATATACAATTCTATGCCACTGATGGACTGCTCTATTTCTCAGCCAGTACCAAATGGTTTTGATGACCGCTGCTTTATAATATAGTTTTATATCTGGTACAGCAAGGCCACCTTCACCTGTCTTTTTTTTTTTTTTTTCATTAATTCCCTTGAAATCCTTGACCTTTTGTTCTTCCAAATGAACTTTGGTACTGTTTTTTCTAGATCTGTAAAATAATTTCTTGGGAGTTTGATTGGTATGGCACTAAATAAGTAAATTAGTTTGGGTCGTATTGTCATTTTTATTATATTAGCTCGGCCTACCCGTGAGCACTTAATGTTTTTCCAATTGACTAGGTCTGATTTTATTTGTGTGGAAAGTGTTTTGTAGTTTAGTTCATATAGTTTCTGACTTTTCCTTGGCAGATAGATTCCCAAATATTTTATCCTATCATCTGTTATTCTGAATGGAATTTCTTTTTGTATCTCTTGCTGCTGAACTTTGTTGGTAATATATAAAAATGCTGATGATTTATGTGGATTAATTTTGAATCCTGCCACTTTGCTAAAGTTGTGAATTGTTCCTAGTAGTTTTTTAGTTGAGTCTCTAGGGTTCTCTAAGTATACCATCATGTCATCTGCAAAGAGTGATAATTTGGTTTCTTCATTACCTACTCTGATTCCTTTTATCTCTTTTTCTTCTCTTATTGCCAAATCTAACATTTCTAATACAATATTAAATAGTAATGGTGACAGTGGGCAGCCTTGTTTCACTCCTGAATTAAAAGACTACTTCAAAGATTTTATTGTAATTAAGTATTTTCCATCTAGTCATCAGAACTATTCAAGATTCCTTGAAAAATATAACAGAATGGTGCAGCTATTTGGATAGAGCACCAGCCCTGAAGTCAGGAGGACCTGAGTTCAAATTTGGTCTCAGACACTTAACATTACCTAGCTGTGTGACCCTGGGCAAGTCACTTAACCTCAATTGCCAAAGCAAAAAAAAAAAAGAAAGAAAGAAAGAAAAGAAAAATATAACAGAAATATTCTTGTTCAGTGATCATCTGAGCATAAAAATCATACAAAATATAAAATGGGGAAATGTTTGATCATCAGAAGTGATTAGAACTGTTATATCACTATGATGGAGGTTTTTCATGGTGTTTGAGTTGGAGAAAAATTTCCTGTGAGTGATGAGGTCCACTGGGTGAGAGATATTAAATACATTGACCACCAGTGCATCACTCCCAAATTCAATGCAAACCAAAATAACATGTAATTTTTCAATATTTAACAAAATAAATCAATATACAATAGAATGTAGCTGTTGCTATATAGTTTTCTAAGTCAACTTGTGATGTGTAAGGAGCCTTATATAGTTTAGTGTCATTTCTATTTGAGTTTGATACCTGTTCCAGATAATTTTGTTGATGGATAGATAACATTGTTCTGCTGCATCAAATTATGGAACACTGCAGATTTTATCCGCATTTGGCCTGAGATACACTCAGAAAACAAAGTGAACGAGCAATGTGTTCTCCTTTGCCTACACCATAGATTTGCATGGAAAACCTGTAGCAGTTAGCCATATACATATACATAGACATATATAGACAGTACAAATGCACAATTAATTGTGCTTAGACTTAAAGATTAGGAGTAATATGAGCTGAACTGCCTTCAAGGAACTGTGAATATGTTTTAATGATGTCAAGCTTCTCCCAGAAACAAAGAACCATCTTTTTAATACTAACTCTATACCAGTTTTTGTTATATGGTTCTAAGATGTAAGACCCTATCCTGTTAAAAAAAGAACATTCCACAGAAGGTAATGGAGAAGTTTATGGTAGATGTGCTGCAAAATATAATCTCTGAAGAATTTAAAAGAACAGGAGTGTAAAAGGGCATCAGGAAAACATGATAGCAGGAGAAGATGGGTTAGTTGTGTGACAAGGGTAAGGGGTCACAGGTAGACATTCCAAATGTTCTTTGTTAGTAGAACTTAAGGAGAGACTTTCAGAGTAGGTAGAGCCCTTGCAATATAATGATACAAGAACAAATACCAGAGTCATAAGAGATGGGCAGGAATGAATAGGTTTTAATTCTGCACCATAGAGTGAACATCCACATTGATAAAATCATGGACATTTTTTAATATATAAACATTTTTAACATGAAAAAACACAAAATGCATGTTAGGAAAGTATAAAGAGGCAGAGGAAATCATAGAATACTAGAACTTGAGGGGTTACAGAAAAGATAATCCTTCTATATAATTCATTATCCTTATTTTACAAATGAAGAAATTGTGGCCTAGAGAGATCAAGTGATATGATCACACATACAAGGAGTGAAAAGCACAGGACTAGATTTCAGGTCTCTAAGCCAATTTTTCTAGCATGAATAGCCACACAATATTCTTGCTCTGCCAGAAGCAAAAAAAAAAAAGTTTTTACAAACTTTCATCACTATCTACTTTCCCTCTTTGCAACACTGACAAATCAGAACAATATTTAGCATCTTTTTCCTTAGAGACACTTTCACATAGTCAATAATGTCTCTAGATACAGAGATGAAAGTCATCCAAATGCAGTGCTCTTTATTTTATTTTGAGCCAATTTATTGAAGGTATAGATATTGATTGATTACTTGAAGTGAGATAAATGTTGAAAGTAAGTTTCAAAC